>JAKRZM010001051.1:666489-725023 GCA_036379175.1 Heliconius cydno galanthus | reverse complement strand
TTTTTGGGGTTGAAAGTTTGTATGAAACTTCGTTACTGCAAATGCTAGGAGTCTCAAATTTTGCATGGACGTCACTCATGGAGACAGAAATTAATAATAACGTAGTTCACGCAGGCGAAGCCGCGAGCGGGCCGCTAGTATAATATATACAAACAGTCCCTCGATGCTTTAAAATCCACGTTCGTGTTAAGTTAATCACGTGCCAACTCTACAGCGCGGCGTCTCTATGGCGTCAAGTATTTTCTATATACCTATGTATAAAATAATATTATATATTGCGTACAATAATTTAGTTAATTTCTTAACGTGTAATAAATATGAATATATCTAATTGCGAATGACGTGAAACGAGCGTGTGTTATTGTATATGTGTTATTTTACCTAGATATAGACTATAACTAGCTGCTGTAGGCCTACCTGTGCAAACCTCAAATCTATATTTGTAGTAATATTATAAGGCTGAAGAATTTATTTAATTGCACTTGATAATCTCATGAACTACTTACTGGTGCGAATTGGAAAATTCTCTTATTTTGAAAGTTGCGTTTCGATGTAACCCACTGTACCTACTTGCGGCTAGAGTTGCCTCAAACAATCAAACTTATAAAACAAATGATTTTGGTTAATATTCATATCTAGATAGAGTTTATATTTTTTTGTCCGCAATCATATTTCTGATGACTTATTAAATTATAAAATGTTTGATTACAACAAAATTATACGTCAGACGTCCTAAAAGCAAACTACGTTATACTAGCAAGCCTAAATTTTATAATCACTCAGTTCAATCTAATGGGCCAGTTGTCCTCCCAGGCGCGATAAAGTTTCCATAATTATGTCGCAAGTGTCTGGAACAATGCTCATGTGAAGCGCACCAGCACTCTGTGTCCTGAGAGTAATGAGTGGATTCTAAAAGAAATAGTACCTAACTTTGCTAAAGTGATGTAGGTCTGGGGGCCCTGGGATCTTAGGCTTTAACATTTCAAAACATTTCACAGTCAAGTCACTTTCCAAATTGAAAATCGACTCGGTTATATTTGAATTTCCGTACTAAATACCTTTGCCTTTTATAAATGAAATAGTGTTATTAACGTTCTTGCAACATTTGTTGTCATGTGACATGTCATTATGTTGTCTAAATATCCTCCATCCCCTTCATGTGAACATGTTTGAACATTGTGAAAAAAATCACCTAAATTCTGATTTCTCTTGAAATAAACATATACTTATATGAAAATATTTTTTTATTTAAAGACAAATAAACGCAAATTTAATGCAGCTCCTGCTCGGTTTGTTCGATGTATGATAAAAAATATAAATCGTTGAAGGGAATTGATGTTTTTTACTTCTAGCATTTACGACAATTCTTCCTCATTCACAAAACTGTCTTCATAATTGCTGAAGGTGCCAGAAGAGACACTTCAGCATTTTGTATAACATTTTTAAATTTTGTTTAAGTACAAGCACATTTCCATGTTGAAATTAAACCCACAACCATACAATACCTAAAAGCAAAAGATATTCCAATCTGTGCCACGACGTCAGTCTCCCGTTACGCCAAGGCAACACCAAAGTTGGCAACACGTTCAGGTTTTCATGATTATTGGAAACCCAAATGCTTCCTCGTCGAATATTTGTAACAGATAATATAATACCTCACAAAATACCAACCGCTATTTTATATTTCTTGTACTTTAATTGGATATGATTTAATAAATAATAATCAATGTAATCGTGACGGCTGTGGATTCGATTCCTACTCGGAGGAATTAATTATTCAATAATTTAATTTCATCGCTCTGGTAACTAGCCAAGTCTTAACTCTGACTACCCCGCTATTTGCATACAGCGTTAAGCTAAAAAAATAATATCAATTACTTAACCCGTTTAAAATAGAAATGATAAAAAGTGGATAATTCTATTTTCAATATAATAATTATAAAATTACGTGTCGTCATCGATTGGACGGTTTTCAAAAATTCGTAAACCTGGAAATAAAACAAATTGTACGGTCGTCGTGCCATGCCCTCCTGAATACAGACTTTATTAATTTTTGCGCATTATTTACTCGAAAATAAAATATGCAAAAGTAAGAAACTATTTAAAAATCAAATCTGTATAGCTTTCTACAGCTAACCTCAGGACGGCCACAACTCGTCGACCGCACTGTACTTCCGCCCAACTGAAGTACTCTCGCCATTCTTCGTCACAATTAAAATTATAGTTGAATAAACGTTTAGACATCACCAGCCAGTAGTAACTAGTAAGTGTCTTAAAAAGATAATTAAACAGAAACATTACAACATAGTATCGACTATCGAACGGTTGCATAACTAAAGTTTCTCTTTAAAACTAGTTTACTAATGGACATTGATATTGATATATTTCGCTTTTAGTATAGCTATAGCTAATTTTATTGGTAACGTTCGGTGAATTTGGGTTTTTAATTTTTCAATGTCTTTGTTGTCTATTGTCTGTTTTCAATGGCGGTAGAAAATAGAGAATGTTATGAAGTGCTTTACCATTAGCTTTCCTCTGCCTACCCTGCTATGCGGGAAAAAACGTGAAGCTGCCTTTTCCCCAGAGTGGTAACCGAATCCACATTCACCGTGTGTATCACATATATTATTTACGTAAATGTTAAATGGTTTTTTCCTATTTTCGGTTTAATCATATTAAAAATAATTCATTAGAAGCCGGTGCAGCTTTCCAATCCTTATCCGGCTAGACCCTTTGAGTCACTGATAATATCTAATCAGGATTAGCACATGTTATCCTTGTACATGACATGACTCCATGGTCGTTATAACTATAATTTAAAATTTCTATTTTCTTATTAACCTCTTTCCTAAGTAAGTTCTCTCTATCTAACCTGCTATGCGGGAAAAAGCATAAGGCTGATATTTTACTTAATAAACTGTACAAACTACCGTACATATAATATTATAATTAAAAAAATATAAAAATAACTAATATTTAACTCTTACAATATCACGATTCCCACGTGACGAATAAACACATAGTTGATAGCTTTTTTATCTGTATCACATAGTAGGTCACTGTATTTTTTGCTTATGATAAAGATTTAATATAATTTCTATATTTATAGATTTTATATAATATAGCCCTTATAGCTCAGTTTTTTATTATTATTTTATTAATTATTACAGTTACGTGGTTTGTACTATTATTCAACTTTTTCAGTGATATTAGTTATATGTATATGGACTTACTTATTTTTATTGATAGTACTGCTTAAACTAGGCTTAGAACTAGACAGAATTATACCAATAATATATAATTAAAAAAAAATCCTAAAACAGTTCAGCTATTTCAATTGCCTTTTTAACAACATTTTATTCAATTGATTTCTCTCTACCTAGCCTGGTATATGTATGTATACATCATGAAGTTGAAAATAAAATTATAAGTAAAAAAATCTCGATTACCACAAAGCCCAAGCAGTGAACGAGAAGGTCGCACGTTAATTATTATTATATTCATTTTTTTTTCTCTTAAAATACTCAAGAGATTTTAAACGAAATCCGTGGTCAAGGATGGACTAACTATGACCCATGACCACAGACTATAGGAAAGTGAACGAAACGCCGGGTTGTCAAAAATATATAAAACTAAATATAGGCGATGAAAGAGGTAAATAAAGAATTCCACATTATTAAGTATTTTCATTAATTTTGTTCATTTTAATTTAATAATTTTTTTAAAACTCCGAAGTGTGGAATAACACTTTAAATACATTAAAAAGAATTTCATTTAATATATAATTATTCATTTAGAGATTTATGAGGTTATGTTTTTAATACAGAGTTTATTATAATAGGTACATGTCACTATTGCGTGTATTGTAAAAGCATTATTTCTTCATATGAATAAAATTATTCATTACAGTTAATTGGTAAAACATGTTTTTACAATATTTTAATATCATATTGACACATTTAAAATGAAATAATTAATTTGTTTGGAAATTAATTAAAAAAAATAATTTCGTAACATTTTTTTAAACGGCACAATATATTTTATACATTATATTATACCTTTCTAGTTACTTAATATATAATTTATAGTAAAGAGAAAACTAATATAATTAACCATTTATCTAAAGTTAATAAGTATAATCCATTATTTTTAATTCGAAGCAAAGGATCTAGAAGGAGATGCACAATAGTTCGTACTTTCGTTACGCTCTTACGTTCTCCGACTCTTTCTACTCAATAGATAAGCGATAGCTCTGTCTCGCTTTGTTTACGTCCATGAAATGGTTACTTTGTAGTGTAGTATAAATGTTAGGATGAAGATGATTTTTGAATGTGGGGGTTAAAAATTTTTTTTTTGGTAGTTTAACTATTTATGTGTATATTTAAATATGATTTTATATTTATATGAAAAAAATATAAAAATAATGCTATACAGATTTTTTTCATATTCAATTTTTTTTATTAAAAAAAAAGAGATTTTGATTAATCTTAAACTAATTAAAATTCCTTTTTTCATATTATTTTTTTATAATTAGTTGGTATAACTTATTATAAAGAAATAGTAGATTTATTAGTATTGAATTACTTGTATATTTTGTCTCTTCTTCATTGTCAAATTTGTTTATTATGCAGATGTGTCCCAAAAACTGGTACGCTTTTCAAGTAACAATAAGAACGATAGGGACAGTTGTTACATTTTACCTGCATGAAAATCAAGTTTTATTTAAGTAATATTTTATTATGGCTATTATAATAAGTTATATGTATGACATAGTATATACAATTTTTGCTAAAATATATTTATAATAAAATAGAATTCCATACATGTAAACAAAACTATGTAGCTTACATAAATTATAACATGTTAGTACGTTTTTTTCTTGTTTATTTTTTTTGTTAGTGTTTGTTCTTCAAAATATTTGAAACCTAAGAAAAAAACTATAGAAATTACAATAAAAATAATTGATTTATTTATGCAATAATAACCTTATTAATAACGTTAAAGGTGAAAAACAATATAATTAAATGTCTTATTTACTAATACCTAACTGTTCAATACTTTTTTTTTCTATAAATTATTGCTTTATCTGTAAGTTGCGTGACGTCTGGCTGGCCTCGTAAATCGTGTAGTAGTGGGGGCAGCGCCTCTCGCACGTCGCACGGTTTCTATTTTGCGTTTCTCGAATTCAATTTAGTTACTTTATCGCGCTGAGTGAGACATCATTCGCGCTAGCATATTTAATTTATATACAATATAGTGATATACAATAGTTTTTTTAGACAAACCAAACGTTTTAGTGATAGTGAAAGGTTATGAAACGAACTGTCTGTAGTGTCAAATGGACTGTAACTATAGTTTAGTGATTTTTATACGGAAACATTTGGATTTTGTTGGAAGGAATCGTGCGACGTAACCGAGGAACAGGCTGTGATTTTTGGAATACAAATCGTAAAAAGTGTTACATTTGACGTTTGAACAGTGTAAAGATAGCTTCAGGTGACATTGACGCGGAGCTTTCACGGAGGCGTTTTATCGCCCGGGTCTTAGGACAGTGCGATAGATTTTTAAATCGGCCGTGTAACCTCGCAACGGCGCCCTCTGCGAGCCGCACTTGCGACAACTTCAGTACGGTCCATTGCAAGTTTGAGTATGCTCGCGAAATACATTACGTGTCGTGTTTACTTTCCCTAAATTGGATATAATTTTGACATTAATACCAATTGCTCGATCGCGACGACGTGCGGGCTAGATATTCGGTGAGGCTACATGGTTTTGAAGGGTTGAACCATGGCGACTGCAGAGATGAGTCTGCCTGACAAGAAGCCTGAACACGAGTCGGGATACTACGAAGGCAGCGATCAGGAAGGCAGCATGGAGTGCGGATGCCCTTCACCAGTCAGCTCGAGGAACTCCTCGCATTCGACCAAACACAAACACCGTCACAGTGCCCACAAACACAAGAAGGTGGCAAACAAGAAATTGAAATCTGAACAGCCCGTCAACGGTCACAGTAATATGCATATAGACAACAGTGTAGAAATTATTGAGTATACAGTGGTGAAGGACAAAGTTAGTAAAATTGAAGAGGAAGTGCCAGTTCCAGGTCCTAGTAAACGGAGCAGTTCCGTGGAACTTATCGGTGGGACAGTGCCCCCTCCAGCAAGGGATTCAGTAGATTGGAATCTCGTGGAAGCCAGTAAAATTAGGAAAAGAAGTAAAGGTTGGTACTATTACTTTTTTCTAAATTAGTTAGTTAAAACTGAATGCCCTTATTCTTTCTTGATGATTGTAGAGGCTAAGGTATTTAGGTAGTTTAGTTTGTTTGGTGTTTTTTTAACAACATGATTATTATGTGGGTCATTAAGAACTTTAGTGTAATTAGCAAATCATTTAAAATGTCTTTTTCTAATGTTCTAGATACTATACATTGTAATCTTAAAACAATATATAATTATTAATTAATAACACTCTTAAGTAAGCAATAATGCTGCAATCTGGTTAATACAGATATTAATGATGTATTCACTTAATAGCCTTATACCTGCAAGGTAAATATTTTTTGATTAAAAATGTCTTCACATTAATTCCTGCACATAGTAGAGTTGAAAGGAGAGCCAATGTTAAAACTCCTTTTCCCACCACCCATTCAACACATTGAGTTTTAAGTGAAACTCAACATCACTATGAAAATAACTTACTCGCCGAGTGGGGATTGAACCCACAACCATCACATTTGCAATCAGTTGCTATCCTATGACACCACAATATCCTTGAATTTTATTCATGTTTTAGAACAACTAATATAATTTTATCCAAAATAATATAAAAACTTATTTTGAAGTAACTTTTACTATAACAGGTTAATAATAAATTGCATATTATTGCTAATTGTACCAGTGTTATTTTTTTTTATTAATGTTGTTATAATGTTTTGATGGAATGTGGGGATAGGAGAGTCTTAACACTAGATTTCCTCTGCCTCTACTGCTATATATGATTTACAGTGTGAAGCTAAGAAAAAAAGTAAATGGTTGATTTCTGCTTTAAATTCAAAAACTCTATATTTATATAGTTCCATTACATTTCTGACATCATAAATGATTCAGTGGAGAAAATAACCTATTTTCAAATGAAGGTTATTTTCAAGGAAAATTAAATATAAATGTACTGGTATATTTAAAAAAAATATTTTAATACAAACTATTAAATATAATGTTTATTTTAAAGTATTATTAATTTCAAGTATACAAGTATCATGTCTTGTATTAAAACAATTTGCAAACCAAAATCAAGGCTGATTGTTAAGTGTTGTATTTTTAGGTAAAATTCAAAACAAAGTGAATACTTATTTTATTATGTAGTATTTTATGTGTAAAATACTCTTATAATTATTTAAAACATAGTTGTCATTTACAAAAACTGATATATAATTTTATTACCTGTTTCATCATACTTTGTTTCTATATAAGCAATAAAAAGTTGTTTTCTTAATAATAATTAACATAAACACAAGTCATGTTAATGGAATGGAACCCACAACCAGTTGCATTTGCAGTCACACACTTGTGCCCCTGCCCCACAATTGGCCTCTAGTGACATTTTAAGTCTTAAATATTTTGACTTTTGAGGTAACAGAAACACTACATTATTTTGTGTCATATGTATAGTCTGGTGAGAGGTGGACAGACAGAGAGCTGTTTTAGTAATATCCTAATGTATCCTTTGGGTACAGAACCCTAAAAATGTCAAATTGAGTTAATTTTACCCTTCTAGGTATAATGTGTCTGCATGGGCAGAACTGAAGTAAATAATACTTCTTCACTATGCTGTCTTTGTTTACTCTGCAAAATTTGCTACAAGAATGTAGATTAAAAAAACTGAAGTTAATAGATATGTTTGGATGTAATTTATTCACAATACTGCTTGTTCACTATAGTATCGAATCTGATAAAGAATGCTTATCAGCCACAGATAAAAAATATTTATATACTATAATAACATATCAAACTATGTTTTAAAACATTATCAACAATGTGAATTCACAATATACCTATAAATTAATAGATGCTAAATTTACACTGTCAAAGTTCACTTGACTGAATTGTATAATAAAAAAATACTGTCAAGTTAAAAATAGCCGTATGTTTTAATATATGATATATCTAGTATTTTTTTATTTACATGACTGATTTATTTGGTGTAACTTTTTTGAAAATATATTATTTTAAGATTTTTTTTTATTGTGTATTTATAGACCTTTAGTATACTCTAGATATTTAAAAAGTTCACCTCTTTTTCAATACACAGATTGTAGAATAGTTATAGAAGAACATGCTCAGGTTTGGCAAATTGAGAGCACAAGTAATAAAATAATGGCAAAAAAAGATTTATAATGCAAGATAGAGTGGTAAGAGAGACGACAACTCTTCAATTAATCTTTATGAACACAGTATTGTTGATATTAGAGGGAAGTCACCTAAAAAAACGCAAGGACTCTATTATGTACGAAGATCTAGATGACAGTGCATAATTGGAAGAGGTATGCAGAGACCAAAGTGTTAATGCTCATTTTTGTTGTGACAACTCCACTATGAATAAAGTGTGAAGCTAAAAAACAAAAGTTATATACACAATGACTTATTATATATTAATGCATTTTAATTTGCAAAACAATATCTAATATCTGATAAGAATAGCAAGCATTGCTTGACTTTTAGATATGATAATCAAGAGGTTCATGACCTTGTTGTATCTTTTGGTATCTGTATGTTAAATTATTTGTGCATATCAAATGTTTATAACATACAATTTTATGATATTTTTTACATACTTCTTTATTTACTTTTATCTCAAGATAGTCAGATTGATAGACTAATTTTAGATATTCTCTGTATTTTAAAACAAAAATATTTATTCTGTTTAATAATAACAAGTTCAACTTATAAGGAATTTACTATAAATATACTGAAGTACTATATCATATCTTATAATTAAAATAAATTATGTTTTAAGACATATTTATAGTTCTTATCAATTTCACTCTTCAAATACTTTATATTGCATTTTTTATATTTTCAAGCCTATATAATATGTTGCTTTATAAACTAGTTTTAATCATCAGGCATCAATATTATGAGTTAAGTAAAAAAGTCTATAGCCCACTTGTGCACACACTGGAATATGTGTAAGCATAAGAAAAAGATAACAATCAACAAGTAATAGAATTCACTACTTTTATTTATTTATCAATATCAGGGAAATTGATAACCTCAATGGTTATTTTAATATAAATATTCATATTTACAAACATAAACTTACAACCTCAGTTGACTCCGAATAGATAATTATTCATGATACTAGTGGTAGGTCACGTAAAAACCATGAGGGACTCCCGGAGGGTATGTGTGTGCGGATTGATGACAGAGGATAAAGCAACAGCAGAGATTAAAGCGTTTTGCTTAAACTTTGGATATTTCGTAATTATACGAAATATCTGAATTGTTTTTACCGAACATAATATTTTGTAAAAAAAAGTCTTATGTTATTTTAAACGATACAACACAAAATAACCTAAACAATAGAATTTGTATTGTTATCTATAACCATGTGTTTATGTTGGTGGTCACATCGGTTTCTTACTATCAGTCCTTGACGTACCGCGATAAGGCCTTATCAACTACGTGTCCAGTCTTAAAATTATAATATAAAATAAGAATTAACAATTCTAGAACTGGCCAGTCGTAGCGCAGGAGCAAACGCGTGTGACTGTAAACGCGACAGGTTCTGGGTTTCGATGTCTTTAGAATTCGGCGGAAAGTGGGAGCGGAGTGTTTTAACACTAGGCTCCCTCTGCCTATCCTGCTACATGCGGGATACAGTGTAAAACTGAAAAAAAAAAAACTATAAATAATAGTATGGAATTTCATGCAAAACTTTTAATCTCTTCCTCCAGTATTACAAACCGATTTCAAATAACGAGGTTATGAGTTTGACCTGTATGAACGTGGTATTCGTTGGGGATAAGTTGAGATTTGATAATGACGATTTATTTAGGCTTGCAAGCAAAGCATGACTGTGTGGTAACATTTGTAAGTGTGTGTGTATGCATGTGTATTTGGCCATACATTTATCGGATAATAAATGTTATAAAGATGATTTTCTCATCATTTCAAAGCAAAATGTTTTAACTTAAGAAATAATCAAAGTTTTATTAACATCAGTTGAGTAGTTTTCGTATATTTTTAAAAATTCCTTTTAATACATGCCGTTTTTATTATATCTGTGCTATTATTAATATTTTTGTTTTTCGCTATTACATTTAAATAACTACTCAATATAATTGTTGAATATATGATTTATGCTTATTGCTAATACATTGAGTAATAAACATAAAAATGAATTTGTATAATTAATGAAAAAACCCAAATTGTCGATACAAAGCTGTAAAAAGTAATTGTATAGTGAAAGTAACTTTCAAAAGAAATCATTATTATGAGCTATTCGGTTTTTTATGATAAACATGTCGTCTTCTATACCGTAATATATTATGATCCTTTATTTTTAATGGTATTCATTTAAATAAATATTTTATTTAGAAACTAATATCATAGTGGAGAACGAAAGAATTTTTATTTAATGGGAACGGAGTGTCTTGGCAGTAGGTTCCCATGTTCCATTTGCCAACATGCTATTTACTGAATTCAGCGTAAAGCTGAAAAAAAATCTTCAATCTCTCTGCTTTCATCTCAAAATGTAAACATTTTCGAATGTATGTAGATATATATATATGTATAATGTATAGAAACAAATAGTCATTGTTAAGCAAACTATTATTTGTATGATTTGTAATAGTTCAATACATATTATGATGTAACACAGTCAGTGTTTAAGTATATCCATTAGGTTTTATTTAATTATCGAGGAGTTTACGCTTACTAAATCTCTCTAATCAGTTTTTTTTTAGCTTAACACTGTATTCCCTACATAGCAGATTAAGTACAGGGGAACCTTTCCATTTTCCACTTTTAAACCGAATTCTGGTGGCGGAACTCTACGCCGCGCTTTGCCTGGTAACGTAACGAGGCAATGCTATTACTATGCATTAATATTTAAAAAAAAACATGTATATGCCATTTTACTATTAAGTGTTGAAGTTACAGACATTAACAGGGAAAGGTCAACATTATACTTCCTTTGATGTCATTTTATAATTAGTTGTAATGAAGGTTTTAAATATATTCTTTTTAAGTTAATTAAAAAACGCTAAATATAAATATTATATTTTTGAATAACATTGGCTTATGGCTAATATCCTGCTGGTAACTTTGGTTTCAACAGTCTTTCAGACATATTTCTTTATATTTTTTTATCAGTGATTTCACTGTTAAATAAATGAATGATACTAGTAATACGCTTATTGTTATTTATTCTTCATTAAATCAAAACTATTCATTATAGATACTCTATTGTGTTTTGATTTGCACATAAGAAGCATACTCCTAAATGATTTTTCTACGAATATGTACATATATCTATATATATATATATACCTTTCTATCAAAATATATTGTTAGTGTTGCTACAGCAATAATATATTTCTGCTACCGTTAACGCAAAACGAGTTTTCTTTAAATCAATGGCAATGACTTTTCCTGTTGTTGAGTCATGTGATCTAACTTAATATGTTGTTTTTATACAGATATACATTATAATGTACTTTGATTTTATATTATTTTTATTATTAAAAAATATTTTTTATTTGCTTAATGATTCTAATTAATATGAAATTCTTTATTTTTGTGTGGGTAGCATGAACCTAAAAACTTGACCTGTTTCTTAACACCTCCTTGTTTAGAGATTATGTGGAAGTAGAGTAACATGTTTATACTAATATTAAAAAGCGGAAAAATTGATAAAGCCCACTAATATCAGGAACTAGAATTGAAAAATTCTTTTTGTGTTGCATAGTTCATTTTTCGAGAAAAAATATAAAATGCCATTAATTATAATTGCTATAGGCCTCTTTCAATAATACTATATAACTTTACATTACAAAAAATACATAACGGTACAGAAATGTTTCTTTCTAGGTTAAAATTTAGGTCGAGACGCGGATGAGATGTTTATCGTATACGAGCTTTGATTGGTGATCTTATAGATAAAAATAAAAATACTTTGCCCTCTTCAGATAGTATATTCGATATTATTAATCCTAGGATTGTAAATATAATAATGTCTTATTTTTAAGCTGTTTATCTGGTTATAGGCGTAGAATTTTCGTGAAACCTGGTTAAAATATTTTAAAATGTTTAAAAAAAAGCTATATTTTTGCTTTGTATTGCATATGGCCCGTGATACAGTCGAAATCTCTGAGGTGAGATGACTACAGATATAGTAAATTTTACATTAAAACATATAGCGTTCGTTTATAGGCTGCAATAGGTATAATATACCTAACATATTCCCTTTTGCCTTCCTCGATGAATGGACTATCCAATACGGAAAAAAAAATCGCAATGGTAGAAGTTCCTGAAGAGTTGTATTAATATTATAAAGTTTAACCAAAGCTTTATAATATTAATACAAATCTACAGCACTAGGTGTACATTGCGATGTTGCATTTTGTTTCTCTGGTTTAAGTTAACTTGATTAATTGATTAAAGATTAAGCAAAAAAACATCGATTTATACACATTTATTTTTCACAAACTGCACTTTATAATGTTTTTATTTGCGCAGCTTACATATAGGTAAAGAAACGTATGCAGCGACTTAGTAGCGAGCTGCTCGAGTTCACCGTACCCGTGACTTTGAAGCGACACATATTATTTACTATTATGTAAATCATCTTTTTTATATATGGTTATAGATTTTTGTTTAATTTCTATTATGTAATATATTAGGGGAAAAATATTTGGTATATTTATTGTTTTGTTTTTGCATCTCCGCGGATCTTCCTTATTACAAGGTTACAAAAGAGAAATCATTTCTATTATTTTTGGTCATAGGATTTATTATCATTGTGTTGCGCGAAACAACTTCAAATTTTAATATTACTTCCAATTTATTAACTTGAATTTAATTTTTTTTTACATTCCCCAAAATTACCAATTCGAATTAAACTTCATTCAAAATAGTCACTTAAAAGTTTTGTATCGTATATTTTGTATTTTAGATTTGCATGTGTAATTTATCTACCTAATTTTTACGTACGCCATATTGGTATGGTAATAGAAAATTAATTTAGATATTCGTAAGCTAATGTTTATAATTTTTTATGGTAATATTATACAGTATATTTGCTATCTTTGAGTATATATTTCTTGTCAATTTTTTTTTAAATTTGGTTTTAATATCTTAACGGTTTTATCCTGTAATAAAGTTGATTCTCTCTGGGTCCCTGCTATAATATGCAAAAGACGGGTGAAAATAAAATATGTTTAATTTTTTTTTTGTATCCCTCTAAAGAGAATTTATTTTAATATTTTTTAATTTGTATAAAAATATGGAACCAAGTGACTGAAGGTATATCCAAATACGATAATACAATTGTGTTTGTTTATTTATTGTATCTACGAATTAAAAAAAAATCGACGCTTGATAAGTGAATAATAAGAGTGTTTTTGTTACAGTTAATCTAAACGGCGCTTCTAAAGTGGACATATCACATTTCGACTTGCTCAAAGTACTCGGCACTGGAGGTGAGTGTAGCTATTAAATGTATTTATTGCATTATATATATAAAATACATTGTAAATGTTGGAAATATTCAATATATCGCTCTTTTGGTACACCGCGGTATCCCGCGCATAGCAGGATAGACAGAAGGGAGCAAAGGAACCTAGTGTTAAGACACTCCGGTCCGTGTTCCGTTCCGTTTCCGTTCAAATATTAGTTTTAGTTGCACATTCTTCAGGCATTGCGTGTTAAGTGGTGGAACTCAACGCCGCGCCTTGTCTCATTACCAGAGCGAGGAAATTAATATATTATGAAATTTATTCCCTATTTTTAATTTTAAATACAGTTCCTTAGATAAAATTTAATCTTAAAAGTATACTTGATACAGTTATATTAATGAAAAGAATCATCATTTTCTGTATAAAAAAATAAAAATAATCATAAATAAGAATCGATACTGCATATTACTAATCGATTTCATGAACTTCAAAGACAATATAAATAACCGGAACATAAATTTAAAGCATAACAAAGTAATCTACATTCCAAACGTTTAAGCACCTGACCGTCTGTTTGACCACTAGCTACGTTAAGCAACGAACGGTTCAATGACCCACCACGTGACGAGGAAGTCCGGGGGATAGTGAATAGTGACAACATGTTCCGCCACTCATTATGCAAAATATCGAAAATTGGGAGGATAGTGGGGAACCTAAACAAAAAAATGGTTTCTCTGTTTGGGAGTTACACACAGACAGATATACTGATATACAACCAATCAAACTTATACCACCCCTTATTTTTCGTCCGGGATGTATAAATATTGTCCCCCTTCGACGTCGAACTGGCAACCATCGTGATGCCAGCCAATTTCAACTGCGCCAGAATGACGTGAATTGATTACATGATGCCCTGTAGTTAACTGTAGATAGTTTCAAATTTGATCTTGGGATTTTTCTTATTTTGATTTCTTCACGAGTGAGCAAATCATAAAAATTCATAAAGCCTAGCTTTAGGGGGCTACGACTCGTCGACAGTACTGTAAAGCACTATGAACGGTTCAATGACCCACCACGTGGCGAGGAAGTCCGGGGGATAGGGGATAGTGGTTTATTTTTAAACGTGATCTCTATAGTTTTTTTCTTGTAATTGTAGGCGTTTAAAGTGGTTTAAGTGCTTCGAGTTTTGTTATTGACTTAATTTGAATGAAGGTGACGTATTTTAGTTAGTTTATTGTATGTATGAAATAGGAAAATGTTTTATAATTTAAAATGTAAATTTTTAAAAGCTGTATTACTAACTTATCTTATTTTACACAACTTTTTTACTTATGAAACTGAGGGAATTGAAGTAGCTTTAATTACAATATATCCATCTATTTATTTTATTATTGAATATAAATATCGTAAAGTAAACAATACTAATTTAAAAACAATAAATATTTTTATATAGGCATGGCATTCAATCCAAATTATTAAGACGAAATGCCCTTCATGTTACACGTGCGAGTGGAGGAAATACTATTTTCTATGCATCGCCATTGTATGGCCATATATAATTCTAGTATAGACAGTTATGTCTTTTGTTCTTATGTTTTAGAACTTATTATCTTTATTAATTTATACACTGGGACGGTTATGACTTCAATGCTCACTTCTAACAAATTTCGTTCTAATCCAATTTAACTTAATTCTTTTTGAGGCCAGTCGTCGCGCAGGGGTACAAGGATGTGACTGTAGACACGACAGATTTTGGGTTTGATTCCTACTCGAAGAAATGAAATGTTTGATAAAATATATTATTCAACAGGCTCTTATATGCGGCGTGATAAAGCGTGATGCTGAAAAAAAGTGCTAGGTCTCGGTTAGGACGTTAGAGACGGCTACATTAAAAGTTTTTTAATTTATTTCAACTACACTAGACTCAATGAAACCAGTGCTTAAGTATTAATATTAATTAATTAATATTACATGCGGTCATCAATTTCTTCATATAAAATTAAAGCTATATTTAGAAATGTTCGAAAGTTCTTGACGTCTTAGAAGAATAACACCAAACATTGTGAAATCAACGACGTGACTCCGCGCAGGATTTCCAAACAAGTTAGAGGCTTCGGTGGTGTACTGCGCAATTTTACTTAACAAATTAGATTTTTTTTATTTCGGTACTAATTGGTGAAAAAAGAAAATTTTGTTTTAATATTTAGATATTTTTATAGTAGGTTTATTATAATTTTAATAAAATAGGTGTATATATAATTTTAATATAAAAAAATATATTGGTACTTCACACTGTTTGCCTTTTTCATTTTCTGTATCAAGTCAACCATTCCCAAGTATGTATTTTAGTAAATATCATTTTAATATTTTTTATTGCATAACCCAATAAAAAATATATTGTAATATTGAAAGAAAATAAGTTGCTTATAAAATGAAACTTGCAGAATCTTGTCTTTACTTTCATAAGAATTGGCTTTTGGAGTGTGGTAATGTTAACACGATGAGTCAATCAAATTGACTATCGATAAGTATTATCTATGTCTGAAAAGGTCAATACTAATTATTATTTTAGCTTCCCGCTGTATCCCGCATATAGCGCAGGTCAGGCAGAGGGAACCTTGGAACCAAGTGTTATGATACTCCGTTGTTATTCAGACACTTCCGTTTCCGTATCCTGGAGGCATCGCGCGTTAAGGTGCGGTACTTAACGCCGCGTTTTGAGAAACGGAAATATTAAATATTTCATTTCCTCGCGTGGGCATCGAACCCACAATCTGTCGCGTCATTCATACATCATTCCATATAAATATATTATAATACTCATTATAGTATATTTAATACGGAAACGATCACCTGAATATATATTACTGTCATATTTAGTAACTTGTTTTTATCTTTACGCTAGATGGGCATGGGGACCCTAATGGTAAGGTGCTTTATCGGTTCTCTTTCAGTACATTTTGAAATATTGTGTACTGGTTGGCTGATCCTAAAGACGGCTTTTGTCCAATTAAAATGGTAAAACATTTTAATTACAAGTATAAATTGTACCCCGAGTGGGACTCGAACCCGCAATCGTCACGTTTAGTTAGGCACAAGTTTATTACACTACATAATAATTTTTTCATTACCTCATATTCTCAACTTCCGGATTGTTTAACCGTTTTAAGTTCCAACGAGGTTCACATTAAGTAAGAAAGAACTGCAAATCTGCCGAGCATCACCGATTGCATGTTCCCAAGGGTGCTCATACACTGTGAAGTATTAATGTTACGTACAAGGCGTTTATCCGGTCAATTGTGTAACGGTTCATATGGTTTTATATGGAAAAATGAAAAAAATCTCTCTATGTCATACTTATAAAGGCGAAATTTCAATAATAACACCTGTTTGACCATATGTTTTAAAAAGCGGCAGCGTCTTGGTTTTTGTCTTATAGTACGTACGTACCCTTAAGTAGTACGTACTACGTAAGGGTAGGCAGCGGGAACCTAATGTCAAGACACTCCCTTCCCCACTTTTCTATTTTTGAGACATTGCATACGGAATCCAACGTCGCGCTTGGTCTATCAGAGTTAACAAAGTAGAATAATTTTACTTTTAATTTACTTTTCGGTTCGTTTCTTTGTTTGTTACCAGAGAAAATGAAAATATTAAATATTCCATTTACTCGAGTGGAAGTTGAACCCACAACCCGCCGCGTCTACAGATACATACTTATGCCACCGCAGCCCCATTATCTTTACAGGATTCTAAAATATGCATTCGATGTACTGGATTAACTAAATCTAATGAAACGCTTACTTCCAGTCTGTTACCGAGTTAATTATTTTTCAATAGAACACAGCTACAATTACCAAGAGTTTTAAATTTTGACGTTCCGTAGAGTATTGTTACGCTGCTGATAGTTTGTTTTTTTTTTCGATTTTCTATTGTGTTTGCTATTGGGAAGTGGTTTAAGTAGGAAATTGGTCTTTCAATTAGTGTGGATGTTTAATTTTCTTTTTTGGAATTTATATTTGAGTTAAATGGCTTTTTTTACGAAAGATTTTGGACGGAGAAAAATCTTTGTATAAAATCTTCCTTTTTTTAAACGGTTTTATTTAGTTTTAGTTTCATGCTGTAACCCGCATTTATCAGCTCTATTTTTCGCTTTTCCAAATATTGCATTTTGAATGTAGGCATTCAACGTTGCACTTTGTCCTTTAGACAAATAAAATCTCCGAATAGAAATTGAACAGACAACCATTACAGTCGAACACAGTGCCCTCAGCATGCAAATGTATGCCTTAAATTTTTTAAAATCTATCTGTAGCAAATTACACAACTAAATCTATATAAATTGTATAATTGAAAAGAAAAAAGGAAACCATTATAGCAGATTTGGTAATACCATGAAAGTAATGCATTAGATCCACTGATATTAACTCGTACGTAAACGTGACCCGTGGCACGTGTACAAATATAGTTCGGTCGACGAGTCGTGGCCTCCCTGAAGTTAGTTAGCTGTAGATGAATGGTGACTAGTGGCGACTAGTCGACCGTACTGTACTTTAGGTTAGAATTTCACACGCTCTGTCTATACTTGCTTTGTTTAGTTATAACTGATTGAAAATGTCATGTTAACTAGAAAAGGCTTAGATGCCGTCGTGACGCAGCGGCGCAGCGTCTTACGGTGAATACCATAGTTGTGAGTTAAGTTGTTTGCATTTATTTGCTGGAGTTACACAAGGCGTGGCGTTAAGTTCAGCAACTTACATTGTTCCGAAAATGTGAGGAAAGTGGGGAAAAGAGTATCTGCGCTGCTAAGCGTGGAGCTGTTTTTTTTTTAGTCTTATTAGATAAAATTAGAATGGTGGTAAATGGTTTGGTTATTACTTATGGCGAAGTCACAACACAAACGCATCATGCATTAAGAAGTTCCTCCATTTGTTACTGCTGTTATTTTACTATGAAATAATCGGAAAGAATGACTCTTGCAGATTGTACTAGTGATAAAGTGGGAGGGTATTACGTCTATTACGAGACGAGAACTTACTAGTCACTCCGTATTGTAGAGACATTGTCGGTTGAACAACATTGGACCTAAACAGTACATACTAAAAATATTATAATTTCTCCAAGAAAGAATTTAATTCACAGCCATCACGTGTAGAGAAGACGTGTAATAAACGATGGCGTCAATTGGAAATGTTTGTACGCAGATTTCTACAAATCAACAACACTGACGTGTTAACTGCAATCATCGATCAAACCCAGTGACGTAAATAACGTTACGTAAGCGTAGGCTATTACCTAGTGTTAACACACTCCGTTCCATACGCATCGCCCAATTTTTGAAACATCCCTTGTTATTCAGTGGCAGACCTCAACGCCGCTTAATTCATTAATCTAAATGAGAATCGAACCCAAAACCTTTGCGTTCACAGCCAGATTCTCTGCCGACTACGACCTTTATATGACGTCAGAATTAAAATCTAATCCAACGTCTGTACTACGTAATAGGTCGGCTAGCTTGCGTCATTTACGTAGGGTAGGTGATACGAAACTAGCATTTAGAAATGCTAGAATTATGCGTTGTATATGCATCGTCGTGCCATTTTGTCACGTGCCTCTATTAATGTCCCGAAGTCAAAGTGTATAATAATATACTACAGTACAGTGAACAAGTCGTGGCCGCTCTGAAGTTAAGGCTTCTGAACTTTTGCGCATTGTTTCTGGAGAAAAATATAATCGAAAGTAAGAATACACCCTTAAATCAAATCTGCGCAGCCATCCATCTATCTACAGCTAACTTCAGGACCGCGACGACTTGTAGACCGTTCTGCAGTTTTATGAAATAGATGAACTATTTCTTAGTTAATTTCTTTTCTATGTTTTTAACCGAATTCAAAAATAAGGGTTATCGTTTTGATCTGTATGTATGTGAATATCACAAATCATCAAATTGGGCGTCAGTGTATTTGTTTGTCTATTTTCTCAGAATCTAAAACTCATATTAAAAAGTGGAAGTTATAAGAATGGCTTAAATTATTTTAATATTTTTTTTTAGGATAAGACTAAGGCTTAATTAACTAGACAAGACAAATAATAGATATCGATCAAAATGTTTATATTGATTGTTCGAATGCCGTTACGATTTTAAAGTACCGCTGTCTTCAAAAATGCTTAATGCCCACAGCGTTCGTGTTTAGAGTTTTAAATATTTCACTATTTGACCACCTTCACTAAAACACCGTTACGCTACCGATGATGTACTGCTTGTGACATTTTATATAGGCTTTTTGTGGTAAATATTTAACAGCATAGTAATTTGTATAATATTTATAAAACTGATAGTTTATAACTAAATTGATTTTTAAGAAATTTCATTTAAAACAATTGTATTACATGAATATTGTTAATTATACTTAGAAACATATCGACGTCGGAATGTGATTTTGTCGTATTTCAAAAGAGCATTCGATCGCTTTCCATCGACATTATAAAAATTTAGCATCGCGGGACCCCAATTGAATCTGAGTTTTAGACAGCTTCTTATGGAGCTAGAAGTTCTTATACTTTGGCAATTTTTTGGTCTTAGGACATTGGCTATGGCTGAATTGGCTATATTCGTAGGTTTGAATCCTGCTACGTAATTTTTATTCAGAAGTTTCCAAATGTTTTTCTTTCTTTAATGTGTGAGTAACATTGTAATAAATGTTAAATGAAATATTTATTTATGTGTCTTAGTATCATACTAAACTATACATTTTATTATGAACTTGACTACTTCACATCCGTTTACCATATATAGATAATAAAAAATGCACGTGACACAGAAACCAAGAACTATAATTTTTTTAATAACTGGGAATGTATATTGAATACCTTATTATTATTAAATATGCTTTGTTAAAATGTCTCAATTATTTACATTTTTGATCTTGATAAGGACGTATTTTGTAAAATATTTTTAAATTAACATTTTTTATTGGTTTCACTGTTAATTTTGTTACCTTAAACAATTTCTACTTCTTGTTTGTATATTACATACATATAAATTACAGAATTCTTCGTGTTGCCTATATTACTTTCAAAATAAATACTGATTCCAATTTTTTGAATGAAATTAAAAAAGTTATAAAAATGTATTACGAATAATATGTATAGTGGTCTGAATTAATTAAAAAACTAAAATCTGAATTCCTTAGATTCCCACGCACTTGTTCAGTGCACGAAATAAAATCGGGACAGGACGGGACGCTCAAAAAGCGGGATGTCCGGTCAGCTGTTTCTACGGACTTTTTTTTGTCTAACTTGCTACCACTGTCGCTCAGTTTCTATATTGTAAGACATTTAAGAGGTTATATGATAGACTTTATTAGTTACGTTGTTTTTTTTATATAGTTTAGATGAACTGGATATATTTAATATTTACGTAGTTGTTTTCTATGTAATAAAGGAGTATAAAACAAAGTTGCGTTCTACCGATGCGGTATCAATCTTTTTTCAATTATGCAACCGAATTTAATAAGGTTTTTATGTATAGCAATGTGAATTATGAGGAAAGGCATAATGGTATAATCCACGCAAGTAAAACCGTGAGCCAAACGCTAGTAGTTGAAAACATACCATTTTAAATATTTTCTTGCTACTATTAATTTCTTTCTTACCATGCCATACTATAAATAGAAAAATCACTATGTAATTAATAGTTTATATAAACTAAAAAAATCTGTTACACTTTACTGTGGGATAGCGATCAGGTTGTAGGAGCGAAGCCAGGACGGCAGTCGCGTCGGTTCGTCGACCCCCAAAACTGGCGCGTAGCGGTGCCCGGTCGTTACCCGCCCGTCCTTACGCCGCTGTGACCTTATGTCCACCTGGCATTGAATATTTGCTAATTGTTTAGTTCAATTTATATTACTTATATGATTTTTTTACTTTTGATCGATATTAGAATATGATTAGAAAGTTTAGTTTGAACTTGGGTGTTTTTACAGTTCTTACGTTGTTTTCTTGTGTAGTTTTTGTTGATTTAGATTAACTATATGTTAATATAGTTCTTAAAATCTTTTATTATTATATTTATTGATTACTTAAAACCAATTTTAATATAAAAAGCTATCCAAATTTTGATAAAACTCAACTCAGGTAAATAACAATTAATACGAATATGTTTAATTTGTATAATAAAATAATGTAGTAACGAAATCGGATGTACTCGTAAGGCATGATCGTGATCGTATTGATAGCCTCGTCCATTGCTCCCGTAATCCATAGACGGTTCCGTGAAATTGCAAAATGTTTTAAGTTTCTATGTATTTCGTCACCATGACTCGGATGTGTCGATTTATTGGAATTATATCTAGTTAAGATAGCTGTTTGTATTTTTTTTGTATGGAGTTTTGATTATGAGATACATATATGTATATTATAGTTATTTGGTTTTAGATATTGGAATTGTTTTCCTGTACTAAAAATACCTACGTTAATAAATAATATTTAGATTTTGATTTCATATAAAAAGGATAGGAAATGTTTTTAAAAGTTAGATAAGTAAAGGCTTCTATGGGTTTATGATTATTATTTGATATGTAAAATGTTATATATAATTCACAGGCCGAAACAAACTTATAAAAGAATTCTTGCACAAGAACATTTCTATTTGATATAATTTTAATATATTTTATAATTATTGCTGTAAGTGGGGTAAGGAGTGTAACAAAACTGGCCCCTCTTGCCCTGCTATATGCGAAGCGAAACGTAAAGCTAAAAAATATCGCTTTAATTGTGCTAAAATATTCACATAATTTTTGCACTCTAAAGCCGGTCGCTAGGTAGTAGAGCGCTTAAGTCTAGTTAGTAAATATCCTCACTTGTATGGATATATTGTAACATGTACCTACTAACAGTAGAGGACCTAATGTTGAGATATTCCGTTCTCCATCTTTTTCCCAACTCTGGCGACTTTACGTATTCATTGATGGAAACCAGCGTTTTTTCTGAATAAGCAGTGGAAATTAATATAATTTTCATAAAAAAAAAACTTAAATCAAACCCANAAGGAGTGTAACAAAACTGGCCCCTCTTGCCCTGCTATATGCGAAGCGAAACGTAAAGCTAAAAAATATCGCTTTAATTGTGCTAAAATATTCACATAATTTTTGCACTCTAAAGCCGGTCGCTAGGTAGTAGAGCGCTTAAGTCTAGTTAGTAAATATCCTCACTTGTATGGATATATTGTAACATGTACCTACTAACAGTAGAGAACTTAATGTTGAGATATTCCGTTCTCCATCTTTTTCCCAAATCTGGCGACTTTACGTGTTGATTGACGGAAACCAACGCTTTTTCTTAACAAGCAGTAGAAATTAATATAATTTTCATAAAAAAAAACTTAAATCAAACCCAAATAAAGATCTAAAGCATATACGGGCAGCCTCTGTTTCACCTTGGTGGTGACACGGTGTTTAAGTGTTCATAATATACTAATTATTATGTACGGATGTGACAAGGATAACGTACGGCCAGGTAAGTTTGTTTCGCGTAACACGCAACCCGTGATGGGTGGTCGCCAAGAATCCCGTTTTACCTACATACGCCCAATGTTAATAACCAATCCTAATCCAAAAATTGCTACCATAGATTGAAATAGACAGAGATGGAGGTAGGCATGCAGGTTAGTGATTGGATAGACATGTCGGACAATACGAGATAGACGTTAACTGGAGATAGGAGATACATTATTAATATTGGGCGTTAATGTGTAAACATTTAATCAAAATTTTGTGCGCAGCTGGAACCATTTTATATATGTAAATTAATTTATTTTTTTATTTTTAATGTTTATGTGGTATTTTATTGATTCAAGTAAGTTCTGTCTATTATTTTATATTTAAAAGACAAATTTATTAGTAGACATTTTTAATGATTTAGGCCCAGTTAAAATTAATTGACATCTCCGAATACGGTTCATAGATTAGTTAGAAATCTATTGAATATGATGAGGACCAGTAAAATATTATTTAAATTGTCAAAAAAAATATTATTAATGTATTAATAATAAAGAGTGTCGCATTTCATAGCACGTTTTGAATAGCGCGGGCTAATCTTACGTTGCATGGTGTTTAGTTTTAGGGTTCAGTCCACTTTTGTTACACTGTCCTGTAAATATTGAAGGGCTTCTTGTTAGTACTGAGAAATGTGATAGTGGTAATATTCACAATTTAACCTATAATAATATATTTTTTTAATATTATAGTTTGTAAAAGCTTAAATACAAATATATCTTCAATTGTTAGAGATAATAATGTTATAGTTTCTTTATTATTTTGTAAATTATCTTATCTGATAAATAATAGAAAAGAGTAATGTTAATTTCTATTTCTCTACTTTCCACTTTTTGACGAGAGATGCGTTTCAACCGAGAAAATACGTTGTATATATGGTAGTACTAATAAAGGAAAAATATACACAATGATTACCTGCATATATGTATATTATATAAAATATATAATAATCTATTAAACTACGGAACACTCAATATTTAATTACAAGCTCACTTATCGATATTTTAAGGGGGCGTAGAGCGTTGACACCGGCCCGGGGTTAGACCACCCGCATGACGATATGCTCTCACTCGTACTGCATAACGAGGACGATTGTTCACATATGAAGTCTTGATTAGTAGGCGACAGATTTTATCTTCTGTGTAAAAACCCATAATTTACAAATTATGGTAGGATTTTATGGGAAATTGCCTTTTCTGTGATCTTAGCTCTATAGCTTTGTTTGTATACTTGAAGGCGCTAATCTCAGGAACTACTCGGTAGCTAACTACTGGTAACTAATGTAACATAATTTCTTATTTCATTTTTATACCTTTCACTGTTACCAAACACTGAAATAAGTCACTCCATCTTGCACCTTCTTGCTCACCATCTTGCTACACTCGACAGATAAAAGGATAATATTTTAAAATATTTCCCCCGCAATGGGATATGAATCCGCATCGCTTGTCAGTCTTACGTTTTATTGTTATTTAAATCAAAACAAACATTGTAATGTTAATAAGAATGTAAGTAACCCTTTCTCATACTTGCCCTTTCGTGAACTACAGTTCAAGTGTATTTGACTGTAGGTACCTCATAAGTAATTATACGGGGTTGTAAATAATTCATAGATAACGACAAACAAATGGTGTGTTTTATCATATGAAACTAAAGAAACGGTGTATTTTTACTTTTATTACAATTTTTTATTATTTTAAATTTCTTTTTGTTAACGTTTGACGTCAATAAATATATTATCAATAGGTAATATAAATTGTATATTGAAATTGTGTCTTGTTTTGTAGTCTATGGAATTGGAATAGTTTGGACTGTTGGTACGTAACATTGAGAGAATAGCATATTGCCGCCATGGCGCAGTGGATCTGGGCTGTGAACACTTCAATGTGGGGATTCAATTCCCACTCGGGAAGATTATAATTATTTTCATGTCTTCGCTCTGTCACAATTGAGTGAGTTTTGCATCTTAGCACGCAATATATTGAAAATTTGTATAAAGTGGGAAATGGAATGTCTTAACAGTGGGTTCTATTTGCCTATTTACAGTAACGCAGATGCGATAAAAAGAAAGACTTTTACTTTTGGTTTAAATATCGTGTAAATATAAAAATAAATTAGCCATCAATTTCAAATTAAATATATAGTCAATTCATTAATTTTGTTACCTAAACAAATAACGAATATTTCTTTAAAAAAACTTAACGTAAACCTATACTTAAAAACTAGCAAAAAACAAGAAAAACGTATCAAAAATTGTCGTTTCCAATGAAAAAACGCCCTCTACCTAAGTCTGGGAGACTGTCGAGGTAAACAACCCTGCACAGTGCACATCTGCCCTTTGTAGCCACCTGGCCCACTGAGCTTGTGATATACGGGACGTGTGTGCGTGTGAGAGATACACTTTAGTATTGTTTTTACCAAGACATCATATTTTTAAATAGTTTAGAATGAATGAAAGTGGAGAACGAAGTGTCTCGGCACTAGTTTCCCACTGCCTACCCTGTTGCGTCTGGGACACAACGTAAAGCTGATTTAGAATGAGATTATCGCAGTATTGTGTTAAGTTATATTTAATTAAATATAACTTTAAATAATTTACTCAAAAAATTTTACATTGAGAATTAATCTGATCAAACAGGAAAACAAAATCACATACATTTTGGTGCATGTTAATTAATTTTTCCTTATAACTTGTAATTGTTTTTTTCCTATATTTCATGTATGTTTAATTTTTTTTTAATATATTATTTTATATAACACTAGCGAGCCAAAGAAGCTTAAAGTTGCAGTCAAATTATACAAAATCCATAAATTGTGGCCTATATATATTGAAGTATTAATATTCGCTATATTATTGTAAAGTTTCATCTAAGTATATTTACCAACTTTCACATTTGTAATATTAGTAGAAATTAGTACGAAAACATTAGTAGGATTATTTGTAAATTCAATTTTATAGTTTTGGATTGCAATGAACGCAAGTTAAATGTAATTTGGACATACTTATTTTTAAAGCAATTGATACAGTTGTCCAACGGCTTGCACTTCGATTTACATATTTATTAAATAGTAGCACTGAAACACTAAAGAAACAACATACGAAACTAATGAAACTGTCATTTCTTTACAACGAAACCATAAAAAATGCTCTACGTGTATCTACAAATGTATAAACATAATATACAGAATCCCTACAAATATATTTAATAAACACTACATGACTTACAAAATATAAAGTTTTCATGAAAATTATTCAAAATGAAGAATGCAAAACAAGTAAGTCGACTCGTCCTTTTATCCAATCAAATGCCTCTGGCGTACAGACAAATTGTTTGAATCGCTTAACAAGGATCCTTCCGAGAAGCGAAGCGAAGATTTGTTATATGAAAGTGTATTATTGTTGCTATGCAACTGGGTATTAGACTATTTTTTACCTGCGTCTTCGCCCACGTGGTCGAATAGAAATGACTGAGAGTCGTCTATGAAACAACAGCAAAACAATTAACGTGGTGTTATATCTTATAGCTCTCCTAAAAAAGTGGACTATTCGAAATAAAAAGAAGTTTTTATTTCGTAGCCTTAGTTCCTGAGATTAGTGTGTTTAAAGTAATAAATTCTTCAGTTTTGTTCAGTTAGATGTTAAGTAGATGTTGATCTCTCAAAAGTCTTAATTGATTCGAGTCAAAATATTGCCAATTTGGAGGAACTAGCTGCATATACTGGTGTGTATTGCGTGCATTGCGGTTGGTACTTAAGTCCATGTAACTGTAGTTCATTAATTTAGTTTACGTTTGATATTCTATTCAACATTTAAATTTTAGATTATTGCGTTCATAATTACACTATTGAACATGCAATATCGTTTTATATGAGTTCAAATAAATACTTAACTTATTACCTAAACATGTATAAGAAATCAAGTAGTAACTTAAAAGCTTTTCCAAATTAATCATATCAAATAAATTCAAGACAAAACCCTTATTACATTATCGTAAAATAAAATAATATTATATTATATTATAGGCCCAGTATTAAGCCCTTCAAATATTTTCATTACCACCCGCAACTCCTCGCTAAGGTCAAGGACGTTCAGACCTAGCTTGGGTTAACAATCTGTATGAGACGGGTTCAAACATTTAGAGGACTATTGCGCAATGGGGCAAAGATTGTGGTCTTATGATAAGAAATGCTTATCTAAAGTATTTAAATTTGTTTAAATAACAAAATGTATTCTATAATATGTAATAAATAGTCTTAAGGCTTCGAGACGTCTTAACACAAGGTTCCCAGGTTCCCTCTGTGTGTGGAATTTAGCGTGAAGCTTAAATAAATAAATTTTAATTTGATCCAAAATGTATCATTTCATTGCTTAAAATATTAGTCCTATATTATTGATAAAGTAAAAAATATCTTTCTCGATTGCTCGATCCAATTGCCTAGTTTTTACTGTAAATATATGATTTATTTAAAATGTTCTTAAATAGTAAAGATGATAAAGAATTAAAATGAAAGAATAATGATTGACGTACATACTTAGGATGCAGAGTGAAATTTAACGAAAAAAATAAAAACATCGCCAAAGAAGAGTATAATATAAGATTTATTCAAACTCTACATTATATAAATAAGCAATTATTAGCGTAAGAAAATATCATTTACGTAACATTATTAATTTTACAATAAAATTAGCCACGTGAAATTGGTAGAACCGAATAGAGCGAAGAAATCCTTTCAGGTGTCATCACACTCTCGCTTTCGGGTCGAGACGAAAGGGCAATGCTTTGAGACTTAGTTCAATACTCTAAAGTATATCTAGGCTTTCTTAATATTTTTTGTACTAGCCTATTGATAGTTATATTTAACTGTTTTTAGCGGGCTCCAGTAAATCAGAAAAAAAATACTTAAAATAATTCATTTTTATTTCTTTCGTCTTAGGACGTATATATTAAGGGGCTCATCAACTGCTTATTTTAAGGCTTTTCGTCTCTCACTCTTGTGATTAGAGAACTAACTGATAATACAATCAGTAATTCTAGATTACACGCAATACGTATCCAAATATTTACTCTCACATTCGACTCGTATTAAAATGTTATTGACAACAATCCTAGGTTTTCTATGTATATTTAAATTAATGTATCACTACAGCATAAATCTTGTAATGTATTTTTAATTTTAACGATGACGGTACTTCGAACTTGATGTGTGTATGTACTCGCGTTGAGGGCAACGATTTGACAGTCGTAGTTCAATGTATCGCGTTTTTTAAGGTATCGTATGTAAGTTATAAGTAATTTTTTAATAGTCATATAAATATTATTAACAGATGATTTAGTATTAAACTTATGTAGTTATTAGGTTTTATAATTTAAGAAATTAATAGATTTTTTTTTAAAGTTTATAAACAAGTCTATATATTTTTTTATGATTTGGTACTTGATAATATAGGCCTATGGGAGAACAATATGAGAACGAGTGTATTCATTTATTACGGTGTATTTGTTGCAAGCATTTAAAAATTACTTATTTATAATAACAAATGCGTGTATATAATTGCGGTAGTGTATAAATGGAAACGGATTGAACACTAGGTTCCCAGGTACCCTCTACCTACACTGGTATGTGTGTTCTAATTATTTTTATATCAAATAATCATCAATGCATTAAAAATATAATAATTACTTCCTGTTATGTCCCTCCTGCACAATCATTAAGGGACCTTACAGAAATATTCAATAGCAATATCCTTTCTAGCATAACAGTTATAAGTTGAATATACATATTATAGCTATACTATAAGATAACGTGGAATTCCATTCCAATACATTCGGCTAGGTCGTATCAATGTTTGACCTTTTAAATAAGTCGTTAACCTCAACTTTTGTCAGCTTTCATTGATGTCCCTGGCTGTGCTGTGACTCGGAGATTATAAATAAAAGCTCACTCATCAACTTGGCTTTATAGTAGTTTGAAGTTTTGTCCTTTCGTAGTTTTATCGTCATTTGTGTGTTTATAATTCGACAGGGGATTTGTCATTGATTAAATTATATGGATATTTTTAGGTTTTTTTTAACTTTTTGTTATATACTTTGTAAATGACTTGTTATTTTGTTAGATGTTTTATATGTTCGTTGTTTCAGAAAAATGTGATAAGATATATTTACAATTATTAAACGAAGCTTTAGATTATTATATTATGAATCTTAAGTAAGTTAAATCTTAAGGTTTTTCCATGCGAACTTTAATTGGTGGGTGAAATTTATGGTGTTTTGAAAGTATTTGTCAAACTAAGCTTTCACCTAATGGAGAAGTTTGGGCAGTGTAGACGGTGGCAAAGTTTGTTTGACAAATTTTATTATATTTCTCAATCGTCGTGGCATAATACATGTAATATTTTCATATATTAAATATTTTCATTTCGTCGCTGTGGTAACGAGCAAAAAAAAGCTCTTAAGAACTAAAGTAGGAAACGGAAGTGTCTCAACAGGGAACGGAGTGTCTTAACACTAGGTTCCCAGGGCCCCTCCGCCTACATTTCTACGTAACGTAACGTATTTATAACTTAATGTTAGCTTAGTTAGAATACTAGTTGTAAGTAAAATAAAACAATTAAGTTAGTTGAAATTTGTTTATATCGTTAAAGAAATTATAATTATTTAAAGTTCATAATACCAAGGAGAGGAAATTATGTTATATTTATAAACCACTCTTTGATGTGGAAATCTGCTAAAGTAGCCTTGAGAAGTGCATTATTACAGCGGACGCTGCAGTCGTATTTACATTAAGGTAATATTTTTTAGTATTTTTTGTCATAATGGTTAAATTTTATAATAATTAAAAAGTTTTTTATTTTGTATTAAAATTGAGTTAACAATTTATACGTTAAAATGATACGGGTAATGAACGTACGTGTAGATCACGTTATATATGTTTTTCTTTATATTTACTTTGTTTATATTGAAACTAGAACCTGCAACTTTCTTCACAATACATAATGTAATCTTTCATATTTTAACATCAAATACATCATACGCCCTTCATTGACATATACACGTGCCGAATTATTATTAATCAGTGTCAATTCTATAAACCTATTTTTTTGCAAAGGAAATATTCTTTTAAATTCGATTAAATGCTACTTTTTGATCTTAATTAAGTGTAGTAAGGAGAACTTTTCATTTTTTAATAAAAAATTCTACACGTTTGTGAAATTTGTACTACAATAAATAAAAAAATAAGAATCTCTAAGCATAATAAATGAATATTATTGGATATTTTAGAGTATTCGTTTGTGTTTTATAATTTTTAGTTTAATCTATGTCGGATTATCGGAGGTGGAGGTCAAGTGGTGAGTTTTTCCTATCTCCAGTTATATATACGAGGACATTAATTCTATAAATTATATATACTCGAACTCACATCCTTCCAGTGTTTAAACTATTCCACAATAGCGTCATTTATGATAATTTTAAAATTGTATACTGTATACATATATAGCAAGTATGTTTCTTCAATTGATTTCCTCAACTCATTGTTAGGCCGAGTCGACGACCCGCGAATATCTATTAGCATTTTATCATTTAAATACCACTCGTACGATTTGGCTGCGTTTTATATACTGAAGTAAGGATATGTTTATAATGATATTTAAATTTATTCGACGTAGAGATCCGCCACTCAAAACGCAGTGTCTGTTTTTGCGGAAAGCAGCGAACGCAGTGTTTTTACATTAAGTTCTGTCTCCGTAACCAGCTATTTGGGGGAAATAGAGAGATGGTGGGTCGATGAAACTACAAGTAGGTACGCCCAAATTCTGAGACAAAGTGTGGCTTATAATTTATACTACTTTTATCATTTTGTAAAATATTTTTTCTCTTAATATCAACATCAATTGAGTTCCTATCAAGGAATAGAAGTTGTATGGAAAAAATATAGGGTAAACTGTTCTTTCTAGCGTAGCGTAGTATGCAATGGATGCAGGATGACACTCTTTGTGAATATTAAAATACTGCATAGCGCCTTCTCAGCTGCATCCTAAGTGGCTCATCTCTTTCGTTTATCTGATATGTTTATGTACAGTCTGAATTTTTCCACTAAATATATAATATTTTATATATAGTACACATGTCATTTCTTTAAGTATTGAAGATTTAGGGCTTAATAGTTGGTTCATATATAAGTTAAAAATAAATTAACTATATTGTAAATTGAAAAATATAAATTACATTCGTTATTTCGATTTTCGAAATTAACTAAATTCGAAAAAAACTAAAGTGAAACTGAAATAATAGTTAATAATCAGTAGTAAGGAGAAGAAAATGTATGAAAATTGTAAAGCATTCAATATATACTCGTAGTAATAAAATGACTTTCTTTTAACTACCCAGCGTAATAAACAACCAAACAAATTATCCGTAACAAACTGTATAAACGCTACATATCTCTGAGAGATCGTAAACAACATTGCTACTTGGGCCAATGTTGGTACCAATGTTGATGTTTGGTGTATAGAGTACTTTATACATATAATACTGATTCCTAACCCTAAAATATTTGACACGTACCACATTTCAAATATTTTTGATAGCTTAGTTCGCTACTATGAACCACACAGGGTTAAAACCTAGCAAGCTGGTTTTTTTTTGGTAAAATGTATTGTCTACTCATTGGTAGATGCTTTCTCTACCAGAGCGGGCAAATGAAAATAATTTAAATTTGATAATTCTCCGCGACGGCTATATAGAAATAAAATCATACCAGGTATATGATTCATTTTGTAACACGCGATTTTTTCTATTTCACAATATTATGCGTTGTAATTTATATTTGAACATAGTATATGTAAATGTTACTGTTGTTTAAGATATCTTTAGCTTCTTATTTGCAATATATATATCTTTTTTAAGCATTCTATCAGATAGGTGTATTTGATCAATGATTGGCCAAACGCAAAGGTGACTAGAGTTGAAAAATATTTTCCAAGAGTAGAGTTTACTGAACTCCGCACAATCAACAAAAGTAAAGCGCAATAATTACAATTTACGCCTGAACTTGTTTTTGCAAATACGTTTTAATGTATTGAAGTATAATATGTAAATACATTGTACATAGTGTTTTAGTTTTTCTTTCTTAACAGGTTAAGCAGAGGGAACCTGGGAAAATAGTGTTAAGACATTCCGTTCCTCATTTAGACACTTTCTTTTCTCCATTTTACGCCTAAGTCTTCTGTGTGTTGAGGAGCGAAACTTGACACCGCACTTTGTTTTGTTACTCGTGCGAAAAAATGGAAACAATTAATTCCTCCGAGTGGGAATCGAACGCACAACACTCTCGTTTACAATGGCACGCTTATACTCTAACGCCACGACGGCCTCAATTCAGTGTTTTTCCTTTCAAATGATTTTCAAGATTTTCTTAACAACCGTTAATGATGGATATGCGCAATTCCCGAAACACGAGTTATTCAAAGCACACAGCGACCTTCAAACATACATCTTTCTCTGAACTTGTAATAAGGATAATAACAAGCTGACAACATGACGCGACGACGCGAGGTACTGGGGTCGGGACGTTTGAAATCTTATCGCTCTCAAGTCTCTTAAGTGATGGATCTTGGGATGCCGTTTCCATTCATACATATAATTTATAAATTATATAATCTATGAATTTAAACTACATCTTAAGATCGCTCTCAAGATCGATCTTACAGTTGAGGGCGGTTTATAAATACGAGCCTTACTTTTAGGTTATGCAAAATGTATACTGTGCCGCCTACACAGTCTAGTTATACCTATAGCTCTACGTGAATACAAATTAATCTGTAATTAATTTGTCAACAGATTCCATTTCTGCCGAGTAATATGTACTGTATATATGTACTGTATTATAATTATATGGCTTTATACATTTGTGTACCTTTACGCCTTTAAGAGGAATTATGAATTAGGTTAACTTTTTAGAACTGAGGATAATGAGCTTAACGTTATTAATAAAAAAAAATGTACTATAGAATATAGACAGAAAAGTTATCCGTACGCAGTAGTACAGCTTCTTACCTCCACTCTACACTTAATGTCTCGAAAACTGACCGGAAAGTGAGTAACGGAGTGTCCTAATATTAAAAAAGAGAAAGAGACAATATATTACAATATTATAAGTAAATTTTCACTTTAAAAAACATTGAGAACATAATGTTTTGTATACAAATAACCGTCCCCCGCATCTTCACGGGATTCTTAAGACGTAAAAAGAAAATCCGTTCTTTCCGAATTACGCTCTACGCTCCTTTACCAACATGTTAAAATTTTAATTTTTATGCAACCAGTCGCTAGGTAAAGGTAGTTTTGTATATTATAAATTTGATGAGATTTTTTAGTAAACACTGTGATAGAGTAAATAAAAAAATATTACAAAATTTCATAAACAAAATCATTAAATCATGATTATCATTGTTTATGTTTGTAAAGTCTTAAGTTGCTACTAAATTATGCATTTTATATTCAATTGCAATAAATTGTTATTTATGTATAAAATTTCCTGCACTTTTATACACAAAAATAATGTAATTTACCTTAAAATAACTTTGCAGTAATCATAAGACCTTCTGTTAAGGTCGACTCGTAAACACTCAGTGTTTTTGGCAGCGGTATTTTGCATTTATTTCGTGAAGTTCGACGACCGGCCTAGGATATACGCTATTTATCTTTAATGCATATACACCAGAGAAATAATGAAAAATGTTGTGATGATAAGATTTTTTTTTGTTTCACCGCTGTATCACGCACATAGTAGGGAACTTAATTATAGAAGTCACTTTCTTTTTAATTTACCGTCTAATTTTTTAAACATTGTGGCTACCCAATAGCGGAGCTCAACGTCGCCTTTTGTTTTGTTACTAAAGCGAACAAATGAAAATAATTAACTCTACAGGTGTCGCGTTTACTACGGTTTACGCGTCTTCTTTACATATTATTTATATTTAATCTTTTTCTCTTTCTCTTTGAATGAATTCTACGAAGTAGATAGAAAATTATAAAGAACTTATTATTACTTAGGTAACTTTGAGCTGTTTAATAGTAATTGCTGATTCATTTATCAAATATAAAGTACTTATAAATGTTTTTAAGATTCGTGTTAATTATTAATTACAAAGGGCGTATGTTTGTTAGGCATGATTCCAAGTACGCAACAAAAACGTTTCACGAATATCATTTTTATTCATTTAAATAGTAAGCTTATATTAAATGTGTAACGTATTTAATTGTCTATTAGCCGAAGTAAAATGCAAAATCTCATCTTTCCCCGCTCCCGTTACAATTTCAGGAAATCCTCTCGTAGTGCTTCCTTTACTAAATGTCAACTTTCCTAGTCCAGGTTTATCGTATGTTTTGTTTGTGTCGGTCACTCAGCATCTAAAGTTTTATACATTACTAGCGGCCCGCTCGCGGTTTCACCCGCATGAACTATGTTATATTATTAATTATGTTTTATTAATTATGTTATATTATTAATTTCTGTCTCCATGACTACGTCCTAGTGACGTCTATGCAAAATTTCAGACTCCTAGCATTTGTAGTAACGTAGTTTCATACAAACTTTCGACCCCATAAGCAACCCCTTAGAAGTCGAATATTGCAAATTCCCGTCGTAGCGAGCACCTACGTCCTATAAGTAACTCCTATGCAAATTTTGAGATTCCTAGTACATGTAGTTTCTGAGATTTCGTGATGAGTGAGTGACCCTTCGATTTTATATATATAGATATAGATTTTAAAACATATCCCTGCTGTAAAAATATGTACAAAATTTCATAGACTTTCTTTCCAGAATCATTGCCCTCTTATTCCTATTATATCTTCAAATAAATTCCAAAAAGCACAAATTATAACATTTTGTGTAAATTAATTCATTCAAGTCCATTCAAGATGGTGACAGTGCAACCGAGTTAAGAAAACAATCAATAGACCTGACCTCCTCACCGGTCTGGACCGGCCTGGACCGGACGTGTCCGGTTACTCGTATAGCAGATGTTCTATAAATTCATGATATACGCCAATAATTACTACTAGGATAAGTCGCCTTGAACTTGACCGTTTTCTCTGAAATATGTACTTTTTATAATTTTTCAGAATAGCTAAATAATTGAGTAAAATTTTCAAAAATTTAAGGATTTATTATTTCTCTTACGTAACACGTGTAAGACAGTAAATAATGCAATGTTATAATACTAGGGCCTTTTTACCCTGTTAAATGCAGAATATTAGTTATTCTTATTAGTGTTAGTATGATTAATTTAGTAATGTCTCTCCAGTTACTTGTATCTTGCATAGCAGATGTTCCGTGAATCCATGATATAGGTACTTATCAGATTAGTGATTTTAAACACACTTTTGGCATAATTTTTTTTGATTTTCTTAAATAATAAATGTTTTTAACATGTTTTGTAAAAGCTTAATTGATTAATAAAATCAATGAAATTAAATTTTAAACTTTTTTTTTATGTATCAACCACTAGTTAGTAAGATTAGCGCGTTCAACCATACAAACTATAAAACCATATACATTAAAACCACCATAAAAATAACAGCCTAGATTAAGCGTAAAACAGTGAAAATACTGTGTTTTAACTGTAGGCTCTTTACCAGTAGGGTAACTTTTAAATGCGGGGAGATTATTTATCTGCGTTTATTATCGATATGCTTATCAGGGTGTCGTGATCCGTTGTTTTGTCACCTGCCGTACATATATTATTTTAACATTTAGAAGCCTATAAAGGTATCATAAGAAATTTTCACCCCATTTATATTGACACCTTATATTAAGAATAACTTCTTCCCATACTATTTACGAATAATGTGTGGTAAATAGAGAATAAATGTTCTTATTAAATTTTGACTACATAATAAATAGTAGGTAGAATTAAAATATACCGTTTTTTTTTTAATTAATACAAGGATCTGGTCCAAATGGCCTGGTCTTTTGTTAATTTAAATACAAGGTGTACCAACTGTAGGTACTCCCGAAACGCGATGTATCAAACAGCGTCCTACTATTCTATTCATTCAACTATTTGTTAGTGAAACACAATGACTTCTTCAAATCTATCATTGTTAGTTGTTATAGCAGTACCTGCTTAGTTTGTTGCTAAGTTGGCAACAATGTTGCTATATAATTTGAAGTAAAGTTTTTGCAAATGAGTATATGTTATTTCGTGGGTTAATAAATTAGATTTTAGCCAATATGAGAAAATTGAAAAAAAATAAAATCACTGAGTGGATATCGAACCTACAAGCATTGTCGTCTGTCAGTAGTCATACACTCCTGTCCTACTGTGTGTTACTTACAAAATTATGTTTTTAGTCATTTATAATTGTTATTAATATAAATAACTGTATTAATACAAACATAGAAACATTGCTTATATATTTTTTTGTTACGTTCTTATTAATACTATAAAAGATGATCATTAATTCACAGTGTGTGGCTTGACACAGATGTTCATTATTGACTACAAATAACATGACCTTATTTAAGACTTCATTTTATTCTTTATGGGAAAACTATTTACGCTGTATCCCATTGATAGCCTAGTGTTAATACACTCGGCTCCGAGAAATGGAAATATACATTTAAATAAATATTTCATGTCCTCAAGGGGAATCGAACCCACAACCAGTCGCGTTTACAGTCACACTTTGTGCCTCTGTGCCTACTAAGTAACATCGAAATGATTGACGTGACGTAATATAAGCTATAGCCTTCCTTGATAAATGGACTATAAAACATAAAAAAGATTACCTCAATTTGAACCAGAAGTTCCTGAGGTTAGTGTGTTCAACCAAACGAACTCCACAGCTTTAAAATATTAGTATAAAGTTTATACGTATTTTTTTTGTTACAGCGTACGGCAAAGTGTTCCTAGTTAGAAAAAGATGTGGCGTAGACGAAGGCAAGCTATACGCAATGAAAGTGCTCAAAAAGGCATCGATAGTTCAGAAGTTGAAAACTGCTGAGCACACGCGGACAGAGCGACAGGTGAGTATTGTATCTAGATGTTTCTAGGTCTTTTTTTATTTTTTTCTTATAATTTTTTTATTGCTAAAACAAGATTTTTAGTGAAAAGGTTTTATTGGTAATATTGTAGTGATATTTACATAATTAAGTAATGAGCGATAATATGTCTCTGGTACTTTTTTATTATATTTTTTTGAGGTTAGCATAATTAAATGTAAATTCGTAAGCGAAAGATAACAAACAATATTTAATTAACCTAAAAATTTGTTTCGTTTAACTGTTTATATTTAGTTATTTGTATAATAACAATAATTTATATGACACAGTTTTTATGAAAAAAAAATCTAATCTATCCACGTGGGAATCGAACCAACAATGTCCGGAATGTCGGTCAGAATACATATATCATGTATAATGTGGAAAGTGAATAATGGAATGGTTCAACACTACGTTCCCTCTGGCTACCCTGCTAAGTGCTTCATAAAGTGAAGTTTCGGTTCCAAATAAATTTGAGACATGCCCAGTTTTTTTTTAGGTTCACGCTGTATCCCGCACATAGCAGGATAGGCAGATGGTAGCTCAGTATTAAACTTCGGCTACCCACTTTCCGCCTATTTCAGGACGCACTGCGTGTAGTGTGGCGGAACTCAACGCCGTAGTTTCTTAAGTAAAAAAATAACATTTAAGCAAGAAATATACTTTAATATTAATAAAAATCTTGTTTTCATAGGTTTTAGAAGCAGTTAGGGTGTGTCCCTTCCTCGTTACGCTACATTACGCCTTTCAGACGGATGCCAAATTACATCTTATACTCGGTAAGTTTCCTTTTTTTCTTATTTAGTTCATTACTTCTATTTTATTACTCCATTTGTTTGTTATAATTGAAGACTTGAGGCCTTGAATTATATCTATTTTTTTTCCTATTAATTATTTCAACAAAATTGACTTTATCCTTATAGATATTTTAAATATTGCCATATTAAATAAGAGGTAATGAGCGACTTTTAAACCAAAAATTTTTACAAAATTTCTTTAAAAAAAGAAATATTTGATATTTCTTTTTTAGTCTTGTTTAAAGAGTTATAATTACGAATAAATGTTCAAAAAACAGAATCTTTGTAGGAACTTAAATTATAGATATTATTGTACAAGGAGTCTCCTATGTAAAATAACATAACTTTTGTAGGCATTATGTTAACCAGAGTTGGAAATCTCTCGTCGACCATGACTTCCACTTCGCTTATATAGGGAGGGAATCCCTCACTTCCTGTAAAAGCTACATAGTACAAAAATTATAAAAATCAATGCAAACGATGACGTATTTGCATCTTGTAAAAGGTCTTTCCTCTTACATTGACATAATAAGCTTCATTTTCGACAAATATGTGCAATTCTGTGTTATGTTGTACTGAAGCAGCTATGTGTTTCAAGGGTTTAACTTATTCCTTTAGGTTCTGTATTCTAGGAACAAAATTTTGTTACAAATATATATATAATAAATCTTGGCATATTTTGTTAGTCCAGCTTTGATTGTTAGCCTATGGAATTTTATCATGTGAACTTGCAAGGGATGCAGCAGCCTTTGCAAAGTTGTGCCATGAGCCAAATAAAAATAAAGAAAACTATATATTGCCATAGCAAGTCGATTTCTTTTGAATGAATAAGACTTCATAAGTGACAGTGGTTAAGTCTGTCAGTCAGTCAGTCAGTGTTCAGTCTAATTACAAATCTATTAGGACATAAATGAGCCCTTCTTATCTCTCATAGTCAATTAAACGGCTAAAGATCGATAATATAAGTAAGTACCTATGCAAGATGTGATAACGACATTAGACCGATTGCAACACTAGTTGTGTCACGCGGCACGCCATCGGAGGCAACTTTGCACTTTGATATTCTCATCCTTTTGTTAATATTTGACGGATATTAATGATTTTAGTTGTTCATTTGGATGTAATATCGGGGTGTAATGATTTATAATCATTGCATATACTAATTGAGGTCGTTGTGGCGCAGTGGCACAAGTATGTGACTGTAAACGCGGCGCTTGTGGGTTCGATCCCCACTCGGTGGAATGAGTTATTATTTATTAATATAGTGATTTTTCTTCGCTCTGATGACAAGGAAAAACGCGGCGTTGAGTTTTCCCACTTAATGCATCGAAATTTCGGCGGAAAGTGAGAAATGGAGTGTCTTAACACTAGATTTCATCTGCGTTCGCCTATATAGAGCTTCAAACAGTACAAACCCTATAGTATATAGGTACAAAACCTATAGTATATAGGCTAAAATGATGGTAGTATTGGTGCAAAGTTATTGGTTCCGTTATACCTAAGTAGGTAAATTAGTTTCGCCTTCGTTTCCTAGTGCCGGAGGTAACAAAATTAAAGCAAAATCTTTAGAAAAATCGTTTTAAAGCGAACAATTAGTAGCAAACAATATGTTTATTGTTAAACAACAAGAACGGAACACCGGAGTGGTGAAACGCTCGTTTTACACCAAAACGTAGAATTTGCGATTGGCCAACGGAGTGCGGGCCGGTGCCGGTGGCATAACTCGGCACACTTCGCCCGGCCTTGGCACGGTGCTACACCAACACCTATATGTACGAATCTAAATAAATTGTTGTGAGTTATCATCGTTGGGGTGTGTTGTGATATTTATTTGTAAGGATTAGTGGTGTCGATTGATTTTTTGGTGATATTTTTAGGAGCAGAAAATGGAAGTTTTGTAGGACCACTATTTATATATTGACGATCTGTCCGTCCGTCTGTCACAGTATATTTAATAGATTTTTTTTGGTTTGTTCTGTCTATCGCGGTAGGCTTAGTAATAATTCCTTGAGTTCTCCATTTCCGATCGTTAAGATACATCGAGGTTTTGGTTGATGGAAACCTTTGTTAACTATACTTACAGTAGATATAAATTTGACTTTTTTCTTTTCATTTACTTTATGTACAGCTTTAAAAGTAAAATTACTGTAAGTAATTAATCTTAACTTAGTTTTTTGTCTCTATCTGAAAAAAATATTGTGAATCTACTTTTATCTTTCAAAAAATATTTTTATTTTTTGATAATTATAGATTTAATACAAAATGTTAAAAACTAAGTTCGTCACCTTCAATTTAATTTTATTTATATTGTATTAAATCCTATTATATAAACATACTTAAGGTCTTTGTATAAATCGTCTAGCTACAGCTTTTAGGTCAATTCTAGGTGAGACTACGAGTAACAGACGAAATTGTAATTGCAATAATTAAGGTGACCTCCTGCCGCTGACTCATTTTGTGGATATAACTTTATATTAAAAGTATTGTATATCATATTTACTAAGATATAGTATATTATATACTTCTGCAGATATTTTTATGTTAGTTGGTCTGTCTGAAAGATCTCAATTCCTATATCGCTGAAGTTATTTGAAAATTTGTCATTTCGAAATGATTCTAAACATAATTATATTTTTTTAGAAGTGAGTGTTATTTAGCATTTTATTAATTAACCTTTGAATAGATTAGGCTCCAGAATGAGCAACTAGTTTTTAAAAGGATCTCAATAAAATTTTGTTTTACTGTACTTTTTTTCTAATGTTTGATTATATCCAAAAAAAAAGAATGAAAATCCTTTTATTAAGAGAGATAGTAACATAAAAGTTATTTAGGAAAATGTTAAAATATACTAAATGACTATAACATTTAATGAATGAGTGACTTGGCCTTTACCTACAATTTAACATATGAGAGCTATGGTTGTTGCAAAACGTGAGAATTATGCGAAAGCCTAACTAACCAGCGTAGCATAGCTGTACACATGATGTTACGTAAAATATCGAAGTGATGTGATAGATATGATGTACAGAACATTACGTCGCACTCAGAGACGTAAACTAGTTTTTAACTAATATTAAATTGGTATCTTAAACTTCCATTTTGCATTGATTGTAGTACTTTTTTAATTTATTACTTTACTGTACAAGTATAATAAAAATAATGACATGGCATTTTAATGTTACTGTATTAATTCTATATAATAAACTTATCCTATATCAATACTTACAAAAGACATCTTCGACATTTTGGCATTTTAATTGCGTACTCTTTGTGAAATTATCCGAGAAGATTAATTAACACTACATGAACGGCCTAGGGCAAAAGAGGTCTTATCACAAATATTTTTTTAGAATATCTAAATATGCTATCACATTTTTATTTCTTTCAGTTCTTACGTGTGTTTAAATTTACTCACTTTGACATATTTCGTATATATTTGCAAAGTTTTTCTAAAGGCATAAATACAGTGTTTTGTAGTAGACAATAAAAACTGCCTAAAAAGTTATGTAAATACCTCAAAATGTCCTAGACTATACTGTTGTATTGACCCAGTAATCTATCATTGCAGCACTCAGACTGCAGATTTTTTTACAAAATTTACAGTTTAAGGTCCTGCACTGACGCCAACCTTATGCTAGTTATTATTAGTAGATTATTTTATTTGGCCCGTTATTGTGTATTCAATAAAATATCATACATTTTGTAATGAGTTACTAACAACTGTTATATATAAAAGACTTACGAATATTTAACTAAAAATATATAGCTAGTCCACTTTGCCATCACAGCATCACTTATTGTCTTATATCAGACAGCTTGTTAATATTCGCATTAAATCACGTTACGTACGTTTCATTTATCTTTCTATTGTCTTTTCTTGTCTTCTTAAGGCCTTGATTTTTAAACGTTGCTTAACTTTTTAAATGTGGATATAATTATTGTATTCAAATTAATGATTAATTTGCTTAATTAATGATAATTGAGTGCTTAAATCGATTCGTTATTATAAAATACTTGGTTTTACCTACGAACAAAAGAGTACGAGTTATAGAATACAGGATGCGTAGTGTAGACTAGAAATTATTTTGATCATAATGCAAGTTATTCAATAAGAATTAAAAAAAATATTTTGATTCTCGACTTAGCACCTAGAACTATGTTCTGTATGCCTTAAAATAATATAAATTGAATAAATTTAATTTAATTAACATGGTACTTGAAACATTTTAGCTATTAATTTGGAGAAGACTGAGAATGTAATGAAGAATCATTGTTATACCTTCCTTTCTTGTTTACACGGTCCGAGTGCTCGTATACATAATATGAATGACATTGTATCTATTGGCAATATTAATTAACCAACAACGACTTCCATTACAGCTTGGCTATAAACTTTGAAAACAAGATTGTACACCCGTCGCCACTTCTCTTTTTCCTCCTGTTGCAAACCTATTGTTAGATCTTGCACGTGCAAACTGTGAGAACTATGATACAAGTTGTAGTCGATTAGCGGGGATTGTCGTTTAAGTTGTTGATTGTCGTGGTCATTTGTAATTATTGGTCACTGTGGTAATTTATATTGCAAGGTAGTATTTGCAAGTGTTAGACTTACAATGATGATAGAAGGAAATTTTATTACGCTACGCGAGACCATTAATGAACCATATGTAATACTTTCATGGACTTTATAGCAGAAGAAGCAGTAGTGTTCTTTTCTCGTCGCTCGTAAAGTTGTTTGCGTGGACTTAAAAATGTATAATGGATATTTGCGTATTTGAAAAATGCTCTCTTAATATTCACTTCGACTATGTAACCTACTACAATGCCAAATTCAACTTTTTTAGTCCAGTAGTGGTGTTTGTGGATTGTTTGTCAGTCACTCAGTAACGGCAGAGTTTTATATAAAATGATAGATAATTCGTTTCAGAATCATGTGTAACACATATGGAGATTTTGTAAAAGAATTTTGAAATAATACAAGAATAACAAGTCTCATTGTAATTATACTATGTATTTTTTATTTAATAGTAATTCCACTTCGCTTATAATTTAGACCACACGCAATCTACATGAGTAGCGGTTGGCCAACGACAGAGTAATATCATAATGGTGCGGATATATTAGCCGTATTGTTACCTCTTATTGCTTTTACATCAAACGATACTACTTTATATGCATTTAATAGCTTTTTCTCATTTATTATACATAATATTAAATGTAATTTATATTATAACAGACTCTTGTTAATATTATAAATGGGTTAATATTGCAAAATTATTTAGATTATTACTGTATAGTTGCATATATATTTTATAATAGAGTTAGTGACAAATATATATATAAATTAGTATTAGAGTGGTAAATTGATGACGATGATAATGTCTTCCCTGTCTTCCTTCATAAGGGTCATAGGGCTCGTAGGAGGACTCTCAATACTCACAGTCTTGTGCTACAACTCCCAGGTCTTGCGATCCCAGACAAGTCGAAGCTGTTTCTTTTTTTAATCGATCGTCTCCATCCCATATTATATGTGAGGGTGGCCAAGTTCTCGTCTATTGCTTGCTAAACAAACCTTTTGGTTGGTTAGTGGAAATGTCATTGCCAGATCTTCGCAATACATTTTTTTTTTCAAAACCAGGTTTTTTTTATGTTTGTCCCCACAATTTTTATAGATTAGGATCCATTTATTCTACCAACACTTTGTTTGATATTAGTAGCAAAATTTAATGTTTTTTTAAAATATATTTTACATAAGCAGGTATATAAAGCTTTTGAAATCAAATACATACATTATATGGAAAAGAGCCTATGTGGAAATGTAGTGATTCTAAATCCTATTAGGAAATAAAACTATCCATCTTTTGTTTGTGTAGTATGAGTTCGTTGTTACAAGTCTCATACATAATGTGCTATATAATAGTGTATTATACATTTACATTTTCATACATTTGAATTAGCTATTGTCATGGAATTTAACTAATAAGTCTTTCTATAATACTCCTTAAAGTAATCTTCTTATCATAAACTGTCACGATATGCAAATAATGGTCAAGGCAAAATATAAATATGGCGCAGTGGGTTAGTATCTCACTGTCACCACGGTGGTTGTAGGTTTAGTAGATTTCCAAATGTTTGATTAGATTTTATATACATGTATATATTTACAATAAAAAATGTAAAATTAACTAGCCTTAAAAACGAAAAGTTTCATAGTTAACTTTGCTATATTTTACTCTTTTTACTAACTACTGTTTGGCAGTATAATATTTGGCAATTCGTCAAAAACCATCTAAGCAGTCGTAAAGCATCTAATTTATTATATATTTAACACATCATATTAATTTTAACATCAAGTGTTTTAATTATACAAGAAATGGAATATAATACTTCAGCTTTACACTGTATCCCGCACCCAGTAGGTTAGGCAAAGGGAACCTAGTGTTAAGATACTCCGTTTTCCCAAAATAATAGTTAGAATGATGAAAAAGCTTTGTTTAGATCCCTATCCAATGAATATAGTATAAATAATGTATACGTAGGTCAGGGACGAGCCTCACCCCACCGTCTGCGTCTCAGAAATATGGAGCTTTGAATACCATTTATATTGTAATTTCGAGACTTGCCATAAAAGATTTCGTTGCTATGCGCAATTTGACGTGCCAACTTGACTATGTTTTGTATTGATTGAATTGTTGTATGTGGAAATGATTTGTGAGAGCTAGTTGATGATGATTGCTAGCGTTTGATAACTAGTGATAGTAGTGTTAATAATTTTGTAGTGTAAATAATTTTAATTTTGTAGTGTAAATAATTTTGATGAAAAACATTTTTTCTTTTTCATCTTTATTATCATGTCTTTGTTCCTTTAAATTATCTTAATTATCCTCATTATTATTTTGATTTAACTTTATAATGTATTTGAAATTTCTAATATATTTATGTAAATTACTTTGAAGAGGTAACTAGAATAAATAATTTTCTTTTGTTTTAGATGAAAGATAACAGTGACGTAATAACAACAACTTCGAAGATAATTCTGAAATTATTTTTTTCAATGAAAACGTAGCTCCTTGAGCTTAGCCTTTTTTCAAAGAAAGTTAAGCATTTAGCGCTTGTAAGATTTTCTTCACTTTGTATGAACGTAGAAGTCTAGTAAGAAATTATAGTGGAAGGCGGGTTGTTTTTAAAATTCATACCTCGTTTTTGACTTTTCCACTACTCCGCCGCTATATCTGGGTCAAATATTCGCTTAGCATCTTGCGGCTAATTCATGATTTGATTAAAATCTCAATTATGTATGGAGCTAGTGCTGCCTCAACGAAACAAGCCTTGTAGTTAGTTCAATAGTAGACAGGTGGGGTGGTTTCGTTTGTGTTATATTAAATATTTACGTTTAATTCTATTAATTTTTTGGGGATTTCTACGTATTTTAGAGATAGTAAGAGTGAGGTCAAGAATCCCATCTTAGGTAATGCGCGACGTTATGTTTTGTCACTCAACACGCAAGCGGAAAATGAGGAATAGAGTGTTTTAACACTAACTCTCTGCCTGCCCTGTTATGTGCGGGATAGTGTGAAGCTAAAAAAAAAGAATCCCACAAAATATTTTTTTCAATTCCCATGAAGTAATTTGTTAAGTAAACCTTTAAAAAATAAATATTCTGTTTCACAAACTCGAGGTGATTAAAAAGTTTTAATCATTATGATCGCTTCGTACATTCATTCTGTACACGGTTTTAACTAATTAAATATTATTGCGTTTTGTATGTTGTGCTCGTTTATTACTTAGTTAGTGTAGGTCATCCGCAGAATAAATTAAATTATTGACATTGTATGAAGTTGATGAAGTAAGAAAGTATTGCTGATAATTTTTAAACGGATGAACATATTTTGTAGAGTCTCTAAGCAACAGCTCTCCCGATTAAGTCACCTTTCAAACAAAAGAAACTAAATCAAAATCGGTTTATTCATATTACTAGGACACGTTTAACTTATAACATGAATGATATTAAATTATATTGTTATTAGAATTTACGATTTATAATAAATAGGTGAAAATAACATAAAAAAATGAAAAGATTAGACTTCACTCTCATTCATCTAGGTAATTTTGAACTATTGTATATGTTATATCTTATGTTCTTCCCATACGACGCGCGACGGACGGCTTTGTACTCGTATAACAGGTATCTTTGTATTACAGTATTGAGGCTCCCTCGTAGTGGAAAAGTTTCGAGTGTACTCAACGGCTTCCCTTGCATAAGTCCTTTTAAATCGATCAAGTGCAGTATGGTTGGGAAGAAAATGAATTATTAGCTTTCATTAGCTGAAATTAACAATTTTTATTACATATTTTTTTGTTAATTTTAAATTTTGACAAAGTTTAGTGAAATGTTACTTCTATTTATATTTTTAACAATTAGGTCTAATCTTCTGTATTTAAAGCTTTTTTAATTACACTTATGTCAGTATAATATCATCTTTAAAATACTGACTAAACTTGAAAACGAAAAAAGAAAACAAACTTAAAAAATAAAATTATACAACTAATATTATTTTTCCATCGCTACATTAATATTTCCATCCCTTTCTACGATTTGCGTGAGTGAACAATTAAAAACAAATCATTTAAAAGTCTTAGTATGAATTCGTGCTTAGGGAACTGCATTTAACAAAAGGGGGGTCTAGAAACCCTTTTACTGTAATTATCAGATCCTAAGTCTAGATTTCGAATAGCTTTTCATTGATTATTTGGCTGACTTTTGAACTTGCTTAGGGAATTGTTTACTTCTATATTTAATTTTATAAAGCTGAAGAATTTGTTTATTTGTACGCAATAATCTATGGAAGTCGAGTTTATAGTTACCACGAGCTTTTGGTTATTTTCACTTTTTCATATGGACCTAGTAAAAGTAAAACAAATGATATGAATGTATTATTATTGCTAATACGCTATCGGTTTGGTAGGGGCTAAGCATCGAGGTCAATGGCGTGCTGTTGGAGAAACCTACATATGTTCAGAAATGAGACCATAAATTGAGATGGTTTTATGTTGAAATCTCACTTGGAGGCAGGTCTTGTTAATTCATTCCTCCGAATGGGAATAGAACCCCCATAACCGTTATATATATTGTTGGGCCGTTGCTCCACGAGGGCTTAACTGTTATTAATAGTAAATTAAAATAATAACATTTGTCATCAGATTACGTCGCCGGCGGGGAGCTGTTCACCCATCTCTACCAGCGGGAGCACTTCAACGAAAACGAAGTCAGGATATACATTGCGGAAATTATACTGGCGTTGGAGCAATTACATAAGGTAATAGTGACGTGCTTTAGCCTACTCTGTGTACGTGTTTAACTTGCTGGGAATGTTGTGAAGTATGTAAGTATTAAATTTCAGAGGAAACATTATGTTAAAGACACACCTTTATTTACTTTTCACCCAATTTTAAAAATGTCGTGTGTTGAGTAAAAGCACTTAATGCTGCGCTTAGTCTACCAGAGAGGGACAGTGTAAGTAATTTAAATTAATTTACCCATGTGGGAGTTGAATCCACTACCATCGTGCTTGCGGGCCTTAAACGTTTCTCTTTTTTTAGCTTCCCGCTGTATCTCATATATATATATATATAATAGTACAAACCATGTGATAGTAGTGAGCTGATTTGTTATCTTTAAAAATACTCTGTAAAAAGCGCTCAGATACAAGTAAACAACAACAAATGTTTTATTTACATTGTATAAATAAAATAAAATTATCAATAAGTAATACATGAAATCGTAATATTTGAATATAAAACGGTTGACAAATTATGATTTAGATAAAATAAGGAAAAAAATATATATTTTTCCTTATATTCATGATTAAGAACAGCTTATTTATCAATATTACATCTGACAACCTTCGTCATGTTGTCGCGGCGTATTATTAGATTTTAATCTAAACACAGATGTGAGTTCGATTCCCACTTGGGAGATTTACGTATTTTCATTTCCTTGCTCTGACCATAAGACATAACGAGACGGCGACTTCCGCTGCGTAATATACAATGTCTCAGAAATTAGGCAGCGCGTCGGAAACTGGGTGTTTCAATCTAGGTTCCCGCTGCGGGCTACCCTACTACTTGCGGGCTACAACGTGAAGCTACAAAAATCTTTTGTTTATATACGAGTGCACCTTATATAGCACGTATCAATAATAATTATTATTTCATTCAACAGCTCGGCATAATCTACCGCGACATCAAATTAGAAAACATACTGCTGGATGCGGAAGGTCACATAGTCTTGACGGACTTTGGACTGTCTAAGGAATTCTGCGGCGGAGAAAGCAGAGCTTACAGCTTTTGTGGCACCATCGAGTATATGGCGCCCGAGGTCGTCAGGAGTGGCAGCCAGGGACATGATATTGTGAGTAGTTTTAATTGATCTATTAAATTTACTAAGGAATCTAGACTTGTACTAAACGTCCGAATATGCTAATTCTTATATTTTTTTTGTATATTTATTTACTTTATCTGAAAATTATTAACATAACGAACTAAAAAGTTAGCGTGTGTATATGACACACATAAAATTACAACATACGAGTACATTTTTCGAATAAAAATAAATTGTGGTATAATTTGAAAAATTAAATATTGTGCTTTAAAGCCTTTTAAACTATTCCAAGCTTCTATATCTTCATTCAAAACCACATAACTTCCTGTCAAAAATTAAATTTCGGGATTTCCCCAGTACACTGTTCTGCGGTTAAGTCCCAGTTATATGGTCATAACAATAGTTCGGTGTCAAACAATGATAATAACAGATATCGTGTTGCCATACTATAATATACGTGTTGTATAATAAAAAAATGTTAAATTATATGAGATAAAAATATTGCTAGATACTTATTTAATAGTTTTTTTTACTTCTATGAAAAAATCCAAAATCCATCTTTCCATTTCGTAATATTACAAGGTTTACTTGTAATATTACGAAATGGAAAGATTTGTCACTAGGTTTTGCCTCCAATCCAAAAAATAAATAAGCGAAAGAATCCAATACATTTATGTACGTATATAAAACAGTTTAAACTGAATAACATATTTAGCCTCCCAAATCCATATTTAATATGTGCCAAATACTATAATATTTGCACGAATAAAATAAACTCATTGATTATAATTAATTGAGACCGGTTATCGTAAAAATATTAGCTTGCCCCATTTACAAACACGTATTAGATAGTCTATAGAACTGTTTTGATAAGATGATGACCTAGAATAGTTGTTATATTTCGAAAATTTACTAAATTACATTTAGAGATATAAAAATTAAGAATAAAGTCAATTTCAAGAGCGAGAATGACTTCGTTTATTGCTTTTTAACACTTCATTTGGTAATATGATGAAATTTAAAACTGTGCGGATTTTAATGTTTTTATTTATTAATGTTGTATGTTGCTGTATGAGATACTTTTTTCTATCTTATCTAAAATATCTTACAGATGATGTTGTGATATTTTTATTTAATTTAATTTCTGGAAATCGAACTCACAACCTGTCGCTTTTACAGTCGCACGTTTGTGTCCTTGTTATCCAATTCATGATTTTTTTTTAATAAATTATTTGCATACTTACAATAGTGTTGTGTAAGACGAATGTGTATGTTTTCGGTTTTAACAGCTTAGGGAACTATTCTGTCTATTTAAATAGTGAGAAATGTCAGTGAAAGGATTTTAGAAACTATGTTGTGAATGGAATCTTTTTTATTTATAGTGTTTTCGTAAATTTCGTTTTGGTTGAGCAATATGATCTAGTTTTCTTTTATCTGTTTGAATAGATAAATAAATTTAATCTTTATTTTTGTTTTTGAACTTTTATTTCATATAAAGAATATTTTTGTATGTTCGAACTTTTGATCTCTGAATGACTGACTAGGATTTTTTAATAGACATTCATCATTGACATTCGATTATAAAATAACTTATTTTCTTGTATTTGCTTATGATTTTTTTTTGAATATATAATAAACAGTAACATGTAATAAACATAACATATTTTTACACAATCTGGTAAACAGTAAAGTTTCGCTCAGCTGTAGTGTAGAGACTGTAGGCAGTGAACGAGACGAGAGAAAGTTGTACACTTGCCACTCGATTGCACACCTAATATTATTATATTTATATTGTAAATATAATAATAAATACTTACGAAATACATTGTGTTAATGTAATATCTGTGTTAAAATAAAACAATATTGGCACGATTTCAGTACGAATAATATAAATGAAATAATTGTAATTTTTGTTGACTGTCATGCAAAAGGAAATTATGTAATTGGATTTTATTTTTTGGAACATTAATTTAAATGTTCTTTCGCATTCGTGTGAAAGATCTTTTAGCTTCTGGTTAAAACTTAAGACATTCCATTCCCAAAACAAATTCTTAAACATTGCGGAACTTATTGCCGCTTTTTATATTGTTACTACAATATAAATAAACAATTGATAATTTAAGCTACATCGTGTTTTGACCTAGAGAACTAGAATTATAAAAAAATTACGTCTTTAACATGGTTGTCAAGAGAGAGAAAAAGTTATGTGAATAACCTCACGTACATAAATTTCCATGAAAATAAGTAGGACATTTAAATATACCTGCCCGCGTTGACACGAACCAGTTTAAAGTAATTAATAACGATAATGGGTATACAATATAAAATGGCGATATCGACTTTGTGTGACACTTTGAATACTTTTAAATTTTTTGGCTAAAATACTTTATTTGTATTGAAATTCCTCGGAAAATTTTAATGTTTTACGATTACGACTCACTTGCAAATAAGTACGTTACTATAACAGTCGCTTAAATATTTTGCATTTGCTTAAACGGTCGACTTTGAAGGATAGGTAGACGTGACTTAACTAACACTTCGCTCTCAACATGCCACTGCTTTTTCCGTCGAAATCTGGAGGCACTGCGTGTTGAGTGGCGGAACTCTATTCCGTGCTGTGTCTCGACACTAGAGCTAAGAAAGTTGATATATGAAATATTTCATTTCCTCGAGTGGTAATTGAACCCACAACCTGTCGCGTTTACGGTCACACTTTGGGCCCCTGCGCCACGGCTGACCACAAATATTCATTTCATTAAATCAAAATATACTCTTTAAACCATAATTATAATGCCTTATTTCCTTATCCGATATAAACAATACTATTATTTTTTTGCACCAGCATGCACCAGCACCAATTAAATTATCCTAGTTTTTGTCGATAATGTGACAATAACAAGTATTTACATAACATGAAAAATAATTAATAACATATTTATAATTAACTAACAACTTAACTATTAGGCACTAATGGGAACAGAGTGTCTTACTCACACTAGGTTCCTAGGTTCCCTCTGCCTACCTTGATTTGTGTGGGATACAGTGTAAAGCTATGGGCAGCGGAACTTAACGCCACTGTAGGTACATATTAAGTTCCTCACTCTACATAGAGGCGTTTCGATAATAATTAATAGATTAGCATTACACTATATCAATGAAAAGATCTCCACCGATACGTATAATTAGTATTTACAAAGCATCTACATGACAAATGCAAGCGGAATGTCATATAAACAACGTCGATGACCGTCTGCCTTCTATAACCTGTAAACTTTGAATTTTATATTTACATACTTTATGTGTATAGCAATAAGGATGAAAATGCTTTGAAACACCCAAAAGTTTGATACAAAATAAAGTTTCAATTTAAAACAATAATATAAAGTTGAAATTTGTGTAAAAAAGCATTGGTTTGTGATATTGGAAAATGAACTTTTTATTACTAGAAATAATGTCGGAATTTGATTGCTTTTTATAGAAATATCTTTCATTTGTAATGAAACGTTATGAACGTTTTATAATTTAGGGTAGGCAAATGGAACCTGGGAACTTGGTGTTAGGACACTCCGGTCGGCGTTGCGTGTTGAGTAGTGGAACTCAACTCCGCGCTTTGCTCGATACCAGAGCGAGGAAGTGAATATATGAAATGTATCATTTCTTCGAATGGGAATCGAACCCACAACCTGTCCCGTTATACAGTCGCACGCTTGGGCCCTTGCGCCGAGCAGCCTGCGCAAGTAATCTGTACAAGAATAAAATTTATTCTTTATTTATGAGTTTTAATTAATAGAATCTTTAGGTAATTCAAACATATATAAAAATTGCCAATTTTAAAAATACAGTCGAAATAATAACATCCTCCTTTTACAGAAGTCGTTTAAAAGGTACAGCAAAAATCTATGTGATAAGGAAAAAGTACTCGCAAAGGTCCTTGAATGCAGTTTTTACAACCATCTAAAAATAAATAAATTATAAACGTAGAATTATATTATCTCCGTACAAGAAACTAAAAATAGATGTATGTATGCCTCTTGTTAATCAGTCAAGGGTGTTACGTAATGGTTATCTTACTGATGAAGATGCTGAGCGCTCAAGATAATTCATATTTTAAATATTGTATAACAATTATTAAATCTTTATAAGAATTAATTTTCCTGCTTGGGTCTTATAATGTTTGGCGTTTAGTTCAGCCACTCTATACGCATTTATCTTAAAATGAAGTTATCGCTGCTTACTCTTCTATTTGCGGTTAAAGCGTGATATCAAAAAAATACACAAAATTACCAAAGTTTCTACGATTTTTAATATGAAATTAACTAATATATAAAATATTTATTGTAAAATAGTTCAACATATTTTGAAAATTGTTTCATTAGTTGATGTAACCTGATTATTATATGATACAGATTAATTAGTCATCTAAATATTTATTTAAGAAGTCTTGGATAAGTGTGTTGTGGTTATGAGGTTACTATTAAAGACGTAATTTGCGGTTCGTTTACGATTCACTATGTCCTTAGCCTTAGCCCTTTCGCGCTGTAGTGTTGTAACTATAAAAAAAAATACAAAAGTTAGTTACGTTTCTACGTCATTATAAGCGCCACGGTTGTGGGTTCTGAAATGTTTTTTTTAGTTCATCGCTTTGGCAATAAAACAAAATAGGTCTCGAAAATTGGGCGGAAAGTTGGGAACGGAGTGTTTTTTCACTAGATCTCCTTTGCCTGCCTGCTAAAGGCGGCATACAGCAATTGTACCTAATTACTGATAATGTATTAAGAAATGTTGACAATAAAAATATACACATAAAAATTATAGACAATATATCTGAAGATGTGTTTTTATCAAAATATATATACCACTAATGTCACCTTCCGAGCTGAAAATAGAGCGAGACGCTATAATTAGATCTTGTATGTGCGAGCGAGACAAATATAACCTATTAAACGTAAGTGTGGGCGTGCTATGATTAAAAGTGAAGTTTATTTGTAAAGATATATCATATAATGTTGTATATTTTGTAATAGTTACTGTATATAAATATTCTAAGCTATTTACAAAGTAAGGAACCATTTTTATGTATTATCATTGTATTGTTTAGATATTTAAAACATTTACTTTACTAACAGTCAATTTCTTGAGATTTTTTCAAGCACTTAAATATATTCAAGACAAAAATTAATATATTTTTTGTTTATTGAACGTAAAACTCGGTCAATTGATGGCATATAGTTGAGAATTATTGCTCTCACACGCTGCATCTATCATAGGTCCATAGTCCACGAGCCAAAATATACTGAAAACAAAAAAGTGACACAATCATCCTAATTTAAAATTACAAATTAAATCTCATTGAAAAAAAAACACACCTCGATAAGCGGTATCATGTGAAATGGCCCGGCGCGCGCGCAATATTCAAAATGGCGGCGCGTATGTGGGTCACGGCGATCGCGGCTGCCTTACGAATTTCCAACCGAATTTTAATATTAATGGCCGATTATTTTTTATTTAAATGTAATGTACCTATAGTATTTTATCTAAGTGTATATAGCTTTAATTGTGCGTTATGATGCTAGAGTTTGTTTGGTTGAACGCAGTAATCTCAAAAACTATTGGTTCTAATTGAAAGAATCATTTTATGTTGGACGGTGTATTTATCGATATAAAGCTATAGGCTATATTACGTACATTAATTTAATCGTTTCAATGTAACTATCTACGGAGAGAGTTATTAACTTCGGGCACTTAGAATGTGCCATGTCTCATATGCAAAACTTTTAGTTATTTCCATTTGACCATGAGAAGGAAGTCGCCGATTTAAGTTCTGATATTGATGTTTTTAAAATCTATTAACCTAATTAATACCTATACAAAGGAAATAGTTAACCTGTTAACCAAAACTGATCAGTTCTAACAGGATATAACCGAAAAACTTATTATGGTGATCTTGTCATGACCTCCATACCGAGCTCTAGCGACCATGAGTCATGGTGTGCGACGAAATATCCGTGCCATAGTGTATCCTATATGATACCGACAACGTGAAGCTATATTAATATAATATACGTTTTCATTTCCTCGAGCGGCAATCGAACCCACAACCTGTGGTGTTACCAGTCGCAAGCTGGCGCCCCTCTATTTTATATTATTTCTATATTATTAGTATATGGATAACAAAATCAAACACGTCCAAAGTAACTAATTATATTTTCTGGGTCATACGGGTTTCCTATGTCCTTTATAATTCCTAGAAAAGCTCAACTAACGAAAAGCTTAAAGCACTTTATTTACGTCAACTTAATTAACTTCGCCTCGTTTTCCTTTTAATATATTGTTATTGTTAGAGTTAGAAGAGATAGGAATGTTCTTGAATGATATTTATCTATTAAAGTAATAGATAAATGAAATATTTTATAGTATTTCATTTAACTCTAGTATTCTATTTCCAAATTGAAGTAAATAAATGTAAATTATCTCGAAGTTAATTTTTTTTTTGCAAACGGCCGCCCTTGCTCTTGTCGCCTTTGTAGTTTGGAAATATATTGTTCCAATACATAGCTATATTATAACCTACTTTACTTATTGGTTACATTTCGTTATATCATCATTATCATAATCCGTTTTCAAATCTAAGATAGATTTTGAGACGCTGTTTTCATTCATAGATTATAATTTATGAAGGCTTTGTATTGACATTATAGAAAAAAATATATTCCTTAGTTTCCCAACGTTATTTCGTATGTTTTTAATAATAATATGGTAGAATTTATATTATGTTAAAAAACGAAAAAATACAAGTTTCAAGTTCTCATAATGACAAAATAACTAATAAACAAAAAAAACTTTCTATGACAGCACTTATTTAGTTCATATTCATATTTAAAACATTTTTTTTTTTAATGTAATATTTTAACTACTAATTTAACTGTTAGTTAGCGTTATAATGCGTTATGGCGCTTTTGAAACATTTAACAGTTTTTAATTACGTCTAAAATGACTAACGTGATACACAGTAAATGGTCCTTGATAAAATATTTAAGACTATCGTAGCCCACTGGGACAGCGTCTACCTGTTAACGTTTGTGGGTTCGATGCGCGCTGTGGAGAGATTTTTATTTCTCCGTTCTGTTAAGGCAAAGTAGGGGGCATCGNCGTATGTTTTTAATAATAATATGGTAGAATTTATATTATGTTAAAAAACGAAAAAATACAAGTTTCAAGTTCTCATAATGACAAAATAACTAATAAACAAAAAAAACTTTCTATGGCAACACTTATTTAGTTCATATTCATATTTAAAACATTTTTTTTTAATGTAATATTTTAACTACTAATTTAACTGTTAGTTAGCGTTATAATGCGTTATGGCGCTTTTTAAACATTTAAAAGTTTTTAATTACGTCTAAAATGATTTATAACTTACGTGATACACAGTAAATGGTCCTTGATAAAATATTTAAGACTCGTAGCCCACTGGGACAGCGTCTGCCTGTTAACGTTTGTGGGTTCGATGCGCGCTGTGGAAAATAAAACATTTATTAAGTGATCATTTTTATTTCTCCGTTCTGTTAAGGCAAAGTAGGGGGCATCGTGAATAGTAAAAAAATATATCTATCTAACTGGTGTTAAGTAAAAATCTAATTTTTTATAAAAATAAATATATAATATGTATTGTATTTAAGATTTTTTACCATTCAACAGGATTCTTAGTGATATATATATTTGTTAAAAGAACTCGCTCTGCATGAAATGAGTGAGTGAAAGTGAGTTAAGCTTGCTAAATTTACTTTTACTTTTAAGGCCTGCTCGAATTATTAAACTACTTACCTTAAAGAGGCTCACTATATAATTAGGTATAATAAAATAACAGTATTTGTAAGGTTATATTTTCTCTTTTTTTATATCAAAATTGTCCATACAAGGCTTATATTTGACCTTTAGGTCCATCATGGAAGCTTAACTGTAAATACGGCGGTGGTGGGTTCAATTTTCACCCGGGGGAATAAATAATTTTCCATTTTCTCGCCCTAGTTAGAGAATAAAATTCTGAAAATTCGGGGGAAAAGTGGAATAATTTATATTTAAACACTAATTTACCTTTGCCTACCCTGTCATGCAGAAAAACACGTAAAGCTGCTTCTCTTTAATATATAAACTTATTACCATTTCTTATATAATAATATGTATGTAAAATGGCCGAAATATTTCACATTCACCTTTACAATCATCATACAATGTTGCGTGACAGAATTTCAACAACTATAAACAAAATTTTCATTCCCATACGAATTACTCGATGGTATGAAATTCAATTACAATACAAAGGGGGTAAAGTTAGTAGCATTCCTTGCAAGCTTGGTTTCTATTTTAAGAGTACTTATGTACGTGTTTATGTTTATACATACAGTAAATTAAAATTAACAACTAAAAAATATTTATGTTATAAAAACATAATCAAAGATGAAAAATATAATTTTACAATAATAGGCTTCTGATTGATGACGATTCCCAATCAGGGTAGCGTAGCGTTGAGTTCCGCCACTCAATCAATATCTCCAAAATTGAACTATAAATGGGTAATGGAGTGTTTTAACCCTAGTGTTAAGAGGCAAACTATTCCCTCCCCTATCCAGCCATATGTGTCATACAGAGTGAAGAAAAAAAATGTATTCGTTTCAATATAACCTCTCCAATATAATATTCTCTAAACGTACCTACAACAAATTCCGTTCAACAAGTGAAAGCCGCCAAATAATTCATTTAACAGAGCGGAACAAGAAAACCTCCTTTGATGGACACACAAATGTACCTACTTCTGAGGCTTGAAACTTGAAACTATCATATTGTGATTCTACTTGACTTTTATGTTTTGTCCCTGAACTAAGAAATTATTATTGTATTGTTATTCTGTAGTATAAATAATATATTATTATAGTTATAGAAGTTTTGTAGGTCCTTTTATATTTACCCTAGTAAATAAGACAAAGACAGTGTGTCTATTTCCGGGATTCAATAAGTAACGATTGTAATTTGGGTGGGAAGCGTTGAAGTGAGTGCATTTATGAATATTAATAATAAACTGTTCCTAATATATTTTATGGAACGTTGTTTTCCTTAAAATGAATACCTAGTTTCCTTAACCTTGCTAAATTATAAGAATACACAATGATAAATCATTTGTGAATCGATATATAAAAATAAACTGTAATAGAAAAGTACTTAAAATTGAAAATAGTTCAATAATTTTCTCTCATTTGTATAGTTTTATATTTCAAAACTTAATAAATAAATCAGCTTTCAACATAATACAAATTGTTTCCGGGATACATAATAATAATAATAATAATATATTCTTTATTGTACACCCAAAAATATAACACAAGAAAAGGAATCAGGTCAGAAAGAAATGTACAAGAGGCGGCCTTATCGCTAAAACAGCGATCTCTTCCAGGCAACCTTAAGGCATAGGATGTAAAGAGTAGGAAAGGGTTGGGGGTGTGAATAATAAATTTAATAAAATACATAAAAATAATAAAATATATATATATTCATATATAAACATATCCATACAAATATACATAAATACATACATATACATACATACAAACATACATACATACATACGTACATACATACATACATTCATGGCCACATAGTACACATATATAGCTTATAGTATAAACAAAATGTAAATAAATAAAAGATAAGAAACTCAGAAAGTTAGAAAATATTGTTTTAATAAACGTTTAAAAATAGGTAATGATTTTGCCCGTCTAATATTCAAAGGTAAATCATTCCAGAGTCGGGAAGCTGTAATTGTAAAAGAATTGCTAAGGAAGGAAGAAGAATGTGAAGGAATTTTTAGTTTTAAGTTATGATTTGAGCGCAAGTGTCGTGAGTGGGATCGCCCCAAAAATTCAAAACGCTCTTTTAGATAAGGTGGGGTCAATGGATCAAACAGTACACAGTAAAGAAGATGGAGAATACGAGTATTCCTGCGAAGTCGGATTGGGAGCCACTTGAGCTTAGTTCGAAACTCTGAGACGTGGTCATACTTTTTTAATCCAAAGATGAACCGAAT
>JAKRZM010001051.1:623791-664728 GCA_036379175.1 Heliconius cydno galanthus | reverse complement strand
TTTTTTTTTTTTTGCAATATAAAATTGTTTTTGTTCTATATTTCGATTGCTACTCGGGGGAATGAATTTAATATTTTCAATTGCTCACTCTGGTAACAAGACCATAACAGAATGACTTAACATTAGGTTCCCCCAGCCTACCCTGATATGTATCATTCGAGTTTTCAAAAATATTTGCAAAATGAACCTACATACATATAATATAGAACCAGTTCGGTCCCGTCCGCTCGTAACATAGCGGTGCAGCGTAATAAGTTTCACCGTAACGGATGACACAAGATTACGGTACTGGCCCACCTTTCAAACTCACGCGCACATCTCGACAAATACATCTATAAATTGTACTCTATCTTATAGTATATAGAGTTTATTTTACTTTGTCAGGAAATAATATAGTTTTGTATGTCTATGAATCTGTTTTTAGTGATTTGGGAATTTGAACTTTATTTTAAAGGTTATTAGGATGTGTTTAATCTAATTATAGTTTTGCATTACTAAAGTAAATCAACGTATCTGTATATCATTTTGACGTTGTTACAATTTCTCTATCTTTATAATGAGATGAAAGCTAATTTAGACCTTATCTCGTTTGGTTAAGGTTGAGTTTGTTTAGTTTATACGTTTGTATGACATACCGTAATGCTACATATCGTTCGTTCAATGGAAGGTCAGAACTAGTTCCGTACTTAGCGACGTGTGGTTTTATGTTAATTTGTGTACGTTATAGGTGTTACTTGAGTCGGAAGTCTTTTTATTTTATTTCTTATATAGAAACAATATATATTGATTATAATATATTCGTTTTAAGTAAAAAAAAATATTCTTAGATTTTATTTCTTTTCATATAAGAAAGCCCAAACATTTACATTTTCTATGAATATTTTTCATTTTAATTAACTGTGAATTATAGTTTCATTGAAGTTAACTGTAAATTTTCAATTAATTTCAATGTTTACGGTAAGTATTGTCAGTGCGGCCTCTAGTCGGCTGTAAGTTGTAAGTCAATATAACGATCCACCACTCGCGTGTACCGTTGCAGTGAAAGTTTCCCGCAAAAGTGAAACGCTGGCGCAACTCGGTAAAAAATCACGATCGAAATGTGAGAGGTTATAAACTTTTCATGCTTTTTTTGTGTCCGGTAGGGATTTAGTTGGCTATTATTTAAGTATAACTAGTCGATGCGCGCAGCTTTGCTTGCCTGTCTTGTACCTACTTTAAGATGTAACAGGGAAAATCTCGTTCTTCCCGTTTCCGTTAGGATGTCGGAAAGTCCTTTCTTAGTGTTCTCCTACGTTCCCTAACCTACTTACATTCAAATTGTAGCTTTTTAGATCCAGAAGTTATTCGTCTGTGTTTATGCATTTTTTTTCAATATATCCAGCCATTTAATTTGGCCCATCCTATCCCACGAAGCTGTGGAAATTAACATTGTAAATGTTTCTCGATTTCGATTATCATTTTTTGCCATTACATAACATTGTATCTCAAATATTTCGTTTCAATATAATTTTTGATTATTCGCTCCCCCTATAGGTCAACTATATCGAATTTAATAACACATGCTCACAAAAACTTGCTTTTAGCAATAATCTATGTGTAAAAACAATTGTGTACACTTGACCTTACCGAGATGTGGATTGATATATACGAGTATATATGTATGTAGAAATGTCTAGAAACACCTTATGGTATCAGCGCGTACTTGGTGATAATTCTTACAATTTACAAGGAAATTTTATATAAGGTATTGGTTCTTATGTTTCGTTTCTTAAGTTATATATATGTTTTAAAAATAATCTCTTAGTCTTTTTGACGCATTCTATCTATCGATACAAAAAATATTTGTAATTGTTGATTGCTAAATAAAGTATTTCTTTTTATTTTAACTTTTTCGTTTGAACTTTTTTAGTCCGATTCGTGGTTCAAAATATGTAGAAAATATTATTTTCACATCTTTCAACATAAAATTATTATTTCTTTTTTGATGTGAATTGAAAATAAATATTGCATTTCTCCGAGTGGGAATCGAACCCACAACCTGTCGCATTTAAATTCACACACTGTGCCCACGATTGGCCTCAATTGGCTTCTCACTTAAATATTCAAATAAGTAATATTGTGATTGACAAGTTGCTTTCCAAAGAATAAATTACAATTTGCTATCTTAAAAATCAATATATTTTAATTTACTACGGTCGCTTGAAAGTCTGAAGAAAACTGAGATTAAAACGACTGGAGTGAAAGCAAGATACAAACTGTTTTTGTTGTTAATAAACTGACTGATGCTTAGAATAATTAAGTTTTTCTCAGTAGGTACTTGTATTGAATTAATATCCGTAGGTACGACATCTTGTAAACACGGTGATTAATTTGATTATTAACTACACGTGAGAGCCGTCGTAGCGCAGTGGCACACGCGTCTGCGTCCGTCTGTAAACGCGTCGATTGTGGATTTGATTTCCATTCGGGGGAATGAATTATTATTTCTTCGCTCTGGTAAACACTTTAACCATAGCGGAGTAACCATGGTCTTCCCCTCTCACTCTTACCATCCACTTTTGCTTCATAAATCTTTTTACTTTATCTGGTTGGCGAGGCTGGATTACATCTCATAAAAATATGCCTGTTTGGGCGGAATTAGGCAGACACTTCGTTTTGATATATCAATTTAAGCAATTTTCTTCAAAATTTACAACTATCATTGTTTTAAAATTATTTTCTATATAATTCTAAATAATAGCTTTTTCTCCGTCTATTTAAGTAAATCAAGGTACTACATAAGATACAGAAAAAGGCAAAATATAACATACAATTGTTTACATAACACGTATTTCATACGACAAGCTGTTCACGCATACATAATATACTTAGTATATCGTCTGCTAGTGACATGCGAATGTCGATAAATACGACGTCATTTTCTACTATATTGGCTATATGGTTGTTTACTACGGGTACGGGTATGGAGTTTGTCGTAAGGCCAGTTGTAAACTATATTTTATATTTTATTTTGAGGTAAAATGTGATATCATTTTATTTATAATATGTTTTAAAAACGAGACGGTCGTGGCCCAGCGACATAGTTTGTCATTGTTTAATTGATTACTATTGAGGAATTAATTTTTAAGATTTTCTTTCTTTCTTCATATTTAAATTTAAAAAATAGTTGCCCGCTATCAATTCGTTACTCTACATAGTTACTCTTAATATAAGTAAATCTAAAACAATCAATAATAATAGTCAATAAATAATTTTATTTATATAATTTTCACTTTCCACATTGTATTTAATATATTGCACATTCGAAAGCGAAGCTCAATAAAAATATATATTATAGAAGATATATATTCGTATTTATAACTAAACTATTCGTACTTACGTTGATTGTAACGTAAATGTAAACAAAACGTTTAATGGTATACAATGTATAGATGTGAGTAGGGTACCTACGACGTAAACATAGTTTATGTATATATACATATAATTAAACTGTAACTCATCGGTGTCTGTACGTGAAAGATATAGGACAAAATCTGTTATTGGGGACATTTGTTACTGAATAAAACTTTGCTTAATATTTACACCGTGTTTACTTAACATTTAGTATTTGTTTTATTTAAATCGGTTACTAAATAATGCCAATATAAAGAATTTCATTAAGCATAATTAGAACTGCATATAGAAGGGTGCCAGACGAAATGGAAGAGAGAGGTTTCCCACTTTATGGCAAATTTTATATTGTTACTAGAGCGATGAAACGAAAATAACTCATTTTCGGGAGCTTCAATCAAACCTATAACTGTCGTGCTTACAGGCATTCGCAGTGCTGCTGCGCCATGAAGGCTTCAATCGTTAAGTTTATTCTGTAGTAATAAAGACGATGTAATCATTTTCAAAAGAAAAATCTACAAAGTTATCTAAAGAATACCTATGTCAATAACTCTTGTGTTAAACGTAACATTGCCTTTTAATTAAAATGTTAATTTAAGGTTCACTAACTACAGTCGTTTGAAAATCTACGAGTATATGCTAGGTCTAGATTATTCTCATAGATAAGAAAAGGGTATATTGTGCGTCATTACAGTCTATTTCTATTTGAAAGGGTTTTTTTAGTTTTACGCTGTATGCCGCATACAGCGGTAAGGGGTGTGGGAAAGGGGGGTGGGGGATATAGGCAGAGGGAACCTAGTGTTAAGACACTCCATTTTTCACTTCCTGTCAAATTTTCGATATATTATGTGTTGATTGCTGGGTTTTTTGTATTGTTTATTATTGAGGCCGTCATGTTGCAATGGCGACAGTAAACGCGATAATGGTAGATTCGATTCCCACTTAATTAAAGAATTATTTTTTAATTTCCCCGCTCTCCCTTCTATTAGAGGAACGATGGCGTGTTACGATAAGCTGATAAAATTACATCTATTAGATTTAGAACGTAATATGAGCAATGAAATTCAAAGAAACTATTAAGGAAATATACAATTAAATAATTGTAATATTAATTACTACCCCCACTTGTGGTTAACCTTTATTTGATGAACTTGATATTTAGATAAACGTGAAGTGTGGACGTTTTCGTAGTATTTTTAACTCTACTTTAATATAACTATAATGCCATCTGTGTAATGTTTATTTTTAAAATTAAATACGATTTTACTCTCATTTAAATACAATTATTATTTACATCCGAGTTACCTATTTTTTGTAAATTTTATAATTTCTACGCGGTCTTTGTAAATATTAAGTTATTTTTTGTACAGTTAGAAGGATTTCGTGATTGTTTGAAACACTTCATCTTAGGTTCTCAAATCTAGGAGAATTGTAGGCCATTCTTGGCGCAGTGCGCAGGCGTGCTACTGTAAACGCAACAGCTTATGGGTTCGATTCCCGCTCGAGGAAATAAAGTATTTAATATTTTCATTTCCTCGCTCTGGCAAAGAGTTGCGTCCCGCTACTCAACACATCAGAATTGCTTCTGAGAAACAGAGATGTTTTCATGTAATTGGCCCAATTCATTTTTAATTAAATTTCTTATACGATGCAAATTGAAAATATGACAATATAGAAACTACATATTTTTCCACCACGCTGCCGTCCAATGTGTGAACCCAAAAATAAATGAAAAAAACAAGTTAACATTGTCACCGAGGCAGACGGCTCGCAATTTCAGCGATATAAATAGATCAGCGTTCTTTCAGCCGCTCGACTCTTTACTTTTATACTATAGTTGTATTATTTCATTGGTGATTATTTAAACTATATTTTGATATTATAGCCAAAGAATAATACCTCTAACAATATGTATGTTTCATGATAGACTCATTAACTTATTTGAGTAAATGGAACAGTTTTAGCGTGAAAGCGTAACAAACAAAATTATATTCACATTTATAATATATATATGTATGATGATTGAAACATGAAATCTGTTTCATCTAGTTCTATAAGAGTATAATTTTTACCTGGCTAAGGCTTCGTTCGCATGGTCAAATGGAATCAACTAAGAGTTGTATATGAGACTGTGACACATTCTTAGTGCCTGAAGTAACTGTGACCGCATTGTACCACTTTACCTGGGGATACATGGACAAGTTCAACTTCTTCTTCTTCTTCCTCCTTGCATTAATCCCGGCGTATGTCTCCCGATCTCTCTCATGTCCTGTATCACGATATCCAACCAGCGCTTTCTTGGGCGTCCTGGAGGTCTAGCTACATTGACAGACATAGCAAGGCACTTGCATCCAAGGCATTTCAACGTGATATAATATTCTTGCCTTCCTTATCCTTCTTTGATAAATGAAGTGTCCAACACAAAAATAATTTTCCAAATCGGACCAGTAGTCTCTAAATTTAGCGTGTTTAAATAAAGAAATTCCTTAGCTTTGTAATATTAGCATAGGTGTACGTCTCAAGTCTCAAGCCAATGATTGTTTAAATTTTTTATATTGTAAAAAATTGCGGTAATAATGATAATTTGTTATATTATAAATAATGAATTTAGCACAGCATTTATAAATTGTACTGTCGCATTTTGAAAGCGATAATGTGGGAAACCAAGTATCCTAACATCCTAGGGATCCTTCCCTCTGCTTACAGCAAAAATAAATGTAGGATACAGCTTAAGTCTAAAAAAAATGCTCAAGTAGTGAATGCTGATCCCTTTTGGTGACAAACCATAAACTATACAAAAACAATATATAAAATATTCTTACTTCCTTATTCATACTATAAAATAGTATGAATGTTATCATACCTTTCATTTTCATATATATTAATCTTCTCTAGTGACATGTTTAGGTCACAATCAAACTAGCTCACTATACTTTAATGTGATAGACACTCGGTCTATAATCCCTTGGCAAGGTCTAAGTCGACTTTAACCGATATTAATATGTTTTTGACTGTTCTGGTGTGGCTTGTCTCTTTATTTAACTGAATGCTATGGTTTATTTTCTGTATTAATAATATTTTGTTTTAACTATTGGGTCAGTATGTTTTGTTATTTTTTATATTTTCAAGTATATTTACTATGAGACCGTCACGGATGTGGGTTTGATTCCCACTCCGGAGAATTAATTATTTTTATAACACAATAACACCAAGCCCGGCGTTGAGCCCAACAATACACAACGTCCTAAAATTTGGGCAAAGGAGTGTCATAACACCACATTTTGCCTTTCTACCCTGTTATATGTCCGCGTACAGTGTGACGCTAAAAAAAACTATAATAAATATATATCTTCATAGCAATAGTAATAGTATCGGTAAATAAACAATAGCAAATTATGTTAAGGTAGAATTTTCAATTTTCTTGTATTTTTTTACGACTTAACGTAGTCATTTATTCTTGATTGTGAGGCCCTTTAACACGTGACGCGTATACAAGCACGTTTTTATTCAGGTATGTGTTTAGATAGCCAATTGGTATATATACAACTTCATTTGCGTGGACTTTAAGATGTAGAATGGAAAATCCTGTTTTGTCTCCTTCCCGCAGGAATTTTGAAAAATATTTATTACTGCTTTACGATCCTTAAACAGACAATTTCCAGATTATACAAATTTCTGGTTAATAATTAATATTCTCAGGATATCCTATCTTTCTTCAACAACCAATGTCTTCAGAATTCGGCGGCAAATGGAGAATGAAAATGTCTTAATGGGGACGGAGTGTCTCAACAGGAGGATCCCTCTGCCTATCCTAATAAGCGTGAAGCTAAAAACAATCTTATCTTCCGCATTTAAATACATTTTATATTTCAGTGATAAATCTTACACAGTCAAGTGTCTAATTAGTTCAGAAATAAAAATAGATAATTTGCACCATTTTATTGCACATTGAAAACTTATAAAATTTTAAAATACTTGACAGTCAGGGTTGTGTATAAACGCGCTAGCTCTCGTCGTAGGTTAGTACCAGCGCTCAAGGCCTAGATGTTCAGTTGCTAAGTTGATTGCTTGTTATTTAGAAATATAATACTATTGATCGCTTATAACGTCTACTTTATTTTAATGTGTTATTATCGATGGCATGACGTTGTGAAACGTAAGGGAATTATTGACTTTTTTTTTATCGTTGTGCAATATATCTATTTTTAGACAAGCGGTGATTTTTTTATTTTCTCTACATCTAAGCATCTAAGCAAAAGTGTTTATATTTTCCAATAATTTGTATTACACACGAATAAAAGCAAAAGTAACTATTGTACATTACATGGATACCGCAATAATTTCACCAAACTATTTACTTGCCATTGTTCCACCGGCGCCGTCCAAACGCAACTCTATCTTTTATATATAAAGTCTGTATTAGTTTATAAAAAGGTAAAATACTCTCGTTTCGCGCAAAATGAATCTTATACCACCGTTCTTAGAGTCCACTTTATAATATTACGTAGATAAGCACAAACGTGCCAGCGAGGCCGTAGAACGGGGTCAGTAGGGCAGGCAAGTAGCAAGCGACCGGTCGGTCAGCCCTGAACTTGGTTTGGGATTGACGTTATGTCATTTCAGCGCATTTCGATGCGATTTTTTTTGGTGTTGTCGAAATGGGACGACCTTTTTTATATATAATGACAATTGAAAATGATCCACACATGTGAGGGTCATCCAGTTTTAATTATTTTAATTAGAAAGATTATCATGCCGAAATTTAGTATTGTTTGGGTTAGCACGATGCTTATGGATTCTAAACCTGATGCTTAAATCATCTCTAATTCGTCAATGTTTCGGATCATAAGGTTCTAAAATTACTAGACTTCTTGATCTCTCTGCCTTTTACTTTATTTGGAAAATGCTTCAAAATAACATTGACGAATAACACTTACATCGGGGTATAATCTTCATATATCTGGAAACTAAAAGTTTCGTAAAATAATTCAAGTTAATTAAATTAATAAACCATTAGAATAAATAGCATTCATTTAATTATGTTCAATAATAATCATTGACTTGTTAATTTTGAGGCCATCGCGTCGTAATGGGACAGTGTATGACTGCAAATGCCGTGGATTCATTTCCCATTTGGGGGACTGAATTATTTTCTTTTTCCTCGCTGAAAAGTCACTTACTCGTCTTGAATTCGGGTGGAAGCGGAAACTGGAGGATTTAATTACTTATTCTACCTATTCTTACTGTGATAAGCGTGAAGCTTCAAACACCGGTTAAGCGCGAGTCGCACTCGCCCACCGAGGCTTCTGTACCAATTTTAAAATTATAGGTAAATGGGAAGTACGACATATAAAAGTTGACAAACTTATGTTTGAGGACATATGAACTCATTATGTACGAATTAAACTGCAAATACAAGTTTGTACGGGGAATGCCTTATTGATTTCGCAACAAGTTTCATAGAAAATGCAGTAAAATCAATGCATAAATGCTCGTACAAAAATCTTTTTATTGCGTTAGCTTAGCAGCTTATTTTTTTCTATGCTTTAAGGGAGCTTACACCTAAATATTTGATATATGAAAAATATCTAATACAATCAGTTTGATGCCGGACAGCAACATGCCTCCACGAGATCACGAGATAAATGGTCTTGACAGACAGTCAGACGGACAACAAAGTACTCCTATAAGAATTCCGTTTTTACCTTTTAAAGTACGGAACCTTAAAAATAACATATCCTCATCACATTACCACATTTATAACATAATTAATTTCCAATATAACGAAAAGCTTTTATAAAATGGAGCTTTTAAATAACACTTAAAATAAATCCACTGCAGCGGCTTGCATAACGGTTGAATACGCTCCATTGTGTTGCCCAATCGGTTGCGATAACGAAAACTAGTTATCGATATTCAACGATTATATTATCGATTTTTAATATTGTGTACATATGTATGTGTGTGTGTGTGTATGTCTAATTCGTACTTGTCACGATGTGTTTGATTGGCCTTTTTTGTTAGATTGATATTTGTTTTGGGTCACGCACGAGCCGTGGGTTTGTAGAGTGTAAAGATTATGAATGTAGATTATGAAGCATATTGGCCCTTTTAACGAATTGGAACAGTGTGTCAGTAGGCGTAATAGTTGTGAGTTCGAACGTCACTTGGGGAATTGATTATTTTTGTATTATTAGAATACATCATCGTTATAAATTCAATTTTATTCAAATACAGGGTGGAATTGTCAGCGCCACTTTAAATGAAACCACAGTTTTAACTACTCTATAAAAGCCTAATATAATTCGGAAAAAAAATAATTCTCAAAAATGAAAAAGTTTTTTTTTCAAACAAAACAAATATAAAATAAATTTTACCCTATATGCAGTTTCAGTAAAAGAAGCGCTGCCTCTTCCATCCTGTATACTATTATAAGCACTTTTGAATCGCCGAATGAACATATAGACAAAAAAGCTACCACCGGTTCGGAATGCAGTTCTGCTTAGAAGAGCCAGCAAGAAACTCAACAGCTGCTCAACAGTTATAATAAAACTGGTGGAAAACGGAGTGTTTGGACCCTCCCTACACGAGTAAAACAATACCTGTCTGTGTTAACTATAAATTTCCTAATAAATTGTTCCAAAATTCACAAACATCGCGTGTATTGGAGTAATTTCGTCTGTACATAATTTAATTTACATTGTAGGCACTCTCAATATAAGTTGTTGTAACTCGTTTTTCGCTATACTAGTTCTGTAACTTGAAACATTTCTTGTATAAACATTACTTCACTTATCCCTCTCAACAAAGTAAGTAAATCTAACTTTAATGTATAGAAAAGGCGACTTTGGCCCCTATCTCTTTAGCTTTTGTGAAACTTCAAAGTTTGTGCTTTCTTAGCGACTCATAAATCATAAATCTTTTTGGTATTGGCTTGATCTTCTTACATAAATGTTATGTTAGCAATAAGTCAATTTTTTATTCTAGGTTATATATATTCACAAGAAATGATTTATGACCTGATTCTACCAATGTAATAAAGCTAAAAAGTTTGTTTGTTTAAATGAAATAATCCCAGGAACTATTGATATAAATTGAAAAATTATTTTCGTGTTGAATTGACCATTCATCGAAGAAAACTATAGGTAATGCCCAAACTCTACATCACATGATTGAAACGTCTTTCTCGTTCCGGTTTGGCAATCGCTAAAAATATAGTCTCAATTTTTTTTCTTAATAATACATTTTGTCTTTTAATAATTTTAACTTAAAAATAATTGTATAGAATAATTTTAGAAACCACCCAAACGAAGGTCTCCAAGCACTATCCAAGGACTGTATACAATGTAATTAATCGGTTGCCAACTTGTACAACTTAAATTGACTCGTGGATATTGTGTCGGAGTATTTGATGGCCTAACTTTGTTATACAACTATGAAGTTTTATATAGTATAGAATAGATGTTTAAAGTCATTTTTTTATTATTTTTTGTAAGGTTTTAATATTTAAAAGGTGTCGTAATGCAGTATCTATAAACGCAATGGTTGCTTGTTCATTCCCCATTTGGGGAAATGATTATATCTGTATCAATTCTGTTATCAGAAAGTCAGTTGATCTTGCTATTAGAAAACTCAAACAGAAGGCGGAAAACGAACTAAGTAGTTTTTTAACACTAGGTCCTCATTGCCTACCCTGTAAAGATGGACTATTTATATAAAAAATAATCTCAAAATAAGTATTTCAAATATTCCACGACGCGTCTATACATAAACGCGTGTATGCAGAGGAGCGTCGCGCTCGCGGTCCCTCCCTGTCACGTGACGGGTGCGAGTGACACGGAGCACGTGGCCGCACCACGTTGTTATGAAGTGCTACACTTGTCGATGGATTGGGTAACTTGTACCTTGCTTGCTACTTGTAATTGTGGAAATGTATAAATTTTCTAAAACAAAATTTCTCTCAATTATGTATACAAAATAAAAACAAATCATTTTTCTAGAACCATATAAAATACCTAGCTATATATCACATATAATTTAGGCCAAATTAACTAAACTAGGACATTAAAGTACTAAAGAGTTAGAGCCGCCCTCATTATGGCCTATTCTAGAATTATATATATTTTTATTTAATCGCCCCAATTCAAGATTCGATAGGAAGTATTAAAAAAATCGTCGATATTTCCGTATTTGGCAATTGACATTGTTTTTTAATGTTTTCAAGTAAATAGGGTTAGTGGAGCGCGCTCGATTCTCACAAAACCGAATAGTCACTAGTGTAATTTATAAAAGTAACTAGCACGTGACTTCCTTTGCCTTTTGCTTTTCCTTTGTAATACATTTTGAGATTTTGATTTAATTTTTAGTTTTAGGTATGCGATGATCAGTGTTATTATATATAAAATTTATTTTTTTGGCTTTAAGCTATATTCCGCAAATAGTAGGATACGAGGACCTAGACAGAGGGAATACGAGGGCTTANGGGGCACCGTTCTACATTAAGAGTTGAGAGTGGTTTATAAATACGGACAAAATAGGTTCCCTCTGCCCACGCTGCTATGCGGGAAGCTGCATAAAGAACTTACTTGATTGTATTAAATACAATTCAAGGTTCTATACTACTTTTTGCAAACATCTATAGAAGGATAAACCTTATCTAAGTTAATTCAAAAACATCAAGTATTATTGTGAAATACTTGTAACGTGCAAGCTATGTGCTATGTGATGTGGGCTTTTCGCTTAATGCACTCTCGCGGTTCCTTGGCCTACTTTAGCGGAACCAAATGATGGACAATTTTTGTTTATTCGAGCCAAGGTCGGTGTTGCCTAAAATTTTGAGGCTTTTTTTTCTCTATAGTTAGGTACGTATTTAACAAAATTGTGGTTTATTTTGCAATGTAGTAGTAACCTTAGTTTTGCGAGTTAAAATAACTGTTGTTATGAAAGATGTGATCAACTGAAGAACAGAACGAACGAACAGAAGAATGAAGTTTGGGGTGTTTTAAAAGAAGTTGCGAATTTTGTGCTTGTTGTATCTCGCACTTAGCAAGGTGTGCAGAGCGAACCTAGAAACTTGGTGTTAGTAAGATACTCCGTCCCCATTCCGTTCAGCAACTTTCGTTCCTCATTTTTCGTCGAATTCTGAAGTGACGCGGCGTTGGCCTCTATTTTCCCCATCATACTCATTTTGTTTGACCAAACCCAGGAAGCATTATTACTACTTTAAACATTCTAAAAGTTAAATTAAATGTTACACTCTTGAAGTATTCATTTGAAACCCAAATGGGAACCATTGTTAAAGTAAAATATAAGTTAATTTGCATACTTTACGAACTCATTAGCTTATTATCTAACACAAATATGTATATACATACATACAAATGTAGGTCTGTATGTGGCCTAAATACGACGCCCCATTTGCTATGCTTGCTCAATAGAATACCTATTGTTATCTAGGAATTAATTCAATTGTCGCTTAACCGACTTTAGTGTAGAAGTCGGTAATGTTTATTTAAGTAATTGTGTTTTGATTTGTTGTTAATGATTTTTTTGTTTTTTTGGGAAGAATTTAGATAAATTCAGCTTAACACTTTCTTACATAACGGCAGAAGGAACCTAGCGTGGCAAGACTCCCACTTCTAACTTTCCGCCCATCTTTGGAGACTGCGTGTTGAGTGGCGGAAATAAACTTCAAATTAAAAAATATATTAACATTCAGAAGACGGAATTTGGAATTTGGAATAGCACGGCTATTCCAGAACTAAGTCAAGTCTATCTTATAAATTACCAGATAACCTATGAACGTAACTATGACTTACAATAAATATATGTCTCAACTTGGACCTATCGAACCTAAGTTCCACACTAACTACTAAGCCACTAGACCACTCAAAATATTATAATTGGCATAGATACTCTTCAGAACACATCCGTTGCTAAGGCAAAGTGCAAATTGTTATGCAACGCTCCACGACCTGGCGCACTAAACTTTGGTGAAACCCTCAATGTCAAATGTGTTAACAGTTTCGTAGTGCCATTTGATATAATTTCAACAGTGTTCGTAGTTTAAGTGTACGTTGGTTTTTGTTATTTTTGCGGAAAAATTAAATTAATTAAATATTTTCTAATTAAATTCCCCCTGAGTAACATTTCTTTAGAAATTTTCGAAAATTTTTATTTGGAAGCACTACCATTGCATACCATCAATCATGATAAATGGTGGATACAGATCCACTTGGACGTATCTATTGGTATTTTCTGAGAGAGAGCCTGTTCTTTAGCTTTAAACAGATGTGTTCGTATAAATTTTTTTTTAATTTTTCAGTGCATATTTTAGATTTGTAAATTTTCTAGGGTGGGCACTAGAATATTCTAAGGTGGGCTCGGACCACCCGGCCTCCCTTTTTCCTTTTTCCTTTTTCCTTTTTCCTACGTCCATGATGATGCACTCAACATAAGTATATAATACTTTAAATACATATAAGTTTCAAAACCTCTTTACTGATTGCTTGAAAATAAATATTAGATGACGTTTTCAAAGCGAAATAGAAGTATAAGAGCTTTCGCATATAATTCATGCAATGTTTAAAAGAGTACATATTTTTTGCATTCCTAAAGTATTATTCCACTTAGAGGTCAGAGCGTTTGGACGGTATCCAGGAGGCGCGGGTTCAAATAACGCTATGTTTAATTTTTATGTTAATGTACCTATATTTTTTTAAGTATATTTTTTCATGTTAATGTCGTCTCCTCATCTCATAGCAAGGCAGGCGGAGAAAACCTGAATTTAAGTAATTATAGTAAAGATTAAGATTAAATTATAGTAAAGATCCCCATCTTTCCCTCGAGTTTTCCGCCCGAATTCGAGACACGTATTGAGTCGGGTTTTGTCTATAAGTGCGAAAAGAAAAATGATAATATCCTCCGTGTGGAAATCAAACTTACAACCACCGCGCAACGTTGGTATCAATACTAAAAGTACGATTTCTTTATTATGTGTATTGTGTATGTATGTCCTAGCCATCATAGCGCTTATTATCAACCTCGGAAACGCATTCAGTTGTAGTAATAAGTAATAACATGATAATATTTGTGTATTTTGATAAATTAGCCAATTTATCAAATGTACTGAAAGGCCTTCCCTTGAAATTTTGATACATGTATCACACATTATCTCTATTAAGAGTTTCAGAATACCTATCGGAGCCAGAATCAACCTTGCGATACTATTGTATGTAAGAAACAATAAAAGTTTATGTGAACATTTTAAAATTAATATAAAAAAAATCTTAGCACGTTTTTGATATTGTGCATAGATAACCTATATATTTTGAGAAATTTTAATAATATATATTTTTTTTTACATTGTATCCCATTCTTTCCGCCCAATAAGTATATTTCTTAATCAAGTTTGTTTTAAAAAGCGATATTATCTGTAATTAATATAAAGTGACTTAAAATACTAGTCACCTGAATGATATCTCAAAGGCTACATACTTACTCTACCTATTTTGATAAAACTTGACGTTTTCCCTGAGTTCGAATATAGAATGTATTAGTAGAGGGCTTAATAAATCATTATCACTATATATTATATTATTATATAAATAAATCGTTTAAATTGTTTAAATTAAATCAATAACGGCATACGTGGATTTCATTTTTGCTAAGTCTAAAGATTTCCCATGAGAAACTAATAGAAAGTAACTGTTAGTCAATCATGCTACAATAGGCAGATAATAAGTGTGTCTTTATTTAAACGAACAGTCATGGTGAGTGTTTCTTTTTTAACGAAATGTCACTGTTTTATACGAAAACTGAGAACTTTGACGTTTAAAAAAAATAAGCTTCACGCTGTATCCCGCAGTAGTAGAGATAGAGAGATCTAATGTTGAAACACACCCTTCCCAGCCCTCCGCTCGTTTTTTGAGACTTAGAGATACTTACATGTTATGACGATATATTTAAGATATTATTTTGATATTGATTCTAGTAAGTATACTAATCTATTTTTAATCGGACAATATGCTATTCATTAATTATCATTCTAATTAATAGCTAGTAACAAGAACTATTAGTTGAAATATGTGCGTGTATCTGGTGTACCTGTACATACCAAAATAATATTTGGTTATATTATATTCTTTAGCTTCACGCTGTATCCCGCACACAGCAGGATAGGCAGAGGGCAACCTGAGGATGTAACGTTAAGACACTTCGTTCCCTTTAAGGTGCTTCCGTTTACCAATTTACGCCGAATTAACGAGGCTTTACGTATTCCGTTACTCAGGCGAAACTTAACGCCTATGATTGGTAATATGTTCAAAAAAATATAAGAAATTAATTTTTGCTAAACTTAGCCAAAGAATAATATTTGAGCATAATAATACGATATCGCTTACTTAAGATTAAGTTAAATTGAAGAATTATTCGAGGACGAAATTAAGAAACGTGTAAGCTGGCAACCGACGTTCTTTTGTAGGTATACATATTTACAACTGGTTATATTATTATGTGATTTGGCTAAAGAATGATAGTTTCGAAATATTTTTTGATGAACTATGTATTAAAATTGTAAAAGGAATCTATATATACTTACATTACAAATATTTTTACGTATATTTAGTGTACCTACTTGATGCTGTAGTGGCGTAGTGGCACTAGCGCGTGATTGTAAACGCAACGGTTGCCTTTTTATTTTTCACTAACGGGAAATAATAATTATTTATTAAGATTTTCTCACTCTAATATTTTCACTTCCTTCTTCGGTAACAAGGCATAGCGCGGCGTGGAGTTCCGCCACTCAACACGCAATGACTCGAAAAGTATGCGCAAAGTGAGGAACGGAGTGTCTTAACACTAAGTTTAAATAAATGAAGGTGAAAAAATTGAGAATAAGTATATATAAGTATTTTTTTATATTTTGTAAATTATTTGTATACCATTAACGGAGTATCATAAAATAACGTTGGTTCCTTATTCATACTCAACGGTCGTAACTTATATGTTTTATGTTAATTATATGCTATATACTATTGCGATGTTATGATCACTTGATTTAGCGTTACAGGAAACTGTATAGCAGCATAATTTGGGACGATGCCTGTTAACAGCGGAATTTAACCCTGTGTTTTGTTTTGCAAGAGCAAAGAAAAATTACTAATTTTCTCGAGGAGCTTCAAACCCACGACCATTGTTTACTGTCGAGACTCAGTCCCATAGCGTTACGAAAATGGCCTTTAAAATGATTTGACTTATTACTACAATACAAACACTTGTTGCTATGCGAAAATTGACCAAAAATTTGTCATCAACCTGACCTACTTGATAAGGAAAGAAAAATCATCGCTTCATTTTAACAAATAAAAGCCATTATCGTTTGAATACGCTTGTAAATATAATAATTTTAACAATCTTATGGCACACGCTATAAGGTCGAGAACAAATTATACTTATTTACGTATACACAAGGTAACCTTCCGCAAGAACGGTTCGACCTCGCATATCACGATCAAGGTTCTATTCCTGCTTGGGACAAGGGAAATGTCACCTTATGCCTCTAATAATAGGGTGTAGTTTACCTTTTTGGATTTTTTTATCAGTGGTTTGTTTTGATAGGTGATTTTCATGTAGCCAGATGATTTCTTAATGAAATTATTTTTTTTTTTGATTGATTTTCTTAAGATATTTGCGAGGAAAGAAAGAAATTTCTTTTTTATTTTTATTATTTTTAATTGAATTGTAATGATGTATAAGTATCCTAAAATATAAATAAAAAAAATATATATTTTTTTATTTCACCTTCATTTGTGATAAGTATAAATACATCATGAATATTCACTACATTTTGTAAAAATAATGTATAAAGTAAACATTCTATATATAGGTATTTTTCTCTAGAAATCAACACAGAAGTGAAAAATTATATAACCATTCGTAAATATAACTATATCTTTTATATATATTAGTCAATTATCTCAATGAAGGTCGCTACAATGAGAACTGGAGCGTGACTTCGGTCAGGATTAAACAACAGGAAATTACCATCTCGCCTCGTCTTAGGTTTCAAACATATCTAAATATCCTAAGTAATGTGTTAAAAACTAAATAAAATATGTACGATTGATAGGTATTTCCGGATAATAAGTTTTATTATAGGTTAAAGCGCGACGTTAAGTTCCTGCTATCGGGGAAAAAACAAAAACCCTTTTTTATAGCTTAAACAAAATCACTTTCTAAATGTAATCTTTTTGCTTTCAAATTTCTTACGACAAAGTTAATAAAGAAGCTCAAAAATAGTACAATTTTATAAAATTCATACACATATGTTCATACTTTATATTTATTAATACATTATTTTTACAATAAATTAATAAGTATGTTTACAGTCTAAACTTGTTTAAATTAACCATTTTATTTGTTTTGTTAACTCGCAATTTCTCGCAAGTCATCTTACACTTGATACTCTGACTTACTTCATAATTTTTATGAATAATTCAAAATATATTTCTCTTTTGTCAACAGGCGGTCGACTGGTGGTCAGTAGGTGTCCTCACATACGAGCTCCTGACCGGCGCGTCTCCCTTCACAGTGGAAGGGGAGAAGAACACGCAGCAGGAAATCACCAAACGTATAGTGAGATGCAGCTACCCCGTCCCAAATGATGTCAGTCCTGAAGTGCAAGACTTTATTAAACGGTAACTGTATATTATACTAAAGACCGTAAACACGCTAAAGACCGTGCAAAGTGGAGTAGGTTCAGTAGGAAGGCAAACCCTGGCAACAGCTGGGATTAATGCCAGGAAGAATATCGGCAGGAAAAATTGGGAGGGCAGTCTGCTTACCTTAACCCAAAAATAAAATTAGGAGCTAATTGTGAAATTGTTTAAATTTTGTGTTTTAATTTGTAACTTCAATATAATTTCATCATAATACAAAGACATACCTAACATATAGCCAAATATAAGTGACAAGAATTAAACATTTAATTTCAGATTATTAGTAAAAGATCCGCGACGTCGTCTCGGCGGTGGTGAGGGTGACGCTGAAGAACTTAAGAGGCATTCCTTTTTCCAGGTTTGTATTTACTTGATGTAGGACACTACTGAGAAACCTTAGTTATTGTTTAATTTGTACGATATACCCTGCATGTAGAGTAGGTAGCTAGAGGGAACCCAGTGTTTCAAAATACAGCTGGCTAAATGGAGAATAAGGAAATGAAAGTAATTTATTCCCCCTATGTATCTATATATGTGGATGTCGAACCCATAATTGTCAAATAGCGAATTGAACACGAAAAACTTTAAGGATAATAATACTATATTATTTGTAATCATGAATTGGTCTAGCTCTAATTCAAAAAGTAGTAAATTAACTTTACATGATCTAAGTAGTGGCTTCTTATGTTTGTGTGTTTCTATAATTTATAAATAATTTGTATTATATTAATCGTCCCAATCCGTGCAGAATCTCGACTGGGAGGCTGTATCTCGAAGAGAGATCCAAGCGCCCTTCGTGCCTCAACTGTCGCACGCTGCCGACACTTGCAACTTTGCTGATGAGTTCACAAGGATGCCGCCCACGGATTCGCCTGCTCAAGCTCCCAAACACCATGATAAATTGTTTTTGGGTAAGTCCTTTGGCAATTTTAATTTGGTTTTCATATTCGGAAGTTATGGATGAGAGTAGGCTCTAGGGTGAAAGTGAATTTGTTTTAAATATAGGAAAATTTAATACCGGTTTACTGAGAATTTATATTATTGTATTATGATTATTACAGTATTACATCTCGACCAATTTTACTTGTCCAATAAATAATAAAAAATAGTTGAAATTAAACTCAAAATCGTAAAATATAAAATATGTTTAAAAAACAATATTGTTAATATTTTATATTTATACATTTTATTTTCTATAACAGGTTACTCATACGTCGCGCCAAGTATATTATTCTCTGAGAATATAATATCAGATCAAATATGGATGCAGGCGACCGGACAGAAGCAAGACAAACTAAAGGGATGGACAGTCAAAGTGAGTAAAGCTGGTCTTTTTCTTTCTGCACGAATTTGACTATGACCCACTTTGTGTTTTTAAAGTGGGGAAATAAAAATAATTCGTTACTCTGAGTGATTCAAATGGCAAAACTGTTAGTTTATTTACAATGTTCTTTTAATGTAGATTTTTTTTAAATTCATTTATTTTTTTTAAACTAAGAAATTATTTGCTTATCCGCTAAATATGTATTATATTAATATTATTATTTACAGGACTCGCCATTCTTTCAAAAATACTCAGTGGATCTCAGCACACCTCTACTGGGGGACGGGTCATATGCAGTTTGCAGGAAATGTATACACAGACAGACTGGCAAAGATTATGCTGTTAAAGTAAGTATTATTTCTATATATTAGTGACCCACACGTAACTTCGCCCGCTTTGGTTATATTAAAGCTAAATTATAGGAAATATTGTAGTCTATGTGTTAGTCTGATGTATCAATGGTATTATTATAAAGTTTTATCTAAATCCGTTCAGTAGTTTTTGCGTGAAAGTGGAAAAAACCTCCATCCTTATAAACTTTCATTTATATTAACATTTTCATTTATATTTTGTCATGTTATTTTATATTTTATTATTAAATATTATTCCTTTTTATTAACTATATTTTTTTGTTTTCAGATAATATTATCACAAAAGAGAGATGTGAAACAAGAAATAGAATTGCTCAAAGCGTGTCAAGGGTGTCCCTATATCATTACTTTGCATGAAGTTTTTTATGATTCCGTAAGTATTGTTAAAAAATATATATATTAAAAGACTTTTTACTTGGCAACATATATAAGACAGCTGCATAATGTTTTCCTCATAAACTTTCACATTTATAACATTACTAGGTTGAAACTTACTATCACTGTGTTCTCTTACAGGCCTTCACCTACTTAGTGACAGAATTAGCGACTGGTGGCGAACTATCAGCGGCGTTAAACTCCGCGGGTGTTGGGGGCGGGGAAAGGATGGCTCAAAGGTTTTTAGTACAACTAGCACTGGCAGTACGGCATATGCACGCCAGGAGAGTTGTGCATAGAGATCTTAAATTGGAGGTTAGTGTCTTTTTAGTTTGGTTAGTATATATTTTAGACTATGTTGTGCGTTTTCGTAGTGTTTTGATATTGTGAAGGCCTTTTTTGGATTTAGATAATAATTATCTATTAGAATAGTTTATAATTATTTTTCACAACCAAGAATTGAGAAGTTTGACTGTAAACGCGACGATTGTTAATTTGATTATTTTCGTTTCCTTGCTCTTGTAACAAGACAATTAGCGGCTTTAAGTTCCCTAACACAACAATGTTTCTAAAACTGTGCGAAGCGAGCGGAACGACATGTAGGCAGAGGCAACCTAATGTTAAGATACTATTTTTCTTTGTAAAGTTTGTAAGTAAAATAAAAAAAGATTTGTTTTAAATATTATTTTTTTTACAGAATATTCTCCTATCAAGTACTCGTTTAAACGAGGCTAAAGTTAAAGTGGTAGATTTTGGATTCGCGCGACGCATGCCCGAGTGTCACGAGCGGGAGAGAATGATGACACCGTGCTTTAGGTTAGTTTTGTTTATTTTATTAAATGTTTTAGTGTACCGTAATGTTAAATGGCAAACGGAACCCTTATGTAATCACCTCGTTGTGTGTGTCTGTCAGTTTTGTCAGGAATGCGTGTAGTTAAAGTTAAATATTACCTTCTTTAAAGAATTACAATTTTTTTTAAATTTTAATTTATATGCTTTTTCTATCTTTCAGTTTGCCGTACGCGGCCCCCGAAGTGGTGTCGCGCGCGCGCACCGGCGCGGCGCCCGGCTACGGGGCGGCGTGCGACTTATGGAGTTTAGGAGTTATATTTGTATGTATTTTTCGTTTCTTTGTTATTTTATGATTGACTATTTAATCATTCAATCTGTTATTATGTAATTTGGTCATTTGTTTTTTTAATTTATAGGTGTTGATAATTTTTGGAAAAAATCTGTTTACCGTTGATTCTTTATTACAATTTCTAATAAACCTTTGCAAAGTCTTTGAAATTAAATGAACCCAGTTCGGAAGACAAAAAACTTAACAGTTGCTCTTCCGAGTATAAATATTATAATCAAAGCCGTCGTGTCGCACTGGTACAGTGTCTGACTGTTCATAACGGTTGTGAGTTCGATTCCTACTCAAAAAAATAAATTATTTTCATTCACACCACATACAAGTCTCCAAAATTGAGCAACATGTCTTATCACCAGATTTGTCTAGATTTGTTGTACTAGTAACTTATCACTAGATTTCTTCTGTATATCCAGCTATATGCGGGATAAATTTGTGAGACTATTTTAATTTTCTGTTTTCAATATGAAAGATAAATTACAAATACTGTTTTTTTTTTTCTGACCGTTATGATAATGTATATTTTATTTACAGTACTGCTTATTAAGTGGGAAAGCGCCATTCCAACCGACGTCCAAAAAAGAACCCGTTACAGCATTTATGGATAGAATTAGAAGTGGCAGTTTTACTATGGAAGGTAGGTTTATTGTTATTTAGATATTTTTAGGTAAAGTTTATATAAAAGTAGAAAGCACGTAAGACACTTAAGATAAAAGTTTTCATTTTACAAAATTTTGCACATTTAAGATTAATTCAAAGTAATAACATATATTAACACAAATTAGGCCAGTTGTGGCACAGTGGCGTAGTAGTAGCGTACGATTGTAAAGGCGATTGGAATTACTTCCATAATTATTTTTATAAAATTAACGCTATCAATCGTGTCCTGTAAAGTAACCTTTTTGTGGTTTGTTTATTTTTTATCTCACGGTTTCTTGAATAGGGGATAGAGTATAAATAAACACGTACAATACGCCTTACCATGGCCAAGGTCTACATATCTCTTTCGCCTCGTCCAGTGTCATCAACCTCTTCATACAGGCCCTCCGGGAGGTCCTCATGCTTTTAACGTGACAGTCAAGTCCCTACCTCTGTTACCACTCAATTTACTATAAATCTTTTTTGCCATTCTTCCATCACTCATTCGTTCCAAACCAGCGGAGCACGTTTTTATATTGTTAACCCTCTATTACATAAACTATAAATATGCCGAATTTCATACTTCTACGTCCGCTCATTTTGCGTAAAAAGTTTTTGTTTCACTTATTAATATATATTTATTGCAATTCTAGGTCAAACATGGGATAATACTTCTGAAGATAGCAAAAAGATAGTCTCCGGTCTTTTAGCGGTGGAACCAACTGACAGACTGACCATAACCGAGTTGTTGCAAGCTCTTGGAGTCAACTGTCAAGATGGTAACAACTTCAAATTGCAGGTTTGTACTGTTTTTAACTATTAAGCGATTTTTATTTTTATTTTTCTTTACGATAGTACATACGAGCATCTGTTATGATAATAAATCTTTTGTTAATTTTAAGTATTAACGAGAATATCATATTTTATAATTCGTCCCAAACATTACTCTGAGATTACTCTTATAAAATGGAGTTTGTGCTATTTTAAATTTATAATCTATTCATTTATAAATTTATAGCTGTATGAACATACACTTATCGTATAATTATTTCTTATAATTTTCTTTCTTAAATTTTATTCCTGAATTACTTATTAGGTAAATCAGAAATAAAACGGAAAACACATTTAAAATCGCGAAGTATTTCATTTCTTCGTCTGGTAACAAGACAAAGCACGGCGCCACTAAACTTGCAATGTCTAGAAAATTGGAGGGGAATTGGAGAATAAAGTGTCTTAAGAGTAGGTTTAGATGTATGCGTGAATGCCAGAATAAATAAAAATATAATGTTATTATTATTATTTCCAGGACATGACGAAAGCCGATCTATACAAGCGTCGCAGTAAAAACAAACAACGCAAATCAAGCACATCCGAACCCGGTACCTCCTCCCAAAGCGACACGCCCATGGAAGTCGACGACAACAAGGACACTTACCTATACGACACCATAAACAACCTCAAGAATAGAATGAACAAGAACTCCATAGAAAACGATGTGGAATTAATAAAAGCTAATACCCAAGATACTCCTATAAATGAAACTGATGAACCTATGTTCGAAAATGACGAAGTTCCACCAGTCAAGCCTGTGGAGAAAACCTATTCTAAATCTAGGTCTAAACTAGATGAATACATTTATATAGAAAGCAGTCAAGGCCTTGAAGGCACTGAAGTCGCTTTCCCTAAAACTAATAGGAAAAAGAAATCACAATCACCTGTGCCGAGAAAGAAAAGAAAAATTGAAACTAGGTCTAAAAAAATTGAACCGAAAACCCCCGAAAAACGTGGTAGAGGCAGACCTAAGAAAGTTCTTGATAAAGATGATAGTAAATCAAGAGTAACCAAAGAATCGATCGAAAATGATAAAACAATTGTCACCAGAGCAACAAGGAAACGAAAACACGAGGAAATAGAAAAACCAGTTTTAAGAGAAAAGGGGCAAAATGGCCGCCAGTCAAGAAAGAATAGCGAAAAGGAAACGAGGAAAATCGCTCGGCCCAAACGCAAAACAGAAAAAGTAGAAACTAAAATAGAAATCGAACCTCAAAACGTCAGAATGACACGTTCTAGGAGACGGAGGCTAGAAATTAGTTTGTCACCATCGGAGGTTAAAAGTGTAATGCCGGCGTTTAGCTTCGAATCCGACAGGCGTGTTAATTCAATAGAAAGCAATAAGTCCAAAATACAAACTTCAAATGCCAAAGGTAAGAAAAATAGTAAAAAAACACAAAACAAAGCGAAAAAGCCACCCATTCGTAAAACGAGAGCGCGCGCGAATCGTAGGTGAAAAAATTACACGTAGCGCCATTTTATTAATAACCTCCTGCGTCACTACTTCCGGTTTCTAAAACATCGCGTTAAAAAGGAATACAATAGTAAATATATTTAAAAATATTTTTATTCTGTTGCAACTTTTTTTTAAATATTATGTTGGCAGCACCGGAAGTATTTGAATTTCAAATTTTTATCTAGTTTAAATTAAAATATTGCGTACAATATCACCTAACCGAATCTATTCGAATTTTCGCACCGGAAATATTCGAATTTCAAAATTCAAATGTAGTTTAAATTCTAATATGGCGTTCGATATAACCTCCGGGTATTCCAAATAAAGATAGTGATGCGACATAATGGACGCTTGCTCACGCGTAGTATAGTAATTAAAAAAAAGAAATTATTTATTCGACAGAGTAAGTTATATCTAGTTGTCTCTACACTAGTTCGACATTAACGGTTTTTCTTTTTTTTATTTTAATCCCTTTATTTAATGTTGCCATAGAGATAATATGGGTTGAGTATATAAAATATGAATATTAGAAAATACAAATTAATACATAAATTATACTGATATTCATTTCAAAGGCTTAATATTCTGCTCAAACTCATGAAAGTGGTGGATAAATTACACAAATAAAAAAATATTATTAATTTAATAATAAATAAACCACATCTTCCATCATAACATCTTCTGACTGTAAACGCGACGGTTGTGGGTTTTATTCCTGAAAATATTATTTTCACTTCTAAGGTCCCGTAACAAGACTTCGTGCATGGGTTGAACTCCACAACTCAACACGCAATGTCTTTAAAATTGGGCGGTATTTAAGGGACGACCCTGGTATGTTCAAGATATAGCGTGAAACTAAATAATAATAGTAATAATGTGAAATAGAGATTATTTCTTTTTCTGTCTTTTCTCGCCTTTATATTATCTCTATGTATGTTACTATTAATTTTAAGTCACTTTTTCCCTATTATTAATTATTACCATTAGAATTAATTCTTTGATGTTGGTTATTATGTATTTTGAATAGATTATTAATAATTAATGAATTAATAGGTAAATTGGATGTGAAAATGAGCACTTCCCGTAGATAAAAATATCCTCTTTTTTATTAAGAAAATTATTAAAAAAATTATCTAAAATGATCTTAAAAAATTACCGCTTATGTGACATTTACTTTTATTTTAATAGACTTCATATTGTTATGATTTTTTTATAACTTATTATATACATAATGATATTGGATTTTTTTTCATTTTCAAAGTCATCGAAATGGTTAAACAGATCTCTGTCATATATTAAAAGATACAAAGATTTTTTTTTGTGTGTGTGTATATTTGTTTGGACTTAGCGTAATAGGTTAAATTTTGTAAATTTTTTTTCATTAATTAATGATGTCCCTTAATCAACTTCCATTTAATTATTCAAATTATATAATTTTATGTAATATGGTGAAAGTGCCAAAGCATGCTTAAAGAAAAAATATTATCTTTAGTAAAGTTGTAAAAATATGAAACACCTCTTAGTGAAGCTTACTTTATTTCTCGACTCTACTTTCTTGACTGTTTGATTTGTTTTTTTTTTCTTTATTTTAAGCGCTTTTACCAAATAAATATTGTTTGATTGTTTCATTGTAAATAAATTTTAGTGTTTAGTACAAAAAACTACGGTGGAAGAGTTAATTAATATTATTTATCGAAAAATCTCAAAAAAAAAATGCGGTCGACAGCTGAAGTCATATCAATTGATGTTTAAAGAATCATTTGCTATTTTTCAATGTAATTTCGTGTCTTTGACTTGTATGGGTTAAACGTGTGTTCATAAAAAATATATTGTATTATTATATGTATAATGAAAATTTTATAATGGCAACACAGCTAGTTAAGTATGATACACATTGTGGCTATGATTTTAAAATGAAGTTCCTCTAATTTCTATCTATCATTTTCTAGAATAATACTAATAAATTTCTTAAATTATTTAATTTAATAATTATTTTATTTATTTTTCAAAAGGAACTTGAATAAAAGTTGCTAATTTGAGTCATTGTGTGTACCAAACTTCACATAACAATATTTATATACCGTTACAAAGTGTAAAGCAATAAAATAAATAATTGATTCATTTAAATTAAATGCTTTAAATATTGTTACATCTGCAAAATATATGTTATTTATATAACAATGATCATTGTATTGCCAGTTTTTAATTGTTACGACTTTTGTATGGAAACGTAAAATTTGTACTAGTTGGTACCGAATATTTAAATTATAAATAATTGTCGAAATGTATTCGTATTTATGAAGTTTAAGTCTGGTGAGTTGTGGTTTTAACTCGTTTTATTGCGTCTTATAATGATAAATTAAGTGATTTTTTTTGCTAATTTCTTTCAATTTATACCAAATTTAAAAAGATACTGGGGAACTATTAATTTCTTAACATCCTTTCAGTTGCTTAAATAACTACGTAAAAGTACCTATCACGATAACTACGATTTTTGTATAATGATTTTGTTTTTGAAAGAATTGAAGTTCACTGTTTCAATACTTTATATGGCAAAAATTTACAACTTTAAGTTGTTTTTCTATATGTAATAATAATAATAAATTGAGATAAAATCACAGCTTGCTTTAATAAGAGCATAATACATCAAGTCAAAATAGACGCGTTTACTGGGAAATTGAAAATTTCCATTCGCTTGATATAAGTATTACGTCAATACGACGTAAAGTATGTAAAAGTGCACTTAAAAAGGAATGAACCAAAAGATTATATAATTTTATAATAAAGTGTTAGAAGTTATTATTGTAGCGTCGGCGTTAAACAAATTTTGTAACACGTTACATGGATGCCGGCCGAAGATATTCGATTGTAATAAATATACCATTTTAACAATTTTTTATTTGTTTTATTGTGTATTGCCATTTTCTATCAGTGAAAGATAGATCTATCAGAGAGAAGAGTAATTATTGCACGTTTAAAATTTATACAACATACAAACTTAAAAATAATAATAATAATAAAAAGTACAACAAGGCCACCTTCTTATCGCTTAAAGCGATCTCTTCCAGGCAACCTTTGAATGTTGGCGTTTTAAATTAGTAATGAAATAATAGATATTATATACTTAAGTACTGATTTTAAGCATTTTCTTTAAAATGTTCGATCCCACTCGAGGAAGTGAAATATTTATTTACGTTTATATTTCCATTTCTTCGCTCTAGTGTCGAGGCAAAGCGCGGCGTTGAGTTCTGCCACTCAACACGCAATGCCTCCAGAATTCGGCAGAAAGTGGCAAACGGAGTGTCTTAACACTAGGTTCCTTCTGCCTACCCTGCTGTGTGCGGGATACAGCATGAAGCTTATTTAATTATTTTTTTAAACATATAGCTTTTTGGCACTTCTGATGTCGATAGGTAAAGAATTCAACAGACGATATTATAGCAGAGTATTATAGTTATTAGAAATTGTAACTGATCGATGGCTGTGCATAGCAAATCTATGAGAAAATATGTTATTGAGGACATCTATCAATGGTATTACATTGATAGATGTCCCTGATAATAGGTTTTACTAAACACAAAACAATGATAATTAGATGTAGTCAAAATCACGGTGTATCCTGCACACCGCAGGAGAGGCAGAAGGATCCTCGTATTTCCCATCTGCTGCCTAAATCTGGAGCCATTGCGTGTTAAAAGACGGATTTCAACGCCGCGCCTTGCCTTGACACCTGAGCAACGAAATGAAAACAAAATCAAATTAAATCAAATCAGCCTCACTCTGTATCCTGCACACAATAGGGTAGGCAGAGGGAACATTGTGTTAAGACACTCCTTTCCCTACTTTCCGCCAACATCTGGAGGCGTTGTGGGGCGGAACTCAACACCGCGCTTTGCCAGAGCGAAGAAATGAAAATATAAATTTAACAAAATATTTAAATTCCTCGAGTCGCGGAATCCAACACACAACCAGTTGCGTTTATAGTCACATATTTGTGCCCCTGTGCTACAACCGGCCTCAATAATTCAATATTTTATCTGTTTTTCTATTTGTCTCTTCGTTTCCTCAAGTGGGAATCGAATTCACAATCAGTTGAGGTTACAGTTACACTTTGCCCCTGCGCCACGACTCTCTCTCGACAAATATCTCTTTTATTGAATTGGCAGAAACTTTAATTTTCTATGTAGAAATATTGTCTTTAAAATGATTATTAGAACATGAACGTAATTCAGATTAGTAAATATATAAGCGTAGTTTAAGCCGGTGAAGCAGTGAGTGGGTCGCTAGTATGGAATATATGAAGTAACTAAAATCAACATTGGCGGAACAATTGCCGCCAATCATTACTCTAGATTTATTTACATTAAGACCATCGTACTTAAGCAGTAAACATTATTATCATATTATTCTTTTTTAACCTCTGTCGGACATACGCCTTAAGAATTATTATTTAATACACAATATCATTATTAAACACACACATAAAAAATTATATACTCATCGCATGTAGAGACTTAAAATTTGTCATTTATTCGAATTTCTAAGAGTTTTAGGAAAAATAGCGAAATCAGCCGTAAGTACGGTAATATTTTTTTTATTATACATTTTATTATATTGACACTGGCAGCACTGAAACCAAGAATAAATAATGGCAACCATATCATTATTTATTCTGTGGTGTCAGACGTCAGACGGAGATGTCTATTTTGTGTTGTAAAAAATAATTAATTTGTCGACGTTTTTGTGTAACAATTATGTGAATAATGAGATGAAAGTGTAAATAAATGTTATATTAGTGTACGCTAGTGATTATGGCGCATAGTGGTGGTGTGTTGAGCTCGGATATATCACGGAGGAATCCCCAAGATGAATATGAGCTGGTTCAGAGGATCGGCTCGGGCACCTACGGAGATGTCTACAAGGTAGGATACCTTTCTAAACTCTATTTTTTCTCATTAAAACACAATTTAATATTTTTTATTTAGGACTGTGGGTGAATCACGTTACCCACGGACAATTGGTAACGGTTTTTGCTTCATTGCTCGCATACGATATTTGATTTGTCATTTTTGTCACTGCATTCAATTTAATATAAAATTGGCATGCAGTCCTCCACTCTAGCTGGACATATTTTTAATAAACAACACGCGATCGTTGCGGCCTTGAATGTGAAATGAGTTAATTTGTGTGGTTAGGTACACACCCATTAACATTAATAACCCAAAATTGCTTTGTCTAGATTAAGGATTTTTTTAGAACTATTGTTGTCTCTTAATTACTTCTTGTCGTTCTTGATAAAAATGTAATGGAGATAAAGGTACAAATAATATTTTGCTGTTATTAATGGTGTTTTTTTTTAATTTAATCAAATTTATTTTAAAATGAATTTGATAATAACCAGATTAACTTTTAAATAAATAATCAATATGTTTAATTTCCAAAAATCACAAAATATCTATCTCGTGCATTCTTTTAGTTTCTATTACTCTTTCAAAACTTTTTAAAGTATTTTTCTTATGTTTATTTAAAAGTTACTATATTATAAACAACAACAATATAAATTAAGGAAAGCATAAAAAGGAAATTGGTATCACATTGCACTATGTTGATATGTAATTAGGACATTATTATGTAATCAAAATAGATACATGTCTGATGTTATATGAAGTGGAGCAATTATAAATAAAACTATTTCAATGTTGATGAAAACATTTTGTTTGTAATAAAATTTATTGTGAAATAATTTCTTAACATATGAATTATTGTGAAGTTGTGCACATGTTATGTGAAACTTTAAATAAAAATATTTTTAATTAATAAGATTATTGTACATTAGGCTAATATATAAAAGTAATTGGTTTATATTTGTACATATTGCCAAAACAAATTTAAAAAATGTAAGTATACCATAAATCACTTGTTCTTAATATAGAACTTCAGTAAACATTTATAAAAATTAATAAGAATCCATAATGTACCATCACATTAGGATAATATCATAACTTTAAATGCTGTAGTTGTAGGTTCAGTCCTCAGGATAATTAATATGCTGAAATAATTTTCACATATGTGGTGTTGAGTTCCACCATAACAGAAGATACACTGCCTGCCATGTGTGAAAAAGCCTAAAACTGTAATAAAAGTACCTAAAAATACTACAATACATATTTAAATGATTGATATAACTGGTATTCTGAAATGCCTACAAAATCTAACTTATGACCATCTAATAACTGCAGAATGTTTCTAATAAAAACCAAAGTCGCTCCACTTATGCCCATTAAACATATGCAATGTAATTTCCGAATCAAGGACTCTTTGTAGCTTCCTCTCGATATTGCAATATTACATAAGTGTTTTAAAATGTTATCTGGTTTGTTCTGGCGACAACATGTCTGTATAATACATCGTTTTTTTATACTTATAATTTTCATTCAGGCCTTTGTGGTGCAGTGAGACAGTCATCCACTGCAAATACATGGGTTGTGAATTCAATCCTCACTCAGGTGTAAGAATTTTTTCATTCTATATTTTCAGTTCTGATTCTCTATAAGAGACATAGGAACATAGGAACCTAGTGTCTAAACACTTCCCCACTTTCCGCCTAACTATCGCGTTTACAGTCTGACGGTTGTGCACTTGCGCCACGACAGCCTCGGGATTCAAAGTTTGGACGTCATACAATGTTTTTAATAGAATCGTCGTCTTGTAATTTTCTACTGTAATTGTCTCTTTATTTAGCAGAGAGATTAGGTTCTGTAACCTTAACATTAGATTCATTCCTTATCTGAAATGGCGAAAAGCTCTACCAATTGAGTGACTCATGTCCGGATGCCCGATATTTTCCCCACAAACCGTAAATAATACGTCAAGTTGAAAATAAGGTATTTACTATAAATAACAAAAAAAAGGAAATTTATATATTAGTCATACACCTAGTTCAACACTAGATGTGAGTATATATATTTGAATTTTGATTTAAACCTGGTCATTTGGTATTGTTTGTGATCATCACCGCGACTACAATGCGTCATGTTTGAATCATAGTGGAGTTCATCTTGCTGAAGATGTTATATGTAGAAATGGTATAATTTGCTTTAATCGATCAGTTCTTTTTAGATAAATTAACCCTTTTATTCTTTAGTCTCACGCTTTATCCTTTATGGGATGAGTACCCAGGGAGAACGGAGTGCCAAACGCTACGCACGTAGGAAATCTCTGCATATTTCTTTCGCCTTGTCTACTGTCATCAAGGTCTTAATAAGATGCCAAAGGATTCTTCTGCGCACCCCGGCCGCGTTTTTCTATACAACAACCATTGTGCTTATAAAAATAACTATAGATATATGTAGGTAATCGTCGTTAACCTATTATGTATTTTTTTTAAATCTAGAATAACACTTAAAATGTTAAAAATACGCAATAATGCAATACTATTGACTGAAGTATCTTATATTTGTTGTGGTACTTCTATATTCTTCATATTCTATGTTAATTAGAAACAGTTTCGGTTATACAAAATTTTCGAGAATACTTTCTTAACACTTCCAAACAAAGAAGGTCATTCTCATAGACCAGTGTTAACTATTTCTAGAGTGGTTAGCCCGAAACTGGAGAGCTTGAGTTTGAAATAGAATTACGTGATAATAAGAAGAAATATTTTTCAATTTGTCGTTTAAAACTACCACAGAATATTTTTAAGCTTTATTCCTAGCAGAGTAGCCAGAGACAACAATATGCTGAACATTATCGTTTCTCTATATCTCATGACTTCGTCGGCGGCGTGCACTCCAGGGGGTCTCCTCGTACTTTTTACGTGACGTTCCTTTAGCACCATTGATACTGTGCTTTCCTAGGTCAACCGTGGTCTCCACAAAAGCTGTCCATTATCGTTGTGATTATTCTTAACATTATTATGTTTTATGTTATATTGTTAATTTATAAAGCATTGTTTTTCTGTGCGTCTCTTGCCGAATCTTAATGTTATATTTTTTGTTCTTCACATTCCATCCATTAAAGATTTATTGGTTGCTTAGTTAAACTGAATGTATGTCTCTAACTAGACTTTATTTAAAAATATATACTTAATGTTATTATTACAATGTGAACGAAAAATTGTATTTTTTCAACAACTACAGCAAGTTCAGCAGTACCTAATTGAAGTCAACTTTGTCCATGTATAAGCAGTAATTAATAGTCGTATCAACTGTACGCTCACGATGTTATTTAAAACCCCATGTTTGTAATAAACGTAAATTATTTTAAATATAGTACATTATACTTGACTCAGAAATAACTATAATGGCGGTCTCGCTATACAACATCTAAAAATAGGTCAAAATTTTGAACATCCTCACATGAGGATGTGTGAGAGAAATGAGGACAACATGAAGTTTTATATCTAATCCATATTACACCAGGCATTGAGTCAAAAAGTTGTCCAAAGTTTTTTTTTATTTCTCGAATTAATCTTAGTCGTAGTGGGTGACTGTCAACGCGACAGGTTGTGGGTACGATTCCAACTTAAAAAAGACGACGAAAAATATACTATAAACGGGAGAAATTGAGAATTTCTAAGAGCATGAATAATTATACAAGTTTTTACTTATTTCCTAGTGAATTCGCAGTAAAACTAACCAAATATAAAAATGTTAAAAAATCTATTAGTAAAGTAGTAAATGAGCGTTTGTAAGTGATCCCGTCACGGTCACGAACCTTGACCTTGGTCAGAAATGCCGGCCCCGACCACTGCACTTAGCGGGCTATTGACATTGGACCTCGTATGCGATAGTCGACAGTTTCTTTCCTTTTATTGATTTACTTTGTTTGTTGACTTATTTTGATGTAGAACTAAATGTAGAATACCGCACGTCGTTTGGTAAACAGGGGGAATCTAGTGTTATGACACTCCGTTTTACAAGCATTGCTTGCATTGCATTGGATTTTTGAGACATTGCATATTTCGTGGCAGTGTTGAATGCAAGGCCGAGGAACTGAAAAAAAAAGAAAAGATAATTTTAGATTCGCTTACTAGCATAAATATAACAAAATCTTATGAACAATTTTAAGAAATTAATATTAAATTGCCTCATATGATGTAAACTAGGTAAAAGCACAAAGTTCAATTACATCCTAATAGTAATAACTAACGAATGTTCCTTCGACGCGTTCACCTTTAACAATTTAAATTTTATTGTTGGCCGCGATATATGGGTCAGCCAGCGTCAGCTCTGCTGTTAGCGAAACTGATCTTCTTCTTGATATACCTACATCCTTTTGTATGATGAGATGATATTTCTACTATAAAAACATAGGCTTATGGTTTTTCTCGCATATAGTAGTTTCCTCCCGATTGAAGCATTGCGTTGTATGTAGCGAAACTCAACGCCGTGCTTTGTCATATTACTACAGCGAAAAAATCAAAATAAGTAATTTCCTCGAGTGGAAATTGAACCCAAAACCGTCGTGTTTTATAACCAAAAAGCTAATTTATAGATTACAATGTCAATTAGTTACTTATATTCCGTGAGGAATAAGCTGAGCTTTGCATTTGTGTGAGTGTACACAGATACTGTAGGTGTATTGACGGCTTGAAGCGCGTCGCAAGGCTTGCTTGATTTAAACCTATTAAGACTACTTTTTGGCTACCGGCCTGAGGCGCGTTTGTAATGGTAGCAACGACACGTGTTCAAATCTTAATATATTTTTTTCTTTAATTTATTAAAAATTAATAAAAAAAATATTAAAGAAAAATTACCACGATCCCTATACTAGAACAGAAAAATGTGTGTGAGGACACAATAAAAAAAGTAAAACAATTCGTAGTCACAGCGCTGTTCTTGAGGATATAACAGGAGTCGAAACAATTCCTTATTAGATATTAATACAACCAACACAAGAGATGACAGTAAAAAAGATGAGGATACAAGTCAAGATACATTTTTTCTTTTTTTCTTGATGACATAATGAATCTTATTTTTAAAAGATTTTTTCTGGCTCTACTTACTCTTGGTTATCAGTGAAACAAATAGCGTGACCAAGAGGTTCGAATCCCGCTATGTTAAAATTTTTACACATTTCTAAATATTTTCCCTTTATTAGCATGTAAATACGTATGTTTATTAGTAAGTAATATCACATAATACTTGTAAATGAATGTCGTGATGTTTATTAGCTGTGTGTCCAACACGCCGTTGGCTTTATTGTAGAGAAACACGCATTTTACTTTTCTCTGCATCCAGTTAATTTTATCTTATCTAATACTAATTGAGGCCTTCGTGATGCAAAGGCACAGCATCTGACAGTAAAAGCGACGGTCTTGGATTCGATTCCCACTCGACGGAATTATTTTAATTTTTTCGCTCTGGAAACAAGACAAACCGCGGCGTTAACTTTCACTGCTCAACAGGCAACGTGTTCTTCCATATACCTACGAGGTAAAGGGTAAAACTAAAAAAAAACATACTAAAATATTGATTTACTTAAATATAGTCAAACCATTTGTTACTGGCTTCATTCTCTCAAACGTCTGATTTTTTCAAAAGATACAATTACTTAACTAACTTGTTTATCGTTCTTTCAATTAAAACACAATTCTGTGCAAAAAGTTGAAGTTGCCGCCGCGCCGCGACAAGTGCAGGTTCGACGACCGGGTCGCGTCGCTAGCGTGCGGATGAATTAATTGCTCTCGAGTCTTAACTTATTTACGATTTTACATCTGCATAATGAAGTTAGTGTAGTATAGTAGTAGTATTTGGTATATTACTTAACATTGATTTATTGTTATTACGGTCCAAATTAATATTTTATTTATTTAACAAAAAATCGCACAGAGTTGATTATTTTGTAGAATTTATTAACTTTTGCGTTTAATAAGCGTAGAGTTTTTTATTTTGTTAATAATATTATTTGATTTTATTTTTTAATTACTCCATTCATATAGGTACGGTAGAGGTAAGGGGGAGCCCAGTGCGAAGTGTTTTNTGAAGCATTGCGTTGTATGTAGCGAAACTCAACGCCGTGCTTTGTCATATTACTACAGCGAAAAAATCAAAATAAGTAATTTCCTCGAGTGGAAATTGAACCCAAAACCGTCGTGTTTTATAACCATAAAGCTAATTTATAGATTACAATGTCAATTAGTTACTTACATTCCGTGAGGAATAAGTTGAGCTTTGCATTTATGTGAGTGTACACAGATAGTGTAGGTGTATTGAGGGCTTGAAGCGCGTCGCATCCCTTGCTTGGTTTAAACCTATTAAGACTGCTTTTTGGCTACCGGCCTGAGGCGCGTTTGTACTGGTAGCAACGATGCGTGTTTAGATCTTAATATATTTTTTTCTTTCATTTATTAAAAATTAATAAAAAAATATTAAAGAAAAATTACCACGATCCCTGTACTCGAATAAAGAGATGTATATAATCACGCAATAAAAGAAGTAAAACAATCATAATCACAACGCTGTTCTGAGGATATAACAGGAGTCAGAACAATTCCTTATTAGATATTAATACAGCCAACACAAGAGATGAGAGTAACAAAGATGAGGATAGAAGTCCGGTGTACAAGAATGGATACATTTTTTCTTGATGACATAATGAATCTTATTTTAAAAGATTTTTTCTGGCTCTACTTACTCTTGGTTATCAGTGTAACAAATAGCGTGAAAGGTCAAAGCCAAGAGGTTCGAATCCCGCTGTATTAAATATTTTACACATTTCTAAATATTTTCCCTTTCTTAGTATGTAAATACGTATGTTTATTAGTAAGTAACATCACGTAATACTTGTAAATGAGTTTCGTGACGTTTATTTGCTATGTGACTAACACGCTGTTGGCTTTATTGTAAAGAAACATGCATTTTACTTTTCTCTGCATCCAATTAATTTTATCTTATCTAATACTAATTGAGGCCTTCGACATACGACAGTAAAAGCGATAGTTGTGGATTCGATTCCCACTCGACAGAATTATTTTAATTTTTGCTTTCTGGAAACCAGACAAACCGCGGCGTTAACTTTCAATTGCTCAACAGGCAATGTCTGCAATTTAGGCATAAAATGACAAACTGTTTGTTTTAACACTACGATCCCGCTACGTGTCCTTCTATATACGAGATAAAGGGTAAAACTAAAAAACACATACTAAAATGATAAACAGACAAACAAACATTTATATAAAATTTGAACTAAAATATTGATTCACTTAAATATAATTAAACCATTCGTTACTGCCGTCATTCTCTCAAACGTCTGATTTTTTCAAAATATACAATTACTTAACTAACTTGTTTATCGTTCTTTCAATTAAAACACAATTCTGTGCAAAAAGTTGAAGTTGCCGCCGCGCCGCGACAAGTGCAGGTTCGACGACCGGGTCGCGTCGCTAGCGTGCGGATGAATTAATTGCTCTCGAGTCTTAACTTATTTACGATTTTACATCTGCATAATGAAGTTAGTGTAGTATAGTAGTAGTATTTGGTATATTACTTAACATTGATTTATTGTTATTACGGTCCAAATTCATATTTTATTTATTTAACAAAAAATCGCACAGAGTTGATTATTTTGTAGAATTTATTAACTTTTGCGTTTAATAAGCGTAGAGTTTTTTATTTTGTTAATAATATTATTTCATTTTATTTTTTAATTACTCCATTCATATACGTAAGGTACCTATAGATAGGGAGAGACCAGTGCTAAGTGTTTTCGTCCCCCGCCTCCCATCAAATTTCTGGGATTCCTATATATACACAACAATAAAATAAATTAAAAAAAGGAAGGAAGGACAAAAGGGAGGAATATTTATTCATGTTCATGTATGTGCTTCTATAAAAGGAGTAAACTTAAAGTTTTAAAAATTATTAAAATACTGCAATCCCCAAAATAATAATCAAACTCTTAACCATTACATTTACAGTCATACGGTCGCGTTGTCCTACGACGCCAATTATGATATCACGTCATATAATATTATACGTTTATAAATATAAAAAAAATGATGTCTGAACAAACAATGTAACCACATGTTCCACATTGGCATTCAAAGCGAAAACAAACGGTATTTCAGTGACTACTCGCGCCGTTTTAAAGTAATGAGTCCTAGCCTTAATGAGGACACGCCCGCGAAATAGGGCGAGGGCTGCCTTTATTCTGATGTGACGTGAAGTATACCATTTTTTTTAAATATATCTATGGGGCATTTGATTCCCTCCTGGGACATTTTTTTCTCGGTGGTGACAAAGCTAACTATGATCCAACACGCTAGATATGGGTCGAAAATTTTATTGAAGAACGGGCTGTCTTAACATTAGGTTCCCCCGCTATGTAGGTCTGGGACGAGCATGAAATTAAAATATTTAGATTGTTGGGAACCTTCCTGTTTTATTACTACAGTAATAAAACTTCGGATAAAAACAAATTAAGTCACAAAAGAAACGCATATCAAAATTCTACTTTCACAAATTAAAAAGAATAAATCTCCAATACGTGTATGACGTAAGCGTGAAGAATGTAATAACAAGAACACTTGTAGTGTCTGCCTTGCATATGTTTGTTGTGGGACTACAAGAAACAAAACGAAACTATAAGAATATATTGTAAATTATATTTAATTTAATATAATGCTTTTAAAAATGAACATGTGTTTATGTTTCTAGATTCGAAAAGATGGGTTATATGGTCATTATATATGGATACATATATGGTCATTGACCATGTTCGTTCTCTTTAAATTTTCCCTTGTCTGGAAAACAAAGTTAGTAGCAAAATACCATAGATCTAGTATAAATTCTAGTTAATTTTAGCTTCACGCTGTATCTCGATCATAGTATGGTAGGCAGAGGGAACCTGGGAGCCTAGTGTTAAAGCACCCGTTCCCATTAAAACATATTTTGTCGCTTTGCGTGTTGAGTGGCGGAACTCAGCGCCGCGCTTGGTTTCGAGAGCGGGGAAACAAAAAAAACGAAATTATATTTAAGTATGAGATTAAAACCATATTATAGCAGTCGTTCAAATCACAGATGTAAGTACGTAGGCGGGCCGATGGGCGGACGGCTCATTGTTGTAATGTTTAATGAACAAATTATAAAGGGATTGTATACATTTGTTAGAGCAGTCTTACCCGTTGTGTTTGGAAGACCGATTTGAGATATGGATTATTAATGTTTAAATTAGAGGCAGTCATCATGATAGTTGTGGGTTCAATCCCTACTCAGGGGAATGGTGTTTTTCATTTTTCCGCGTTGGGAAAACAATTTGCGGCGTTGATATCTGCCACTAAGTATTTAAATTCTGTATTCGAACTGTAAACAGGGAACGCAGTGTCTTATCAATTTTTTTTTCTCCCTATCCAGGGGAAAAAATATGGATATTCAGAAAAAATATGGAACTGCTTATTTAAAAAGTATTAAATTTTATTTTAAACAATTGGAAACTACTCTTAATAAAACACCTACTTGTAGCTAATTGAATTTTATAAGAATTTTCTCAATCAATACCGATCGTATGTGGTGAGTACCACAAGTGCTACGTTCACTTTCACGCATTGTCAGCTCGCGGCCGACCTCGCGGGGACGTTAACCGGCGTGCCTGTACTTAGTGCGTAACTAAGTTATGCCATATTGGAATTCATTTTATAATCATTTATACTGAAATTGATTGAATGATGGAATTTAGTATTTTATTTATTTTGCGATTTTCCCTTACTTTTGCCAATTTAATCGTGAACCCATGACGATTTCATTGTTATAGTGAGACTCTAAAATGATAATGAACTTCTAAATTATTTATATTTTTTTTGCCTAATAACAATATTTTTTTTCTCTTCTTGATACCATGCGAGGCGGACGTATCTTCTTTATTATTATTGCATGGCTGAATGAACCTATATCCTACATCATGGGACGGTACAGTACTCTGAATTACACTGAACGTGGTCATAGTATTTAAAAAAGGCAATATTTGGCACAGCGTCTCTCTGTAAACTCGACGTTTGTAGGTACGATTTCAGCTCGGTGGGATAATTATATTTAATCATTTCCCCGCACTGTCAAACTAAGCACGGCGGTAAGTTTCGCCACTTAACAGTGTCTCGACTCTAGGTTCCCTCTGTCTACCCCGTCTATATGTCAGATACACAATTAAGCTAAAAAGAAAATTAAATAACACATTATACACTATATTTACTAAAATTACCCATTGATTCTATGAAATCAAATATTATAGTCATAAAATATTTCCTTTGTCTTCTAAACTTTTCATTGTAAATGTCGCGTAATAAACATTTTACAGCTTTCAGTGCACGACATGTTTTATTACAATACTTTTTTAATATAGTAATCTTCAAAAGTCAACCATTACTTTGCTGAAATTTATATAATGAATAATATATACACAAATATGGTTATAATAAAAAAAAACATTAATTATTACTTAGTATGAGTACCTACTTCGTACTCTAATAATACTTTGAATTTCAATATTTGTAGAAATACAAATTTTGGAATGTATGGGTATTAATATTGGTATGGGTAGTGGGTTTATCAATTTTTAAACTATTTTTAAATTGCACTTGTCATTCCATCTTGTAAGGAAATCTCTAAGGACGACTAGTAGTATGCTAACGTCACTATCTTTAGCTTGGAGAGCAATCCACTCCTTTCGATTATTGAATTAATGTAAGGAGATTTCAAACTCCGTAAATTTTCGAGAAATCATTGCTCAGGGCCTCGTTACGTCTTGTTTTATAACAAGACGTAACGAGGCCCTGAGTCTCGCTCTTGTGAGCGAGAAACTGAAAATAATTTATTTCCTAGAGTCTCACAAATCGAACTCACAACCGTCGAGTTTACGCTCAGACGTTGCGCTACATGCGCTACGGCCTCAAGCTAGACTAATTTGGAATAACTTCTACATTATTCTTTGTAAATGTACCGAATTACCAATATAATTTACTTATAATTAAAAAAAACATTTCCAAATCTATGTAGGTACATCAATGCCTAAGATAATAAAATTTATTCTTTTTTTAGATCTTCTATTCTATTTTAGCCTAGATGTTACCTATTCGAACTGGGAAACTGCGGTAGTTGATTCAATTCCTGTAATACGTTAGACGTCAATGTAAATGTTAATATGAAAGTTATTTTTAGTTTATCATACATTAACGAGAAGTAATGGCCTCTTGTCTTCGTAATTGCTGTCTGTTTGTTTATCAATGTATTTAAATGAACATATGTATATATTGTGTTTATTAATTGTCTTATTACAATAGTACTCGTTCTAACTAGTTTGATATCAGGTATCTATTTGTAAATCTTTAGTAGCTATTTACTTGACTGCGGCGAATATCAAAAGGAGGCTTATGTTTAAGGGCGTTTATATGTGTGTCTGTCCGTTCCTTTGTTCCTGTAACAGTTGTAACTGTTAAAACAGTCTACCGTTCTGATAAATGATACGTCGTTGAATTTGTCTTGTTGGCGCGAGTAGGTACTCTTATTACTGGATATTGCTAATTCAGTAGGTGCAGTCGGGGTTTTGTTTTATATATATAATTCATTAGTTGCTTTAGTTACTGTTGTATTACAGATAGGTACAAATTTACCTGCGGTTTTCTTAAAAGGGAAAACGGAGTTACTTGACACTACGCAATCTCTGCCTTATTATAGCGTGAAACATGTTTTATATTAATTTGAAAAAC
>JAKRZM010001051.1:579298-623219 GCA_036379175.1 Heliconius cydno galanthus | reverse complement strand
TCTCCTTAATTATTTATTAGAATGTTATACAGTAAACTGTAATTTCAATCTAGATAAAATGTTAAAAGTGACTATTATATTTATTTTCATAAGGATAAATATCAAAAAGTCGCGGAACGGTCGCGTAGCGACGCGACGTTTGTTATTAACATGGCAGAATAAATTGCATGTCAAATTAGAAAGTTCTTTAAAATATGTTATATGTGTAATGTAATATTATATAGCCTATAGCACTTCTGAAGAATGCAGCTTTCATACAAAACAAAAACAAAGCAAATCGGACCAGTAGATCCAGAGATCTTAACATTCAAACAAACAAACAAACTCTTCTGCTTTATTATATTAGTATAGATTAACTTCATGCTGTATCTGTAAACAGAACTGTCACTCTTTAAAGAAAATAAAGTCAATTATTTTCATGAAGATATGCTTACATATTGAAGCTTCACCTAGTGTCCGGCATATGTCAGGTTAGGAAAAGGGAATCTAGGGTTAGGACACTCAGTTCCCCAGGCGCCGCCCAATTTGCGAGGTATGGTTGTTGAGTTGATTATCGTTTTAGTTTTTATTGTGATTTATTTTTTACACATGCCCAGCCGCAAGCTGAGGTTCGAGACCCGGGGGCACTTTTTTCAGGGACAGAGTATCCTCTTCCCTACCCACATGTTGTCGCTATAAAGGCCAACGGGGCTAACAGCATTAACCTCATGTTCAAAAAAAACCCTAAATAATATTTGCAATTTGAAAAAAACATTATTACTTATTTGTAAGCAATTTCTAAAATGTAACCATAGTGACTAATATTAAACGTTAATTACTAAAAATATGAGAAATATTTCCTTCGCATGATATATTCCTTTGTTTCATTTCTAGACTTCAAGACCTTTTGAGCTAACACGCTCAATTAACAATAACAACTTTAGCTTTTAATTTTAATCTTAACGTGGTTTGACCACGTCATTCTGAATTAAGCTATTTTCTACCTTTTCTCAAAAGAATAAGGTGTAAATTCCCATATAAAATAAACGTCGCGTGGTCAACGATGTGTTCCAACGAATCTCTCTACGTGAAATAATGTTATTTTGATTTTAATAAATCTTAGGATTTGCAGACATTTTCTCACTGTTATTTTTATAATATTATTAAAAGCTTCGTGGCGCAGTGGTAAACCGTTTGACTGTAAACTCGACGGCTGTGGTTTCAAAGCCGGCGGCTCTGGTAGACAAAGCACAACGTTGATTTAACGCACAACGCTTCTTTTTACTTCGCCGCGATAGTTGTTACGTAAAGGAATAAACATTTATTTACACTATCTATATCGATGGGTCTATTAAGGTAAATTGCACATTTAATAACCATATTATGCAAAAATTATTTTAGCAACCCCGCTTGGGATAAAGCTTAAAGCTATAAAAAAGACAAATACTTATACAAATGTTCTTTGTATCAAATTTGAACCTGTTACCGCTATAATTATAAGTCGCAATTATTATAAGTATATCCATACTACAAGGTCGTATCTGCATGTAAGATTATTGTAACATTATTTATATGAATCTTAATAAGCATTAATGTAACAGGTGCTTCATTCGATACATGTCAACTTTCACATTTTGATTTAATAATATTTTATACATTTACTAGTTGTCGCCTGCAACTATGTTTGCGTGGAACGAAAATACAGTATTTGAACAGTATTATATCTAGAAATATACAAAGAATAAAAAAAACTGTTTAGTACTGAGACTCCATAGTAAAGGTGCCCATTGTGCTGCAGGGCAAGGAAATCAGAACAGTCTCCGAGGATTGCGACCCAAATATAAGTTTTCAGCTAAAGGGGGGGTTTCAAGATTCCACTCTGATGTCCCAGCTAACACTGACACACAGACAAACAGACATATATTTTTTTCCCTTTCAACAAGCTAAGCTTAAATTCTGCATTTTGCCGGTCCATGTCGTTTAATCAATAAAATATTCGTAAAACTCGTCTGCTACACCCGAGGTCGTGGACCCAGCTTTCATTAATTAAATTCGGCGTAGGCCCGACGCGACGTCTTGATACCGTTATCTATGCGGCTTTCAATATGAATATGCATAAGTTTTGGCTTATACAGGGAAAGATTTGTTATTATGTCTATTGTTATTAATTTATTTTTTAAGGAGTTCCCGCTTTTTCCCGCATTACGTGTAAAAAGTTACAATAGAATTTGTAGAATGCAAATCTGGCTTCAAAATCACGAGCACATTCTATGTATATAAAGTTGGATCATCTTAACTATTAAATACATTTTTAAAATATTTTTTGATTTAGGAAGATTATTTTAAACATATTATTATCATACATTATTTTTAACACTATACATATATTATATTACAAAAAATATCTATACACAGTTTTAGGCTGTCGTGGCGCCACACTGTGTACGCGACGGTTGTGGATACCAGTTCATTCTCCCGAATCCGAATCAGGGATTGAAAAATTTCTATTTCCTCGCTCTTGTCAAAAGAGCCGTCGACAGCACCTGGCAGTAAGGTTTATGAATTCCATTCCCACTGGGATAAATGAATTATGCTATTTTGTTTATTTGCACGGCGTTGTGTTTCGCCATTCAACGCGCAATGTCTCGAATTCGGATGAAAAGCAGAGAATGGAGGATTTGACACTAGGGTCACTCTGTCCACCCTGCTGTATGCGCTATAAAGCATAAAACTGTTTTTTATATACGAATTGAACTTATTACCGCTATTTATGAATGATTGCATATCTTATCAACTGCGTAGTAATGTCTGTCTAATAACTTGATGATATCATTGTAATTAGCATTATTTTTACATTTGCCCATCTGTGTTGTACGGAGTATAGACGCTGAGAACAAAGCAAAAAAAATCTTGTATTAAAAATATTCTAGCACGTATCGTCTTTTATCAATTTTGTCTCTTTATTTTTCTTATGGTTTATTAACAATCAAAGCGAAGCAGATCAAAGGCCTGTATTGTGTTTCAGTTACAGTTGAGTGGAATAGAATATTATTAAATATTATTCTTTATTTGCACAGTATTATATTATTTGTAGGGTGCGAATAAGTAATATTTAATTATATTCCGAGAATATATTTCAATAACATTGATGAGGTTATTCTTGTAAATAAAAGAAACAATTAAAAAAATATTTAGTATTGTATTAACTATGTTTTAGTAGTCCTGTCTTGTCTACCTTACTGTATCTGAGATACATAGCGGGTACGAAGTTGGTCCCCACTGGGTCACCATTGTAATACATTTTGTCATCAGATCTAAAACCACTCACGTGTATCTCGCATTTAGCAGGATAGACAGAGGGAAACTGGGAATCTAGTGTCATTCCCGTTCCCATTAAAACTTCGGAACTCAACGCCGAACTTTGTCTCTTTACCAGAGTACATTGGCACTCTCTTGGAATAATTTTAATATTTAAAACTATAACCACCTATGTATCGCGAAGAACGACAAACAAAAAATACTATAACCTTACAAAGTAATCAAGTTACCTAACTAACCCCATCTTAGACAAGTCCTTGACGATTGCAAAGGTCAAGCCATGTAACGAGGAAAATGACGAGATTAGGAAAATTACAAACACATTTATGGTAGATGTTGTGTCGCGATATTAATGACATCTGATGAGTAATGCTGAACTTATGGTACCTAAGATATGTTATCTTTTATGTGATATCTTATTTCTGGGATAAAAAGATAATGCTAGAGGTCGGTCGTGGCGCAGGGGAACAAGTGTGTGACTGTAAACGTGACGTGTTGTGGGTTCGATCCTCACTCGAGGAAATGAAATATTTATTAAAATGAATATTTTCATTTCTTCGCTCTGGTGTCGAGACAAAGCGCGGCGTTGGGTTCGGCCACTCAATACGAAATTCAAATTCAAAATATTCTTCATTCAAATAGACTGTTATAAGCACTTTTGAATCGCCGAATGAACATATAAGCAAAAAGCTACCCCCGGTTCGGAAGGCAGTTCTGCTGAGAAGAGCCAGCAAGAAACTCAACAGTTGCTCTTTTCGGCAACTATCCTGCATTACATTCAATGCCTTCAGAATTCGGTGAAATATGTAGAACTGAGCTTAACACTATGTTCCCTCTGCCTACCCTGCTGTGTGCGGGATACAGTGTGAAATTGATTTATTTTTTTTAAAGATAATGCTTCACGCAGAGGGAACGATACAATAATATGTTTTTATCGAGCTGGTCTGATAATGGAGCCAGGATCTGAAAAGTGGAATTCTTCACAGATTACTAATAAAATAATCAAGATGCTGCAATGCACCAGTAAAACGCGTCTTAACTACTTTTAAAACTATATAATTTTATTTATCATACATGCATAGATATATGGCTAAATTTACCCATACATTTTTCACTACAAAAATATATGTACTGAAACGGAGACTATTAAAGAGGTGCATATCTGACTAATGTGTGCCTTTTGCATTGGAGCCGGCTTACTCGCATTAACGACGTTTACGACAATTTTAGACTCGCAGCGGTGAATTTTAGAGTAATCANGCGGGCAGCGGCTGGATGCGAAGAGCTGAAGATCGAGCTCAGTGGCGTGCCATTGGAGAGGCCTATGTCCAGCAGTGGACGAGGACAGGCTGATGATGATGATGATGATGATGATGATCCTGCATTACATTCAATGCCTTCAGAATTCGGTGAAAAATGTAGAACTGAACTTAACACTATGTTCTCTCTGCCTACCATGGTGTGTGCGGGATACAGTGTGAATCTGATTTTTTTTTTTAAAATAATGCTTCTCGCAGAGGGAACGATACAATAATATGTTTTCATCGAGCTGGTCTGATAATAGAGCCAGGATCTGAAAAGTGGAATTCTTCACACATTACTAATAAAATAATCAAGATGCTGCAATGCACCAGTAAAACGCGTCTTAACTACTTTTAAAACTATATAATTTTATTTATTATACATGCATAGATATATGGCTAAATTTACCCATACATTTTTCACTACAAAAATATATGTACTGAAACGGAGACTATTAAAGAGGTGCATATCTGACTAATGTGTGCCTTTTGCATTGGAGCCGGCTTACTCGCATTAACGACGTTTACGACAATTTTAGACTCGCAGCGGTGAATTTTAGAGTAATCACTTTATGTTTTGTTTGATCTTTGATGTACTTATGGACCTTATTTGAATTGAATGTCAGTTAAACGCCAATTTGTATTTCTGGGTGCTGCAATTAGGTTATTAATCAAGACAAATCGCGGCCTTGAGATACCCTTTTAAACATGGAATGTTTCAAAATTTAGATGACGAATTGAAGAACGAAAGTTCTAATAAGAACAGAGTGTTAACATTAGGTTCCTAAGTTCCCTGCAATTTGTGATACACAGCGCGAAGCTAAAAAAATCATAATAATCATTCGTTTATAACTAATGATTTTCTTTCCTATTTTTCAGGCAAAACGACTCAACGGCAACGGTGAACTTGCTGCCATCAAGGTGATCAAGCTCGAGCCGGGTGATGACTTTGCTATCATTCAACAAGAGATCCTGATGATGAAAGACTGTAGGCACCCTAATATTGTTGCATATTATGGATCTTACCTCAGGAGGGATAAATTGTGGATTTCCATGGAATATTGTGGGGGTGGGAGTTTGCAGGTGGTTAAATTGTCTATTTTATTTAACTTATGTGTTCCTTTCTTGCGAAGTACACTAAAGTAACACTAAGTATTATACATCTTAATATGATGATGATCTTTATTGCACTTTTAAAAAAAAATGTTAAATGCGAAAAAAAATACGGAATTGTTGGCAAGAGACAAACTTTCACAAGAGATTTAAGCCAGTCAGTTATGATTTTGATCTGCCATCTTAAATAGAGAAAAATGTTACGTCATTAGCTCATCAGTCGCAAAACTTTTTAGTATATATATATTTTTTTCATTTTATTTACAGGATATCTATCACGTAACGGGTCCGTTAACGGAATTGCAGATAGCGTATATGTGTAAAGAGACTCTCATGGGTTTGTCATATTTGCATAGCATGGGGAAGATGCATAGGTAAGATATTTTATAGTATTTTTTAGTAATGGAACAGGTTTTTTGTAATAATTAGATAATTATTTTTTCATATTTAAAAATGATAATGAATATTTATCAAATTTAATGTATAATTTTATATATAGGCATTTTTTTGTGTATGGTCCAAATAAAACTTACAGTTATCTTTCATCTATTATGAAAATTTTCTAATTCCAGAGATATAAAAGGCGCGAATATTCTATTAACCGACTGTGGGGATGTGAAATTAGCGGATTTTGGTGTATCAGCGCAAATAACGGCGACGATTAATAAAAGGAAAAGTTTTATTGGGACACCATATTGGATGGCTCCTGAGGTAAATATATTACTTAATAGCGACCCTTACCCTGACCTTACTTTTTGGTCAAAGTGATTTTTAAGGTATCACCAGACTTGATGCGGTCAAACGCAAGCCTATTCAATATAATAAAAAAAAAATTATAATCTGATCTCAAGATCTTGAGATGTCGTTTTTATTGATATATTATATTTTATGAATATAATTAATTGGTGTATATAGTTGGTGAATTACAATTGGTATATATAATAACAACAAATAGTTACACTTTGTAGAGTATTATTTCTATGTCCCCGCACGTAATATATTTTAATTCCGCTACGTTACAATTCTAAAAAAGTACTAAACATCTCCATCCGAGAGAATGGTTATATTTGAAATTAAAATATATTTTTAGGTAGCGGCAGTTGAAAGGAAAGGTGGTTACAATCAGCTATGCGATATATGGGCGTGTGGTATTACTGCTATAGGTAAGATATCTTTTGAAGGAACCTGGGAACCTAGTGTTAAGACACTCCCTTCTCATTAAGACAATTCTGTTCCCTAATTTCTTTCTAATTCTAATTAATTTTATTATAATTAATTTATATATTTTTTACATTTTTCATACATGGTTATCTTCTACTATTGAAATTGTATATATGTAGTCCAATTATCAATTTGTGATGGAATGTCTTTCATAAAATTGTATGGAAATAAGAATATAATAAAAATATAATGAAAATTTACAGAATTAGCAGAATTACAACCTCCAATGTTTGAACTACATCCTATGAGAGTATTATTCCTAATGTCCAAATCGGGATTCAAACCCCCTACCCTCAAGGAAAGGGAGCGTTGGTCGCAATTATTTCACGCGTTCCTTAAACTAGCGTTGACAAAAAATCCTAAGAAACGACCTACAGCTGAAAAATTGTTGCAAGTAAGTGAAGATGTTTTATTTTGTAAGTAGGAAAATATGGATGAGTAGATGGAACATCAGGATAGAAAATGGATTGTATATATTGTCAAAGATTAATATATTTTTTAATGAAGAATAATAAGTTAATATAACAAAATCGAAAAATAATCTTAATCTAAGTAAATTTACATACATTTTTTTGTTGTGATTACTTTTTGAAACAAATGAGCTGAACTTTTTGCATTTATATGGATGGTCCCACTTTCTCTTGGTCTTCTGATCGCTGAGGAAAGTGAAAAATCAATCCATTAGACAGTTCTACCCTACGACATAATATAACAAAATAGCATATAATATAGCAAAATTGAAGTACCAAGTAAAAAATGAGAGCCTAAACTTTGATTTTTTCATTGGTTTAAATACTTTTTGCTTCTATTTTCCAGCACGCGTTCTTCCAACAAGACATGAGTAAACGCCTTGCGATAGAGTTGCTACAGAAATATTCCAATCCACCGAGTCATTGTAACAGTCAAGAATTGGATGATGATGGGGTAAGTCCTACTATTATTATAAATGTGAAACATTGTGAGGACAGATGTATGTTCCACTTTCCTTTGCAGTAATAAAGTAGTAGTAGCTTATACATCTGAACAACTCATAGGCTACTATTTATGTAAACATTTTGAAAAAATAAATAAATAAGATCACAGATAGTATCTATTTTTGTAAACTATTCGGACAGAGATTCTACGTAATTGCATGTAGTAATGTCTGATTTAATAACAATATTTGTTACAAGTTTCCTTCTCATGAGGTCGGTTACCAATAGCCGTGATTGGCGTAATTTTATTGCTTTTATAGTCTTTGCAATCTATAGTTACCTTCTCTTTTCTAAAGAATCCTAATAAAACAATTTAATAATTACGAAGAATAAGGGCATCGTTGTGCATGGGCACAACAGTCGTGTTAACGAGGCCTAGCGTTCCGCCACTCAACAGCCTTTGAATCCAGAATTTGGCGGAAAGGGGCGAACGATAGTGTCGTAATGGGAATAGAGTATCTTAACAGTAGTTACGCAGGTTCCATCTGCCTATCCAATGTGCGGGATACAGCTTGAATTTAAAAAAATATTGTACATTTTCCAGGCACTATCAAATGTACCGCAGCGTATAGCATCCAGACAGACACGCGGACGACGAGACGCCAGACCTAGATCTTTGATGGACCCTCATTTAGAACATTCTTTGAGGTATTTATTATTATTAACAACACAACTGAGGCCAGTCGTGGCGTAGAATTATAAGCTTTGCGACTGTAAACGTGACAAGTCGCTACGATTCCCATTCGGGAAATTGATGTATTTGATATTTACATTTCCTCGCTCTGGTAACGAGGCAAAGCTTGGTGCTGAGTTCCGCCATTCAACAAACAAAACTTCAACAATTCAGTGGTGCATAGGGAACGGAGTGTCTCACCTCTAGGATCCCTCTGTCTACCCTCCTATAAGCGAGATACAGAGATAAAGTAAAAAAATAAAATTCCATGTTCGAACAGGCTAACGCCAGAAGACCAAATCGAAGCCAACAGACGATCAGGATTATACGATGACTCACCTATAATAGACTTGGACGCCGAGGACGATTTATCGATACCTAAAGTTATTAATTTTAGCGCAGAAGTTAATAGATGTGATGGCGATACTGTTAAACGTAACGGTAAGTTTGATACATGCTGTTTATTTTTTTTATTTTCATTAGATACAGTGCGCTGTTGAGTTCCACAATTTTGTATGCACTCGTTAATTTTAGTTACTAACTGGGGCATATCGTCATATGTGTTAGATAGATAGATACAGCATAAACCTATCAATGAAAAAGTTCTCATAAACAAAACTAAATTTTCAGCATATCACAGACAATCAAGCGAAGACTGGAGTGTCGCGTCACTCATGAGTTGTCCCAAACATAATCCGTTATCACAAGAATGTTCCACAGACAGTATGCCTACTAGCGAAAAGTAAGTAATTTTTATACAGAAGATATATATGTATTTTTTATCTATGGTGGTCAGTGGCAAAACTTAAGTTTTTTTACTTTGTGGTCTTGTTAATAAAAAAATAAGATTTAAGTTATTTTTAGTCTGTTATTATATGCTCTTGTTAATAAAAAGCATAAGGTTTTAAATTATTTTTAATCTACAATTGTACTTGATTTTTTTAGGCTGTAGTCTTTTTTATATAAAAGAAAATTATGTACTGTTTTCTAATCTGTGGTAAATTATGTAGCTTTTTTTTATTGATAAGACCAATTTTATTATGTTTATTTGTAGCTTTTTTGTTATGTGAATTTAGTTTTTTGTTTTTTTTTTATGCTAATACAGATATAATATGTTTATTTACATATTATTTTATCTCTTTCGTTTTTTTTTTTTATCATAAGTATTACTTTCGTATTTATTTCGATGTATTTTCTATTATAGCAAGTGGTGTCGGGTCGTCACTGGTGACGATATATTAAGAATGAGTTTGAGGTAGTTTTTTTTCTAAATTTTCTTTCTTTTTTTCTCAATTTTTTTTGAGTTTTCTTTTCAAAGGTTTGGCGACTTCTTTTTTTATTACTGTGTGAAGGTTTTTTTAATTAGATGATTAGGTCTTGGTCTTTTTCTCAATGTACAGCTTTTTGGAAATAAATGCAATTGTCTCTTGTTACTAACACTAGTTGTTAATAATTTTCGGTTTTTTTTTGTAATAAAATAACTAAAACTCATTAAAAGTATTTTATTTTAATAAAACATTTGCAGTTATTTCAAAGGCTTTTTAGCAAGAATGGCGATAAAAATGCAGTGTGTGAAGGTGTTTCAAGCACATACGTAATATGCTTAGAAACATTATTTTTTTAAATATATATTATGTCAAAATGTCGTGTTTTTTGCATGGGATTATGTGAAATTTTAACAAAGGCTTCATTCATACAGTCATTGTGATACATACAAAAAGGACCAACAATTATTTTGTATATATTTAAAATACATAGATTGTTATATATTTAGTGAAAATAAATATACTTAATTGAGGCTTTATGTTGTGATATACACATATTTTTATGAAATATGTATTTTTTATACACTCAGATCTGTTAGTTTGTGTTTTTTCCCGTTAATTTCGACAAAATACTTACATTTATAAGTAGTAATACTCCTTTAACGGAAAATCCAACTGGTGTACATTAGTTAGCGGTGTGGTCGGATATTATAGTTAGATCTATAAACACAATACACAGATTATAAATATTCACTCAATAGGAGACACTTAGAATATGGTCTAACGTTAGTATTAATAATATCAATTAATTCATAATATTCTTACTAATTACTTGAATAGATATGAATTTTCCTAACCTGAAAGTGGAACTTGTGATCGTCTCGTATTTTTAAAAGTTATTTGAAATAACAAAAAAGCTGAATATGAAAATGATAAATAATCATACAACTTTGGACCATATATACTAAACATAAGAACCATATTGGTGTGTACGTCTGTACGTTTCTCTTGTTTTAGGAGCCTCTTACAATATATTGATGAAGAATTAATGCTAAGGTAAACACACAACACGTGCATGTTTGTGTAATCACTATTTTTCTGTAGATTTTGGAATAATAAACTTATTTCTGTGTTTCTTCGTATTTTATGAGGTTTTTCTTAAAGGTAAAAAAAAGTTATATAAGACAGAGAACCTAGTGTCAAGACACTCTGTTCTCGGAAAACGTAGTGTCTAAATTAACATTGAATTTTGTTGGACAATTTGAAGTATTTATTTTAAAATATTTTGCAAACCATTTTATATAACGTAATCAACGTTAGTTAGTGAAATTGATATTTTTTTATATTCAGTGTCTTTTAGTTCGTTTCGTTATTTTTTGTGTAGTAATATTGATATTGAGTAATTGTGATAAAATATTGTCTTATATTTTTTAGTACTTGCTCAAAATATCTATGCTTATAGTTTAAGTATATAATGTAATCTAGGGCTTTATAATTATATAGTCATATAATGTTTAATTTTGTTACAAAAATAGTATTTAAAATATGTAAGTTTATTATTCTAAACTCTATTCTTTGTTTTTGTAGCGTTGCTATATAGAACGCTTACATATTGGTCGTTATTACGTACGGAGTATTTAGAACCCATATCAAAATTCCTAGCTGTTACATGTATCGCATGTGTATGATTTATACGTTATTTGTGTAATTTAGTTCTATTTCATAAGTTTTATAATAAAAAAATACTCGTAGTCACCTATAATTCGTATAAAGAAAATAAAAATTAAATTTGAACCATTCATAATTTTGATTCTCACATATTTAAGTCCCACGAGCACCACTTGTTATCTTAACCAGTGAATAACCAAATTATATTTAAAAATAATCCATTCCAATTTGTGTCTAACAGCACAGACCCCAAGCTTTCACGATAACACTGCATTACCCAGCTTTCTACTAAATCCTACAACAAAACTACTAAATCCTACTAAATTAGTAATATTCATACCAACAGGGCAACACTACCTCTAACGGCTGAAACAGCGAATATGTCACAAGCGACGAATTCTAGTCTTTCAATTCATGACCAACATTTGTCCCAATGTATACAATTAAAGCAGAACTTCCTAAATAATTCGACTACCAATGTCTACCAAAGCTTGGCTTCGAACTTCCAATCGCCTATTGGAGCTTCTTCTATTTCGATAGACGATCCGTTATCTAGAAAAGACGATATGCTTTTCGCGGATCAACAAGATGCAGAAATAACGGATACACAGTTAAGAAATACAAATTGTGAGTGTGGACTCTGTCCTAAACCAGAGACTAAAGAGAATAACACGCTTAGTGATCTACAAAGATCAGTGGCAAAGTGTTCTTGCGACGCTTGCAACTCAAATGGTGATATATTGAGCTACTATAGGCATTGTTCTAACCAAAACAACGATTCAGGCATTGTTTACTGTGAAACGTGTAAAAAACAAAAGATATCACTGTCGAATTTTCGAGCTTTGCAAATAGCTAATAGATTAAGGATATCGGATTCGGATAAAATAGAAAACGGCGGCGTATCAGATGATGATTTGTGTAGGAAAATAGATATGAGCTTAAATATGGATGATAAGAACTACGAACACAGGAAAAGGCATAATAGACACAATTCTGATTCGGTCACAGCGGGTATTGATCTAAGTCAGTTTTGTCAGTGTGAATTAGAAAGTACCAGTAAAAGAAAAACTTCGTCGGTTGACGAAATTTTCAAAATGGTAGACGAAAACGGAAGAGATGGTCAAAAAGAGTTGGTAGATGAGGAATTGAAAACGGGTCAGAGGCAAAGGAGTTTGTCGGACAGTCAGCGGGATAAGGCGAAAGTTGAGACTGATGGTAAGTTTATATAAATATATGATCTATAAATATATAAATAATATGATCAATTAGCCTCGAAAAATCTTTACATAAATTGTATTCTATGTGTTATTCAGATGTGTAAGCTATATTACTGTAAAGATTCATCTAAATCCGTTCAGCTGTACTTGCGCGAAAGTATAAGAGACATCCATCCTCACAAACTCTCTTCTAAACCTTAATTCTTAATTACCAACTAACTCCCATCTGCGTAAAATGTATATTTATTTAACCGCCGTAGATTTGATTCATTTGGCTAGGGACAGAACTAAGTATGCGAAGTTGACTGCCAACCTTCACTAGTTGGAGAGGCACATTAAGAAGAAGAAGAAGAAAATTTATTTGATAATCTAAAAACAGTTTACTTATATAATACATAGATAATAAAATGAATGTCATGTTTGTATTATCTGTCATCTTTTTCATATCTTCCATAATGTCTGAACGAAACACATTATTTTTTTTAAATATTTATATACATTATAGTGGCAACGACCCCACCAGTACCACCGCGCAGAGCACGCGGGCGTCGAACCCGCACCCCTCCTCGACCAGCACCTAACGGACTACCGCCCACACCTAAAGTGCATATGGGAGCTTGTTTTTCAAAGGTAAAATGTCACAAAAATCTGTTAATCCGAGATGTATTAGTGTTAATAATCCCACTTGGGGCAAGAGTTATTAAATATTTCATTACTTTGAGTGGGATTTGCAGGTGTTCAATGGCTGTCCGTTAAGGATAAATTGTACCGCGTCGTGGATACACCCGGATACGAGGGACCAGCATATCCTTATAGGTAAGATATTTTTCTTATTTTTGACTGAAGCTTAGATGCTTGATATCTTATCGAATACTGTACTTTATTTATTTGAAACGTCAGTATGTAAATTTTTTATACATTCTGATTATTTAACACTAATTTAAAACCCTCTATGGTAAATGGCAAAATTCTAAATGTTTTATTTTATTCAACCTATACAGATCACGCTTATCACTGACATTATAAATATAACAAATTGAAACCGACCAAAATTAAAACCAATGTTTTGCCCTAAGTTTAAAATACGATCCTAACTAATACATATTGCCCCAATATAACCAAAAATATATTTCGTACCCAACCCAGGCGCAGAAGAAGGAATATACACGTTAAACCTGAACGAACTCCACGAGACGGCGATGGACCAGTTGTGTCCGCGGCGGACTATATGGATGCACGTCATTAAAGATGTGCTGATGTCGTTATCGGGTAAGTGGAATTATAGTTGAGAGGTAATGCGTTTTGAGAGCAACACACTTCTTTCTCTTAGGTTTTACTTATTTAATTTTTCTTTTTCCTATTGTTTTCCCTTTCTCTCCTTTATCCTTAAATAAATAAAGATACAACAAGATTACCGAATATCATGAGATAACCCATTAATTTACCTTCACGTTTCCAGGTAAAACCCCCTCCCTATACCGTCACGAGCTCCTGGCGCTGTCGGGATCGGGGCGCTCCACGCGGGGCGGAGCGCGCTCCCTCAGGGTACTTCCCCCGCGCCTGCTGCCGCGCAGGTTCGCACCCACCACGCGCGTACCCGACACCAGAGGTGAGTCGTGGTGTAGGGGACCAATGGTATGAAAATGTTTAGAAAAGTACTAACATTTGAACGTAGAGTCAAATCCGCCCCTATTACTTGCCGTTAAAGAGCTCGTCGCTAATTAAGCCATACGATCTTGTCGAGCTCCGTTAGAATTCTTATAAGTTTGTTAATATTTTCCTTTCGTTTATGTCTGATTAATATTATTTAAAAAGTAGGTAGTTAACTATTTTAGGATATTGCATCCTGTAAGAAATTGTTGGTTTCACCAAAACTGAAATTGTACAATATATATAATATAGATTGTACGTTCGTAAAGGCGTAACAAAAAGTACATATATTAATTTATTGTAATAGGTTGTATCCGTTGCGCCGTCGCCCGCAACCCCTACAACGGATACAAGTACCTGTGCGGGGCGACGCCCGCGGGGCTGTTCCTGATGCAGTGGTACGACCCGTTGAGGAAGTTTATGTTATTAAAGGTAAGGGTAGGGTTACTTATATTATTTATATTAAAAAGTACAAACATGTGAAACGTGTGATGTGATGTAAACGCGATGGTTGTGGGCCGATTCCCATATGAGGAAATTATTTCTTTGGTAGATTCATTCACTTTGCTAACATACTTTCTAAGATTTTTAGGTTCATAGTATGTCAAATTAAAATAAATTTTGCTATTAAAAAAGTATAACTTCTCAATATTTTCCAATTTCAATTTTTTTTTTATGATTTTGCAAAACAGAATATAGAATGCGTGTTACCATCGCCCCTACTATCATTCGAACTGATCATCACTCCGGAGCTGGAGTATCCGTTGCTCTGCGTCGGTGTCACAAGGAAACCCTTGCGGTTGAACCTCATTAATATTAACTCGGGTAAGATATATGTTTATGTATGTATTTATATTATTAAAATATAATCGTACAAATCTTAAAAAAAGGGATAGTTAAGAAAAAAAAAATCACAAATTTTGTTAATGCTATTGTGGCGCTGCGGCATTGTCTGACTGTAAAGACGATGCCACGGCTAATATTCTAGGAAATTAAATATATAATATTTTCATTTCCTCGCTATGGTAGCAAGGCGAAACCGCGGTGTTGAATTCCGCCATTAAACACGGAATACCAGCTGCCGGAATGCCGAGAAACATACAGTATGAAATTAAGAAAATGATTTAAATTTCAAGGTTTCAAAGTTTTCATATGTATAGACATAGATGTAAATGTAATTTGATTTGATATAAAACAAAATTCTTCAATTTTTTCCACGTTTTATTCATATATTTTTCTATTAATTTACCAAACAGGTGCAACCTGGCTCCACTCAGAGGAGCTGGACCTATGTCCGGGGGGCTCCAACACAGTGATACCTCGGCCTGAACGTCTACACACTCTGAGAGCGGTACATCAGTTGGATAAGGATTCTGTGAGTTTATTGCTACATATGTGTTTATAATCCGTCAATGTGTCGCACTACGGCGGCGATCGATTGTAAACGCGCCTTTTTTGGGGTTAATCACCTCCCATTTGGAATTTTTGTGGGTAAAAATTAGTTAGATTTGAAGTTCCTTGTCTTAGTATTTCCAAAAAAAATAATTGTATAACCATAATGTACACATAATAAAAATCGAATAAATCTGTTACTAAGATGTGAGATGTAGACGTCTGTCTGGTATTGTGGAAAAATTGCGATCGTTAATTATAACTCAAATAATAATTATACTGGTAAGAATACACTATAGCTATAATGTTGTAGTGATTATTATTGACGGATCTCCAATGATAGGAGCCTACTGTCATATCACTTGGTTCTCAAGTTCCCCCTGCGTGAACTTGAAGCGTAAAGCTAAATATAAACAAAAACATTGTCCACTGAATCACGATGGCGTTAAACTAAAGTTTCATATCAATTTCAGGTTCTAGTTTGCCACGAGAATGTAGTAGACATAATATCGGTGTTGCCGTTCGAGAGGAGAGACGACCGACGGCGCAGCAAACTACCATCGCGTATACAGTTCGACTTCCACATTGATAGTATATGTAAGTATTTATTTATGTTTTACTTTAAACTTATTAACGGAAGTACAAATGATGTGGCTGCTAGTGAATATATGTCCGTTATTCTGCCAATGTATCTCGCTTAATTCACAGATGTTCTCACCATTTCTGGTAACTTCTCTCATTGTAAAATGATCAATTTTCTAGGCCAACTGAAAAGGCCTCTAATATATCATGTCCCTATTTTCCGGATTTTTCGTAGTTCAACATTGATCCCAGTAACCGGTAGTTCGGCTCATTTCTCACTACACGCCTCAGAATATACTTCTATGACTTTCTTCAAAAATAGTGCAATAGTTTCCCCTTGCCTTCTGCATCACACACTTTAGGGGTTATTTATACTCCAAGGTTGCAGAAGCCTCTTCCATCTAGTTATCCAGATCGCCAGAGCTTTGTTTCTTATCTAGCAAATGGCTCTGCTGCAGTTCTCTAGTTATTCGCCAGAACCAGTTAAAGGCATGTGAGATGAAGGATGGATAGACCTTAGTCCATCCATCCTTCTACTTAATCCTCTTATATGACCTCTCACTCTTCAAAAATACATTGATTTATCTGTTTTTTTTTTTCTTTAAGTATGTCTANGGGGGGGGGACACCATTCTTACGGACTGGATGAGGATATAAGAGTGGCGGCTCGAGGATCCGGGGTCGCGTACCCGTATGCCCACAAACCAATATCGGACAGATATTAGTCTGGGCACCCTCTGGAGATAATTTTGAGAGAGATATAGATATAGTACTGGAGATAATCTTTGTTTCTTATCTAGCAAATGGCTCTGCTGCAGTTCTCTAGTTATTCGCCAGAACCAGTTAAAGGCATGTGAGATGAAGGATGGGTGTACCTTAGTCCATCCATCCTTCTACTTAATCCTCTTATATGACCTCTCACTCTTCAAAAATACATTGATTAATCTGTTTTTTTTTTCTTTAAGTATGTCTAGCGGACTCGGTGCTGGCGTTCCACCGCCACGGCGTTCAGGGGCGCTCTCTCCGCAACCCCACCACCGTCACGCAGGAGATCACCGACTCATCGCGCGCGTACCGCCTGCTCGGACACGACAAGTTAGTACACTATCACACCACTAAACACTAAACCACTACACTTACAGGTATTTTACTTTCCTAAGTATAGAATATAATACTATAAAATAGTTAAAAAATATTTCTAATATTACATAATGACGGTACTCGAGTCGTATTTGATAGTATAGAGTACTTCACTCCACACTATTCACTATATAGTATACATCTTTATACACTACACCACTATATCTACTACTATGTTTTCCGAATCTTGATCAATTTCATCCATATATATATATATTTTAAATCGTTTAAATATTACAGAGTGGTGGTACTCGAGTCGCATTTGCTCCAAAACAATACTTTATCGGGTGAAGATGGCAACGATTTATATATTTTAGCGGGACACGAAGCTTCCTACTGAATATATTAAAATATATGTCTACATACATATATGTATGTATGTTACATTATAACTACTAAACATGTTTGTTATAAACAACTGTATGAAATATCATGAAAGAAACATTATTCCGCTACAAAAGTTGAAATATTCACAATACTATGGAATTATGCATTTATTTAATTTCTTAAGACTATGTTAAATAGTTTAATGAATTAAATTCATATTTGTAAAATAGGTGCAGGTTCATATGTAATTAAAAAGTGACAGTTCTCTTACAAATTTGGCAATAGAATTTTCTTTTTTTTTCATATAAACATGTAATTTATTTGCTCACAATATTTTTTTAGGCAAATTAATAACTGTAATTATTTTATTTAATAAAATTAATTGTAGTATCCAAATTTTAAAAAAAACCACTAATCAAAAAAGAAAATTCAATGAAATACCCTGATAGTATTTAAATAAAGTGATAGAGAAATAAAATTAAGTATTTCCGTGAAAATTAGTTTAGAAGATACCCTTATAGCACTGCCATTAATTTATATCCAAACTGGATGTATTCGAAGCAATAATTAATTATATCGAACTGTCTGTTTCCCACTTCTTAGAAAATAGATTGTCTCTAGATATCCGTAATTTTGAAATAAAAAACCAATCATTTAGTGTTGCCCGTTTAAAAAATATTTTAGCTTAAATTATTAGTGGAATTAATTTATTGTATATTACTATGAAATTTCTTAAAAAATAGATTAAAATGAGTTTTCTTTTTAGTTATAATGGACATCGACGCACAAACAGTTTAATAAATAATGTGTTTATAACAAAGGTTATTTTTTTGTTTCAAAATGCGGTATTGACTAACTTTGAAATGAGAAATATATTTACTATACTATTTAGTACTAACTTTAAAATGTCGGCACAGGTTAAAAATCTAAATTAGTCGGAAATAATGTAATCATTTTTAGTTTTTTAATCTGTGCTAAAAACAATGTGAAACCATATATGTGATCGTGTAACGTTGAAACGTTAACAAAATATATTAAAAAAAGACAATTTTTCTCTATATATTATATTAAAGTAAATCTTTAATTCAAAGTAAAAAAGCTCCCTTTTTTGTAAATAAAAATATTCCAGTTAGTTGTAGCCATTTGTATTATAACAATAGCTTAGATGTAATTAAAATGTATTTAATATTATTTTTGAGTGAAAGTGGACTGTTTTATTTATTTTATATGCTCTATTTTGTATGCAATCTGTTTTTTTTTAGGAATACCTTCTGGTACCGGTTTGTTCGACAGTTGCGTTGAAAATTAAAAAGCTGTATTTAATATAAATTTTAATTTTGGCTGAATTTTCAATTTAGCTTATAATATGCATTTTTTCATAATATTTGTTGATTTTTTCAATGTCTAGCAACACTTAGCAACCATAATTTTTTTGTGCACAATGTTCATTAATGCCAGTGTAGTGTCATTTCTCATGAGATTGATTTAGCTTTTTGTGTATCTTTTGTTTTTTTTTAAATAACCGATAAACTAATTTAAATTAAAAGATACATGTATAAGGCTCATGACTTAGCACATTAATTATTAGACAATTATTTTCTTAACTTTTCCCAAGATGTTTTTGTATATTATTTTGGGAATTTTAAGCACCACCTATTTATTTACTATTTTAACTGACTGTAACATCAAATAATCCCGTTTATTTACACTACGAATAAACTTTTTATTTTCCATTTTTTGGTTTTTATTTTTTTGTTCAGTTTCATTTACTTTTTTTTCATATTTTTAATTTTTGTTGTTTCATTACATTTTCATTTTATTATGAATTAATTTCTTATATGAATATGAATTAATTTTATAGTAATATCTTCCTTATCGAATTTTAGATTCTGTAATTTTTTGTATAGTGTAGTTTAATTTGGAAATAAATCTTCCAATAATAAAATTCCCTTGCAATAGAAACTTGTAGGTTGTATGTTTTTTATTTAAACGGCATTTAGTTTCATTTAAATGTACATTTATTTTATTATTAATTTGTAGTCTCTTTGCTAGTATTCTCACAAGTCACTCTTAAATTGCCAAAACTTACAGGCAAATGGACTGAGTAAGGCTGTATTATCCCGTGATAGAATATAGAGATTACCAATTTGGTATTTATTACAATTTATTATAATATTGTTCTCGGTTTACATAGTTTTATATAGATATAAGGAAAATAACACCAATAAAGTGGCAACACTGAAAGGTTTTAGGATAGCAGTTCAAAGTAAATTTTAAAATTTAAAAGTATTTATTAATAATATTTCGAAAATATAAGAAAATAAGTCTGGTATAAGCATATAATGCTTAACTTTCTTTACAAGCTTCACGCTAGCTATGTATTTCAGTTTTAGAGCTATGAGTCCATTCATAAATTATGTCACACTATGAAGGGGTTGACGAAGTGTGACAAGGGTAGGATACAAATTTTCATAATATTACATTTCAAAATATAATATACAAACATAATTTCAAAACTGTTGTTTTTATTTAATAATTTGTAAGTAGTGAGTCTCACATATGTGACAAACTATGACAGGGGGGGGGTTAAAAATCATGATATTTTTGTGACACAATTTATGAATGGCCAAAATTACGATTTTGAATAGAATTTAGAAACTTTCTCTATTCTTATATATAAAAATAAAATTTCAAATTGATTGTAAAACGAAGAATTATAAAATTAGTATAGGTTTTTCGAAATTATTAGATATATTATATTTTCGTTAAAGAGAGTAGCGTACCTTGGGGTGTACATACATAGGTAGATGTAGGTGTAAAGGAATGTCAAATTTCAATGTTATTCCAGATTGTTTCTGAATAAAATTTATTCCTGAATAAAATAATTAAATTATTATGTGTTTTATTTATTTTATAATATGATTTTTATTATATGCACACAATGGCAGTGTCATGGCGCAGTCAAAGTGCAACATTAAGTTTTAACACTTATTACGTAGAGTATCAACAATTAAGTGGAGCATGGAGAATAGAATTTCTCAACATTAGGTTCCCTCTTCTCTTTAAAAAATTGATATTTGTTTAATAAACAATTATTGATTATGTAGAAGAACAACTGTTTTTATCACCTTTTGCTATCCAACAAAAATAGAAACAATCAATTGTACTTTATTCTACATTAAGCTCTCTGAATACAACATATTTTATATTACCCTAAAAAAGATATTCTATTAATGAAGAAAAGTTGGGTAAGGTCATTGTGGGGCCATGGGCTAGTCTATCTGTAAGTGATGGTCGTGAGTTGAATTTAAACTTGCAAAAGTAATTTGCTCTTGATTTCATGCTCTGACAATGTAAAATCATGTTCATGGGAGTAGGAAGGGGGAGAACAGGGGATAGTTTAATAAGAAATTTAAACTACTCATATATTGACTACTTTACAGTCACACTTTTAGTTGTCATTAAATATAGTGTATTAATTAATTTTCAGTTATTTCTTTCACAAAAGCTTATTTTCAATTATAATTGGTTTATAATAAATTAGACCTACCACTTATTTTTGATATTTTAATGAAAGAAAGGCTATATGAAAATACTTATTTATTAACAACATTTCAATTCACCATTCATAGCCTTAAAACACGTTTATACATACAAACAATTTTATGTTATATCACACTATTCATCTTCCACCATTTCCACATCATCCACTTCGTCCTTCTTCTTCCCTGAAGCCAATTTTTTCGCTGATGCAGCCAATTTATATTGCTCTAAAGCATTTCGTAAAGGCTCCACGAACCTATCGAATTCTATATCAGCCATAGCCTCAAGAACATCTTGACCAGTTAACGCTTTTCTTTTGTTGTTTTTTACAATATTGGTCGCAGCTGAAGTAACGTATAAAACAAAAACCGACGCAGCCTTAGCGAGACCAGTCCGGCCTTCTTTAGATATTGCAATACCTTCTGGCAAAGCTTCTTTTACAATTCTGGTTACTACTGTTAAAGGTAAATTGAGGTCTTCTAGTTTTTCAGCCATTTTTGTGTGATTTTGGTTAAATATTCACTGTTTATAACATGCTTTATAAGTATAAATATAACCGCCAAAAGCGCAAAACTGAAATAAATGCGATTTGCGGATGCGGATTATTTAATATGTCACTGTCATTTAAATTCATCTTTGACAGTTTTCCTACGTTCAAAAATATTTGAATAATTTTTGCTTTTAAATTATAAAATAAAATTAATACTACTATCGTTTTAGGTTAGTGTGACTGTAAACGCTACTAGTTGTGGATTCAACATTCTATATTCTGTATTCTATTCAATTTAGTTAGCTTCATGCTGTATCCCTAGCGGGATAGTCAGAGAGTTACAGTAGTTTTATATTGATACTAGCCGAACTGGGAGGCTTCACCCGCTTGAACTATAGGAATATTCAGTAAATGTATTTATGAAATTATTTTACCAATTGGTGAGTGGGTGAATTTTAAAAAAACCGCGAAACACGTGTTCCACGAAATATTTTTAAAAGTCTGAATTTAAAATTTTATAAAAATCGATGCCGATTTAAAAAAATATCCATACAAACTTTGAACCCCTATTTCATCCCTTTAGGGTTAAAATTTTTCAAAATCCCTTTTTAGTGAATGTCCAGATTACGAAAATAAACATCTTATCTGTCCAAATTTCAAAGTCATGCTATATCCTGCACACAACAAGGTAGGCAGGCAAGTTCCATCGAATTCTGGAGGCATTACGTGCTGAGTGGCAGAACTCAACGCCGCACTTCGAGTGGGGACCGAACCCATAACCAGTCGATTTTGCAACACACTCTCCCTTGCGCCACGACTGGCCTTATTATTTTATGAAATTAACAAAATATCTAAAATGAACGTATTTCAATAATCTGACACAAAGTGACGGTTGTGGGCTCTAATACCGTTTTGAGCAATATAAAATGCAGCGTTGGGTTCCGCCATTAAACTCGTAATGTCTACATAGAATATATAATCGCTCGTATCTGTTTATCTTTTTCATCAGATACAAGAAAAAATATTATATAAAGGTACATTTTTATATTTTAAACTCTATACTTTTTTATATCTTTATACTTAATAATTATAAGCAGGTACTGACCATTACTCTTAAAGTAAGTATATTTTCAATTGTTATCGTAAAATATAAATGATTAAGGGAATCACGATTGTCCTCTTTTCTTGATTTTGCGTTGTTCAGTTTGCGCAAACTCAATAAGCGCGCCATTTTCGACGTATAGTGACGTGCTTGAATTTGAATTCAACGATTAATTGTAACAATCGATTTTTTTATTCGATTAAGTATATATTTAAATAAGTAATATTTTTATATTAAATTATTAATCATTTTGTATGGACCAATTAAGATTATTTAACAAAAAAAAACAGTTAACTACTCATTTATGAAATGATAAATGAAAGTAAATATAAATTGAACAATAGGTATATAACTATAAGAATTTAACATTAATAATGTATGTAATAAAACCATTGTGATTTGTATGGTTTCTTGTATCGATTAACGATTAACTTTTTTTGATAGTTACTAAATAGAAAAAAATCGTAATGATAGTACTCCATCTCTAGTTTTTAAGTCAGTGCGGCACAGTTAGCGAGGAGGGAGGACGTTTTCTCGCGCATTTATCGATCTTTCCACACCGACAGTGTTATTGTAATGTTTTACTTAAAAACATGACAAATAATACATAGTCTTACAAACAAGCAGTTATTTATAGTATTATTGTGGTTTTCATTTACTTTCCAATTTAAATAATTCTAAGCTTATTGACATCTCTGTACAGTGTTATAAGAATTGAAAAGGAAATCGTGTTTTGGATGTTAAGTTAGGTAAGTTTTTGTTTTTCTTATGATATAAACATATAATATTTAAATTTTATTATATAAAATATATTCTGTTTCTTTTAGCCCTAAAGTTTATGTGAAAGAGATGGCTATTTAGCTACAAGATTGCCTTTTGTACATTGGTTTTGGTCATCTAATTAAATCTAAGTAAGTTTGTAATTTCAGTATCTTTGTGGTGTACAAGTAAAGTTATAATAATGATATAATTATTATTTAAAATAACATACAATTATATAAATTATTTAAAATAACATGAACTACAATATTAAAACAAAAGTAACCCATAGCGACCTTCGTTGTAAACAAATGTACGGATATAAAATTCAATATAAACGTTCCCGATAAGAAAATTATTTTCACGATGTATTTTACGAGCGTTTGAAATATTTATGCAAATGCGTTTTATCACATAAACAACACAAGCAACTATAACTTATAAGTCATGTTACATACATTATCTGTGAAATTAATTTTCATACGAAGATTCCTTCACGCTTCATCGTGTTGTTCATTCAATATTTACATTTGTGACGAAACAATATGTTACAGAATTGAATACAAATAGTGTTTAAAAGGGGAAAAAATATTAATTATTAACTAAACTTTTCCTGAATTATCTTTTTTTATTTAATTTTTGGTACAAACATTCTACTTGTACCTAGTTCGACATTGTCTTGCACCTCCATTTTATATAAAAAAAAAGAAACAGAATAATATATATGTACACACATTATTATCACTATTTTATTTACGATTTTATAACATTGTGTTTGTTAAATGAGTTATTAACTGAGTGGTTAGCTTGATTGTTACTTATTGTGTCAAACAAATAAAATATTACTTTATATTTTTTTAAATCCATATTTAGAAAAATTAGCTCCGTTCCCCACATTCCGCCGAATTCTGAAGCCATTGCGTGTTGAGAGGCGATTTCAACGACGGACGGAAAGTGGAGAACGGAAATGTGATAATGGGAACTGAGTGTCTTAACACCAGATTCCCAGGTTCCCCATTTTCCCGATATGGTTGATATCATGATATGAGCCTGCCATGCTATGTGCGGGATGCAGCGTGAAGCTAGAGAAAAAAGTGGTCTATGATCTTCAACCCTTCGACGCAACGCAACATGTGTTAGCTACACAAATTTCTTCATAGAAAGAGCTTTGAGTACTTTCTAATTATCTTACAATTACACAATATACATTTTCATAATCAAATTGAATATATAAGTTAAATAATAATAAATAGAAGTAGGTACTACTTTGATAAAAGAAAAAAACAATAGACGCGTGAATATATAAAAAAAGGTGTCACGCACATTCCAAAGTTCATCAACAGATTAAAGTAATATCAAACATACTGTAGTTAGTTAATTTTTAGGGTTCCGCACCTCAAAAGATAAAAAGTCAACTTTCAATATAGGCAATACATATACATAAAGGCAATTGGACGTCTGTCTGTTCTCTTTTGTTCCTTAAGACATGGAAAAAATAACACTTCTAAGTCAACTTAATCAAAAGATACGAGCGCTTTTGCTTTTTTTGCAACGTTTTATCTGAAATTCACCGCATAGTTAATAGCTGTAGAGTTACAAACTTATATGTATAGTTCCTTTCATACAAAATTTGTGCATACTACCGTTAATTTAAGTTTGTCAATTTTATAACTTGTGCTTGCCGTTGACCTACAATACAATAAAGAAACTGGTACGGAACCCTCGGTGGGTGACCTGACCGGTTTTTTATATTATAGTTATAGTATATGTCACATAGTAATTAAACAATTGAATAGCTACGTCTTAGTCGCCTTCAGGTTGACCTTCGTTCCATATTCATCACCTATAGTAATAAACAGCTTCTTTTTCCCGCATAATGGGGTAGGCAGTAGGAAGTACGCACTTAATGTTAAGAGTTAAGACATTAACTTACCGCAAAGTATTATTGTTAAGTGACGGGACTCAACGCCGTGGTTAGTCGACCAAAGCAGGAAATATAACGATAATTTAAATTTAATCGTTACCCCGAGTAGGGTTGAACCAATAACCATTATGTTTATGATGTTTCACTGCACCGCGACGTTATTTACTTTCACTAACTGTATAATGAAACTGGTACGAAAATATATTTAACCTTTTATTCGTTTACTTTAATCAATTTAATATTTAAATTATTTATTTCAGAGGCCATGGCTTATATATCAACTCGTGATAATTATACTTCAATTTCTTTTATTTTCCCACTTCTTGTAGACAAAACGTCTCGAATATTAGGGAATGTATGGAGAACGGAGTGTCTTGTTACTAGATTCTCTCCGTTTACTCTGCTATATGCGGGGTACATTATGAATCTGATTTTTTAATATTTTATTCCACATCTAACATAGTTTCGTAATAATATCACAGTGTATCGTATGTCAGAGGCAACCAGTCGCTCTGGATTGCTAAACCGGTTGACTTATAGGGTTGTCTGTTTTATGTTATTTACAAATGTATATATATTTTTGGGTCGTCGTGCTGCCAATGTCTGACTGTACAAGGGTTGTGTCTTAACTCTCTTGCTTTTTCGTCTTCTAGTCTCTCTGCCTACCCTGCTATATTGGGATTCGCCGTGAACCTAAAAAAATATTAATTTTACACAGTTATTTTAGATAACTCACTTTATATTACATTACAAGTTGTTAAAAAACATTTTTTTTATGCTTACAGAGAATACCAAATAATTGGAATTAGAAAATTATACAAGAGTCAACCCTGGTATGCTTTAAAATCATACAATATTAAATGAACTAATTGCTTCAACAGATCAGCTTCTGTAAGCGATTGCTAAATAATTATTAAATTTCTAATCGATTTATCAAAAATATGCACTGATGCTACGTTTTTTTGATGTAGGCATGCATACTTCATGAAAAAAGATCAATTGATTTTTTTGGCAATATCTCTTCGTTTAATATTATTTAGGAATAATAAGTATTAAAGAAGATTGAACATGATGTTTATATGTTAGAAATGGATGGTAAGTGGAGGAAAGAAATTCATTTCCACGAATGAAGGGTAACCCAAAACCATCGTGTTCTACTCTTCCACTGCGCTATTGTCTATTCAATTGAAAAGTAATAAAACATGCAATTGGCTTGTCTTTTAAAACAAAAATTGTTTTTGAGAGAGAACGGAGAATTTTACTGATTAGCCCAAAGAGAAAAAATATTAAAAAGGAAGGCACAACCTAGTGTCTCACTCCGTTCCCACTCATTATCTAATTTTGTAGTTTCTATTTAATGGCAGACCTCAAAAACCACAGTTTGCTTAGTTACCAGAGCGACGAAATGTAATGGAAAAAACTCAATTCCCCGATGAGAATAGAACCCACAACCGTCGCGCTTATACTCAAACATTGTGCCGCTGCAATATAACAGTCTTAAAACAGGCAGAAATGTTAATTATAGCANTGATTTTTTAATATTTTATTCCACATCTAACATAGTTTCGTAATAATATCACAGTGTATCGTATGTCAGAGGCAACCAGTCGCTCTGGATTGCTAAACCGGTTGACTTATAGGGTTGTCTGTTTTATGTTATTTACAAATGTATATATATTTTTGAGTCGTAGTGCTGCCAATGTCTGACTGTACAAGGGTTGTGTCTTAACCCTCTTGCTTTTTCGTCTTCTAGTCTCTCTGCCTACCCTGCTATATTGAGATTCACCGTGAACCTAAAAAAATATTAATTTTACACAGTTATTTTACATAACTCACTTTATATTACATTACAAGTTGTTAAAAAATATATTTTTTATGCTTACAGAGAATACCAAATAATTGGAATTAGAAAAATATACAAGAGCCAACCCTGGTATGCTTTAAAATCATACAATATTAAATGTACTAATTGCTTCAACAGATCAGCTTCTGTTTAAGCGATTGCTAAATAATTATTAAATTTCTAATCGATTTATCAAAAATATGCACTGATGTTACGTTTCTTTGATGTAGGCATGCATATTTCATGAAAAAAGATCAATTGATTTTTTTCGCAATATCTCTTCGTTTAATATTATTTAGGAATAATAAGTATTAAAGAAGATTGAATATGATGTTTATATGTTAGAAATGGATGGTAAGTGGAGGAAAGAAATTCATTTCCACGAATGAAGGGTAACCCAAATCGTGTTCTACGCTGCAATATAACAGTCTTAAAACAGGCAGAAATGTTAATTATAACAACTTAAAATACTCCATACATTCAAGTTTAGCAAACCTGTCGAAAAGACCTTACGCGGATGCTCTTGACCCACTTGCTAAGAGATCTTTTCGATGGAACGCCGTGCGGTACGTAAAAAAACGTTTTGTTTTTAACAAAATGTCTTTATAATTGATTTTAATTTGTACTTTTATTTTGTATTCATATTCATTCATATTATATATCTATGAAAACGGCATCTCAAGATCGATCTCAGACTTGAAAGCGATTTATTAACACGGGTCTTAGGTTCTATCCACATATGCTAAGTGCCTAATATTAAGGCACTGCGTTTTCACGCACTGCCCAGTTTTCAGAGCAATGCATGTGCGGAATTTAACGCCGTAAAATAATTAATCGAACCCATAACTATCGCGTTTCATGTTGATGCATGCTTTAAGCTGTTAGACAATATAGCTTGTACGTATAAAGATTTTCTCCTTGGGAAGAACTACTCATTTCATTTTCAATGCGACATTTGTGCACCTGCTCACCGCCTAGCGCCTACTGTAGGAGTATGGAATGAATTGAATTTCTGCTTCAGTAAAAATAATCTTTTTGCTTTTTCCATCCATTTAATGCATAAAATTCTACGTTTTACTTCTACTTTATTTATTCTACTTTATGTTTTCCTTCTGCTTACACTGCTATGTGAATGATACAACATTCTACTTAAATAACTTAAATTAATTATTATAATATACAGGATTTCGTACCTCAGAAGAAAAAGGTTGTCATTGATTAATTTATGACCATTTTAATCGCATCTTGACCAGAGTTAGTAACCAAATTAATTAATACCCACGGGTGGGAATCGAACCCACAACTAACGTATTGACAAGCAGACGTGCTGCGCCATGGCCGCCTCTGTACATATTATGTTGTCATCGCTAAATATTTCAACAAACAAACAAACGACCTTTAACCCGCCCAACAAAAATATAGTATTATGTACTAATTAGCAATGCTAACTAGATTACAGACGTTAAAATATGAATCATACATATATATATGTATGTATATGTAGTAAGGTACATATAGGTCATGATATCATCAACCATTTTATGTGGAGTACGATAAGAGACACGTAAGTAACTGTGATTTTACTTTTAACTCGTTAACTAAGTTTTTCATGTGACTTCGTCTGTATGGTCAATAGGAAAATAGTGGACTAAGACTTGCGTAATAGTCAAAGATTTGTGAAGGAAAATTGAATGGTAAGAGAAGTAGGAGGGAACGTCGGTTGTCCTTACTACCCTACTTTCCTTTTTTCGACTACTTCAAGTTATTATAAAGTTAACTTAATACATTTTCATACAAAAACAAATATTACCTTTATATTTCAAACACGATCCAACTGCGTTATAACGTGCGATAAGCTGTTTTTGCTCTTTTTATGGAACTTGAGGGTCTAGTATTAAGATACTACGTTCCCATTAAGACCCTACCGTTTTTCAATATCCGCCAAATTCTTGGGGTATTGCGTGTTTAGTGTTCGAAAACAATACTGCGCTTCGCCTCGTTACCAGAATGATTAAACAAAAATAATAAACATTTCATTCCCCCGAGAGTTAATCGAACCCACATTCGCCACGTTTACAATACACGCTTGTGCCTCAAGTTATAAGGTATTCAAATCTTTTTTGTATTTGTTACCAAAAGGCACTAAAACTTAAGTCAATCGGAGTTTAAAGCGCCGGAAGTGACCTAATTTACCTGAGCATTGTAAAAACTAACTGTTAACTTTGGTTTTCCTTTTACTTGTTTTATATTTGAGACTACGATTATTTGTATTTTAAATCAAATGAATGAGGTATTTTAGGACAAATTAGTGGGTAGGTATAAGAAGTTATAAACAACTGGTTGTTTGAAGCTTACGATTCGCAATCTTTGGAATAAGTTATATTCATTTCCTTTCTCTCTAGTTAGATTTGTCTTGTTCAGCAAAAACCACGCAATATCTCGAAATTGGTCAGATAGGAGGCAACGGAGTGTGTTAACGTTAAATTGCCTACCTACACTACGTATTACGTTTTTTTTATCTTCACGCATGTATCCTACATGTATCCTGCATGTAACCTGCATGTATGCTCCGCATAGCATAGCATAGTCGGCAGGATCCTGGGAACCTAGTGTTACTGTGTTCCCATTAAGACGAGACTTCCGTTCCCCAATTTGACAATTCTCCAGTCATTACGTATTGGGAAGCTAGGCAATGAATATATTAAATATTTTTTCCTCCGAGTGGAGTAGAACCCACAGCCGTACATTTTCAATCGCACGCTTGAGCCCCTGCGCCACAAATGGCCTCGTGCGGCCTCTGGCGGAATATAGTGGGAAATATAAACAATAAACCTTTATTACCCTCAAAGGTATAACAATAATAGGTAATGAGCCAAACCTCGCGATTACGTAATCCTGACATCATTCAAGCAAAATGGCGTCACCACAAAAAAAATATAACGAAAGGTTGTTAGCCTTAAGATGGCTAGTAAATGTTGCACGATAACCTGATGTTTCTTGTGGATCTTAAAGGTCTTTTAGTTTCTTTTGTTTCATTTTGTTTTAAAGTTTCAATTTAAAATTATTGTTGTAGGTCCAAATTTATTTAAAAGTCTATCTTTATAAATACGCTTTTAGTAGATATGGTAAAATGTTTTATGATGGAAAACTGAGTAGTAAGAAAAGTAGGGGGAGACCTCAATTGATCCTCGAAAACACAGTGTTGATGATACAGGAAGGAGGCACGTAAAAATCATGTGGAACTCCCAGAGAGAGGACATGTATGAAGAGGTTGACGGAAGTAGACGAGGCGAAGGAAGGAAGTAAAGTTTTTTTAAGTTTCACTCTTTATCCCCAGCGGGATAACGCATGGAACTTAAAAAAAGTTATAAAAAAATATATTCTGAATATGCAGTTCGATAATCCAAATTTACATAACATGATGGAGCAGTTGCAATTTGATGCGCTTATCTCGAGTGTTGTTATCTTTTTTATGATAGAAGCCTATGACTGAACTTCCACTTCAATATTTGTGAAAATGTGATAATAATAATTTTTTATTCTGAAATTAAATAGAAATTGCATATTATACAAGAAAATGCTTATGTTTCATCGGAAAAAAAATATTAATTAAAAATGGCTTTCTATGTGTGACTTATTTTTTGTGATAATCAAACAGTATATTTTGTAAGAAGTTATACGTAGATATCAATTTGGTTCACAACCTGCGGCGGAACACAACACTGCCCGTTATCTACAACACCGTGAAAAATTATAACTGCCCAGCGCTCAATTCGAAACATATTCTGTGTTGAGTTGCAGAACACAAAGCAACTCTTTGTCTTTATACCAAAGCGAGGAAATTAAAATAATTCATCCCCCGATTGTTATTGAATCTACAACCTTCACCATCCCATCTATCTCCAAAATTTCATAATTCAGCGGTTTGGACAGAACTCTCGATCTCTCTGAGTTACCTACTTTAGAATTTTATATTCTACTAGCGAAACATCGGCGGCCTCGCCTGCTCAATTTTATTGGTATACTAGCGGACGCGCGCAGCTTCGCTAGCTTATTTAGGGGTGAATTCTAATAAACCATGAAACATGTGTTCAATGAAATATTTTTAAGAGTCTAAATTTCAAATTTTATAAAAATCGGTGGTGATTTGAAAATTTTTCCATACAAACTTTCAACCCCTTATTTGCACCCTTAGGGGGTGAATTCTACAAAACCATGAAACATGTGTTCAATTAAATACTTTTAAGAGTATGAATTTCAAATTTTATAAAAATTGGTGCCGATTTAATTTTTTTTCCATACAAACTTTCAACCCCTATCTCGCCCCTTTAGGGTTAAAATTTTTCAAAATCCCTTCTTAGTGGATGTCCAGATTACGAAAGTAAACATCTGTCCAAATTTCACGTTTCTACCATCAGCGGTTACGGCTGTGCGTGCGTCTTACCTCAGTCAGTGAGGACAAGTCCTTTTATATATATAGATAGATTATAACCAAATTTCACAAAATGTTTACACAAATTGGAGCTGATTAGTTATCAAAGTTTCATCTAAATTCGCTCAGCAATTCTTGCCTGAAACATGAATTAACATCCATCCTCACAAACCTCCATGTATATAATGTTAAAGTAGTACTATTAATACATACAAACTACAGATATATGTAGAATGTTATTTTCCAATCTGATGTAATCATGTAACATCACACCTCGACCGGCGTGAGAATAAACTAAGATAAAACGTCAAGTAAACAATTTAAAATAGGTCAGATATTAGGAACCCATTGATAGAATACGCAACTCGCAAGGTCGTTTCTGTTAGGCGAGTGTGAAGTTTGGTAAATTAGTTAGTTTTGTTTTTTGAATCATCTTTACAAATAGTGAGTAGTGTATTTTTTTATTATGTAGTAAACAATAATATTTTTGAGGCCGTCGTGGCACAGAAATATGAATAAATGCGACAGTTGCGGGATCTATTCCCACGGAGGGGTATAAAATATATAATATTTCTGCCACTCAATATGCAGTGCCTACAGAGTTTGATGATAGATTTTTTTTTAGCTTCACGCTGTATCCCGCACAGAGCAGGGTAGGCAGAGGGAACCTAGTGTTAAGACACTCGTTTCCCCACTATCTCATATCCATTAGATAATAAAGATACTTTTTTTTATATTAGTGTTCCGTGCACAAAAAAAATCGAATACCTACGTATATTTTAAAACTAAGTTTTTATTATTTTTTTGCTTGTGCAAATTTTTTTTTGATTACACAAAAAATACGTAGGTATGTACTACAATATTGATACATTTTTTTATTATCTGCACGTATTTTTTTGCAGGGCATAGATAAAAAATATTATTACTCTTATAAAGGCTGTCTATTAAAAGATCTTATTGAGATCGGTCACGATAGGTCTACTAGTTGCACGCCACATTTTTTATACTACAGAAAAAAACCTACTTTAATCGTTAATAGATTATTATAGTTGGTTGACATGATAAGGAGATGAAGAGACTTTTGTATATATTGTAATCAGAGGTTGATTTTTAATAAAATACGCTGTCTAAAGTAATGCTATACAGATAAAAGATCCGTCGTGCCTTCAAACGCGATGATTGTGTGGTCCCGGAAAGCGGAGAAGTACAAAAATTTGTCAAGTAACATTTAAGTGTTGAGGGGTGGAACTCAACGCTGCGCTCTTTTTTTATATATCCGGGAAATCAACCCTCAAGTTGGGATCTTACAACCATTGCGTTCATGTAGAATATGTACACACAGTGTAGAATATTACTAAATCTTTAAAAACTAACGTAAAAGTATTACGCAAGGAGGATTCAGATTTAGAATAAGGTAATACATAGTGCTGCGTTAAGTTACGCTACTCAACACAGAATTTCTCTAATTCGGACGGAAACCGTTAACTGGAGTGTATTTATTTAGGTAGGTACACTAATTTCCTACTACCCGACCCAATGATGTATTTTGACAAATCTTTACAAACTAAACAACTTATTTCGCACTTTAATTAGTACCTATTAATTACACGAAGGATTGAGATTGAGATCAGAGACAGACCGTCAGTCTGTCCGTGATGACCGCAACGCGTGAACGTTGGTAGTGCTATAGTTGATATTTTGTGTGAATATACAGTTTTAGTGCATATTTGTGCTATTATTGGTAAAATTCGAGTTAAAACGGTGGGTTTTTAGAGATTTTTTTTTCTTTAAATTACTTATATGTTAGTTTATAAAAATAACTTGTTTTTAAAATATAAGCCTTTGACATAGGTTTTCAATATAATTTTATATGCTCATGTGGATATTAATCTATTTGTTCGTAATCTGTAGCGGAGCCAAGTTAAAAAATATATGAATTTTGCGTATTTATTACAAATATATATATATTTAATTATATATGTTTGCTATAGTGGATATATTGAAATAAACTTTATTTCCATACTCTCCACTGGTAAGTTAAAGAGCGGCGTTGAGTTACACTATAAATCTGCTGTACTGAACTTCTTAAAAAACTCTTACAAGAAATGAAATGTTATTATTTATAGACAGACAGATGTTAAATATTATAAGTAAAGTCTATTTGAAGTGAAGTTATTAATATGAGAGTTTACCTAGTTTACGCGATACGCTCATATAAAAATTCAAATTACATCTATGAAGAAGTACGTACCGTTAAAGATATGATGGTGAGACTAAAATAACGTAACAACTTACGAGTATGTTTAATATGTTTTATTATTTATTGTAAACATAAATAAATATAAATAAATAATTAATAGTGACGAAACTTAATGCTGCGCTTTTTTTTACTGGAGCGAGGAAGGTAAGAAAAAACTATTACCTCGCTTAGGAATCGAACCCAAAACGCATGTCGCATTTGCAGTTATACGCTGTATTTCTAGTTTTCTTGACATAAAAAAATGTTTGCTTTTTACCCATTTTTGAGAATGAGACATTTAACTTTGCTATTCTTTGGCCGTATGTCATTTCCAGTTAGTCCAGTCATGGTGTAGGGGCACAAGTGTGCTACTTTAAACGCGACAGGTCGTGAGTTCGATTCCCACTTGAGGTAATGAAATATTTATTATCTTCATTTCCCTGTCTGATCACCAGGCAAAACGCGTTATTGAGTACTGCCACTCATCACGCAATGCCTGCAGATTTCAGTGGAAAATGTGAAACGGAGGGTCTTACCACTAGGTTCCTTCTGCCTACCTGCTGTGCGTGGGATACAGCGTGAAGCTAAAAAAAATTATGTCATTCCAGCAGTCATGTTTATTTATATTTACTTACGCAGGGCAGGCGCTTGCTTAATTATCGATCACCTTAGATGAGACATGTAGTGCATATTAAAATTTTATTTTCTACTTTTGTGTGTCGGTAGTCGGGCAAAGTCGCTTGTTAAAGGTAGTGTTTTTACAATAGAGGGCACTTTGAGCCTAGTGTTATGACACTTCGTTTCCATTAAGACACTTCTGTTACCCACAGTCCGCCGAATTCTCGAGGCATTGCGAGTTGAGTGGCAAAACTCGACCCCGCACTTTGCCTCTAATGAAAAAAAATAATAAATGGATAAATTGTAAACCAATAAACCAAAAAAATAAAAAAATATTTCTTATGGAAATTAATAAATCATGTAAATACGGACGAGGTCTACAAATTAATTAAATATTCACTTGTTTTGTTTTTGCCGTAAACAACTTTAGTCCTTATTATAATGTAATTAAGAGTTTTTAAAATTCATGTGATATGGCGACCTCGTAAAGTCATTGCTTTAAACCTCAAGGTTACTTATTGAAGATCTCTTACTTGTTGTATCAAAAACAAATAACTATAGTTAGAAATAATACTTCTCGNTTGCTATTCTTTGGCCGTATGTCATTTCCAGTTAGTCCAGTCATGGTGTAGGGGCACAAGTGTGCTACTTTAAACGCGACAGGTCGTGAGTTCGATTCCCACTTGAGGTAATGAAATATTTATTATCTTCATTTCCCTGTCTGATCACCAGGCAAAACGCGTTATTGAGTACTGCCACTCATCACGCAATGCCTGCAGATTTCAGTGGAAAATGTGAAACGGAGGGTCTTACCACTAGGTTCCTTCTGCCTACCTGCTGTGCGTGGGATACAGCGTGAAGCTAAAAAAAATTATGTCATTCCAGCAGTCATGTTTATTTATATTTACTTACGCAGGGCAGGCGCTTGCTTAATTATCGATCACCTTAGATGAGACATGTAGTGCATATATTAAAATTTTATTTTCTACTTTTGTGTGTCGGTAGTCGGGCAAAGTCGCTCGTTAAAGTTAGTGTTTTTACAATAGAGGAACCGTGAACCTAGTGTTGTGACACTCCGTTTCCATTGAGACATTTCCGTTCCCGTTCCGTTCCCCACAGTCTACATACTGAATTCTCGAGGCATGGCGTGTAGCAGAACTCAACCCCGAAATTAGCCTCTAATGAAAAAAAATAATAAGTGGATAAATTGTAAACAATAAATAAATAAAAAAAAAATAAAAAAATAGTTTCATATGGAAATTAATAAATCATGTTAATACGGACGAGGTCTACAAATTAATTATATATTCACTTGTTTTGTTTTTGCCGTAAACAACTTTAGTCCTTATAATAATGTAATTAAGAGTTTTTAAAATTCATGTGGTATAATGACCTCGTATAGTCATTGCTTTAAACCTCAAGGTTACTTATTGAAGATATTACTTTTTGTATCAAAAACAAATAACTATAGTTAGAAATAATACTTCTCGGGAACGAAAGTGTTTTAATGGGAATGGGAAATACTAAGTTCCCAGGTTCCCTTTGCCTACCCTGCTACATGCGGATGTATCATGGTTTACGAACACTCGCACTTATCGGGATAGTAGAGATATAAAAAATAAATAAATTAATTAAATACATAAAGATATAATAAAATAACAAATTAAATACATTTTTCTATATTACCTACTATTTATTAAAATCATAACGTATTTAAAACAAAGTAATTATGGAGCACGATTTAAATGTAACACAATTAGTATTACAATGACATTGTATGAAACGCATTTATTTCGCAAACGATTTCCTCATGATGTTGATAACATGTATGTATGTACGGTACGAACTATGACATAACCTGTAGTTTATATTCAACGCGATTTTTTAATAATATTACGGTGCATTTTTACAAATGTTGTTAAAACGGAGAAAAAATTGTATGTATTACGTAAATAGTTATAAATGGACATATAAAACTGCATTTATAACTATTTTAATATAACTATAATTTATAACTATTATTTATTTATTACAGTAAATCATATTTTTTTTAGTTTCACGCTATACCTATCTCCAATCTAAGAAACTGAATTTGACCTGTAATATTTCTGTCATCATGCACTTGAGGAGTTATAACTTAGGTGACAATACACTAATATGTTATCATCGGGCTTCTCTGACTATAGAGTCAGGACCTGAATGGTGGATTCTTCAGGGTTACTAGTAAGCCTTTTTATATGCAATAAGACAAAAACTAAGCCTGGCTACTTCCGGATAGTTGAACCATGAAGCTGATGATCAAACCACTTTTGAGTGTCTAAATCTGCCCTTGCCCAAAATAAGAAAGAGTAAAGATATAAATACAAAGTGACTGCAATGACTGACTGACTATGTTTCGTATGCTGTCATGTATTCAAGGATATGTACGTCGCAATGCGACAGGAGCTAAGCCGTAGTTTAAAACGCTTCAAACATATAGTACGATTGACGAGTTGTGGCCGCCTTAATGTTGGTCGTAGATGGTTGCTCAAATTTCATTTCAGACTTTTTCTAACTTTTAATTATTATTTTCGTTGCGATTGAACAGTTCGCAAAAGTTCAGAAAGTCTAACTTCAAATCTCTAATAGATTTTTGATATTTAATTATCAATAGATATATTATTATACTGTTTATTCAATCCATTTATTTTACGCCACCTATTACATAATATGTATATGTAACTGTCATAGCGCAGTGGCGTAGCATGTGTAACAGCGTCGGTTGTAGTTTCGATTCCCGCTCGGGAAAATGAATTATTTTCATTCCCTCGCTCTGCTAACTAGAACAAATCGCGGCGTTGTGTTCCGTAAAAATAGAGTTAAAAACACTGTTCCCCAACTTTCGTCCAATTTTCGACGAGGTTCCCTTGCCTCCCTGTTATCCTGGAAAAACTGAGAAGCTGCTTTTTAACTCTTATAATTTAACACAATACACATTATTTTTTATTTCATTGCACATTTGGGGCGCGTTATATTAATTAAAAACTGACGAAATTGTCATACGGTCGTTACAAACGCATAGACAACGTGTGACCGAAAAACTTTGGTCATTTAATAACTGTACAGTACTTTAATTAATGAAATTATAATACCCATGAATAAATAACATAAAATACGGCGACTGCGATAGCAAACCATTTGAATACAAGAGAATAACATTTCATATTAAATATCAGCGAGGCAGAGGAAACCTAGTGTTAAGACATTGCGTTCTACATTTTCCGTTGAATTCTGGAGGCATTGCGTGCTGAGTGGCGAAACTGGGCGCCGCACTTTGCCTCCACACCAGAGCGAAGAAATGGAAATAAATATATATAAATAAATATTTAATTTCCTCGAATGCGGATTGAACCCTCAACCAGTAGCATTTCCCTCAACACGCGCGCCACGACTGACTACCTCGAACATGAATAAATAATATAAAATACACGACCGCGATAGTAAACTATAGAAATACCGCAAAGGACAATTTTTATATTAAATATGGTTTCGAATAACCCCTTTCCTTATATAAAAAGCGGGAAATATGCGGTTATTTAATATATAGATATCATGTATTGATAACTGATTATTTATCGTATTGGAACGCGTACTATATCAATAACTTAAATATATATGAACATACAATATAATTGGAACATACAAATGGAAATAATTAAAAGTAGTATATAACAGTATGACATGATGCGGCGGTGTTGAGTTCAACCACTCAACGTGCAATGTCTCAAAAATTGGGAGGCTATTGGGAAATGGAATGTCTTAACACTAGGTTCCCTCTGCCTACCCTGCTATATGTAGGGTACAGCGGGAACTTAAAATATATATATTTTTAATACACTTGTACGTCGGTTACATATAGGTACTGTTGACTACTATCTAAGTACTCGACTATACGAGTCATGCGTGTCGACGTTTGACATTCTGACATTGTGACCTCATTGATTTGTCTCGCCTATTAAAAACTGTAACTGTAAAAAAACTTATTAAATGTATAATAAATAAAGTATAATATATAAACTATTACTTGTACAAAAAAGATTATTATAATATATTATTTAAAAAAATTATATAAAAAAAGATCTTGAATCTTTACATATTAATTCAGATTAAGATGTCTATCACTTTTAAATGTCATACATTTTAATTCTCAATTTTTTACTCTAATTAATCCTGTATAATAAATTTGGTGATTTTATTCAATTAATAGAACGTTTAAAGGATTTTTTTCGGATTCGCATTCTATTACGCTTCTATTTAGCTTCATCGGAACAACTTGACTTTATTTAAATAAATTTATAATATTTGTATCAACTATCTTTTTGTATTGTAATTTAAACTAATTTGTACATTATTTTATCTAGGATTTAAACCTATAGCTTCTCGTACACTTAAACATGGATTGCCACCACTGTGCCACAAGAAATTATTCATATTTTATAACAAAAACGTGATATACTATACACATGTCAGTGACTGAGTTGAAATTCAAAGGTCACTTTGTATTTGAGGTGACGTCACTTCAAAGGTCAATTAAGTGAATTACGACAGATTATAAATATAAAGCAGACGCCGAATTGAATTAGGTTACCTAAAAATGTGTCTAGAAATGAAGATTGGAATTTTAATTTGTAATAATTATCGACGGCGATGTAATAAGGGGTTAAAGGCTGTCGTTCCAAATTCCGAATGCTAGTCAACACTCAAGTTGAGTGAACTCAGCGTTTGGCTCCGTTAGCCAGCCAGAGCCAGGAAATGAAAATGTTTAATATTTTATTTCCCCGAGTGGGAATTGAACCCACAACCGTCGCGTTTACAGTGCATAGTATGTTTACTACTAGGTATACTGTTGCTAAAATCCCATTGTGGTTTAAAAAACAAACATTATAATATTAAAAGCAAATTATTAAAATATAATCGTACTTAACAAAAAGGACTTTGTAAATATTTAAAAAATGTTTGTAAGAAATAAAAATATCAATAATGGTTTATACGGTTTAATAATTATACTTTTCAAGTAAAGTTTTCCGTATATTATTGTTTTTAAAATACTTACCTTAAACCTTTTTTTGTTGCAGAATTTTGGTGACAAAATGCAGTGCAAAATAAAAGATTGAATCACGAGGAAGACTTTGAAACCACGAAATAATACGATCGATCGAATTATTAACCAATAAATAATATAATATAACAAAAATAAACCGTACCTTAAAAATGTGTTCAAAAAGAAACATGCTGCCTAATTATTAGTTAGAAATTAATATGCAAATNAGTGACTGAGTTGAAATTCAAAGGTCACTTTGTATTTGAGGTGACGTCACTTCAAAGGTCAATTAAGTGAATTACGACAGATTAGAAATATAAAGCAGACGCCGAATTGAATTAGGTTACCTAAAAATGTGTCTAGAAATTAAGATTGGAATTTTAATTTGTAATAATTATTGACGGCGATGTAATAGGGGTTAAAGGCGGTCGTTCCAAATTCCGAATTCTAGTCAACACTCAGGTTGAGTATTGATTAGAATTCAGCGTTTGCGTCAGGAAATGAAAATGTATAATATTTTATTTCCCCGAGTGGGAATCGAACCCACAACCGTCGCGCTTACAGCGCATAGTATGTTTTTGTTCCTGCGCCACGACGCCCTCAATATTATTATAAAAAAACAAACATAAGAATATTAAAAGCAAATTATTAAAATATAATCGTACTTAACAAAAAGGGCTTTGTAAATATTTAAAAAATGTTTGTAATAAATAAAAATATCAATAATAGTTTATACGCTTTAATAACTATACTTTTCAAGTTTTTCGTTTATTATTGTTTTTAAAATACTTACCTTAAATCTTTCTTTGTTGCAGAATTTTAGTGACAAAATGCAGGGCAAAATAAAAGATTGAATCACGAGGAAGACTTTGAAATCACGAAATAATACGAACGATCGAATTATTAACCAATAAATAATATAATATAACAAAAATAAACAAAACCGTACCTTAAAAATGTGTTCAAAAAGAAACATGCTGCCTAATTATTAGTTAGAAATTAATATGCAAATCTGAACGCGCCCACAAGAAAGGGATAGCGCGGGAAAAAGACAGAGAGCTGCGTCCAAAAATAGCACGATCAGAAATAGTGAAAAAATGTCGGGCTCGAATCCAGTACGGAGTAGCGAGGCGGCGGGAGCCAACGCCGCGTGGTGGCAAACACCATGGAAAACTATGGCTGACCTAGCCGAAGCGGTTGACGACCTTATATGCAGCTTCGACTATATGGACACAGCGATGGACAACCTTGTGATGCTTATATTCATATGGATCCTCTTCTCCATCGTCATCCTTGGAATTGGGAAGTGGGCGTATGGAAGGTTCACCGCGAGAGCAACAGAGGAAAAGGTCGAAAAGCCGAAGCCGAGCGATGATACGAAGAAAACAGCGAACGAAATTATAACTAGTGCGGATAGCGTCTTGGCTACCAGCGCTAAAATAAAGAGCGGGTCGTTTAAGCCCACCAAACCTTCGAGTTTCGTGCCCGCCACGCCACCTATCAAGAAACGCTTGGGTCGCATGTCTCCAGGTCCTGAGCAGTTGTCTGTTAAGAAACACCAGAGTATAATAATCCCGACCTGTACTGGTCCAGATGCTGCGAGCGTGCAGTGGGTGAACGAGTTATTGACGTGGTTATATAATGATCTTGTTATTGTGAATGAACTTGTGCAGCAATGGATTGTGTCCATGAATGAGTTCTCCAAGAAGTCTGTGGAAGAGGTGAGTTTTATTTTTTATTTATGTATATAAAGTTTTTTACCAAAGTATATCATAAATTAATGAATATATTTATATATTGGGGAATATAATTTTGGTGGAATATAAAAGGCGACCTTGTCACTACAGGTAATTTCCATACCATAAAAAGATCAGAATCGAGGAAATTATTTAGACGTTACTAAGTTAATTACTTCATTTATTTTTACACATATCTCAATAAATAAAGAGAATATAGTGACAATTCACTATTTACGAGTACACAACAAATTTGTCTCAAGCGGGAATAGTACCCACTAACTTTATATTTAGCAGCACTTGCACTTTCATCATAGGTTTGACCTATTTACATCAAACATCTAACATGTTTATTTTTTCTGTAAATAACTTAGTACATTTATTTACAACTATCAAATTGAACTCTATTGCGTGGTAATAAAGGATACAGGATATCAAGGATAACCGCCAGTGATTAATAGAGCATAGAAAACTAGATCAAGTACGATATCGATAGAATGGAATTATGGAACGGAAACATAAATATGGAGATTAAAATCTTATATATAAACAATAATGTTATTTCTTTGTTTTTTATTATTATTACTTTACTACTATAGTTTTCGGGTATTTTTTTTACCCAATAACTAATATTATTTAATAATTATTCAAAATTGTATACTTACAAAATGTAGTTAATGCTATATTTTTTTTTATATATTTTTTGTAAATTCTTATAACCCAGAAATTACCAGTATGTCAATTTTTTAAAAGCTTATTGATTTTTTTGTGCCTTTTCCGAAGTATTCGGAGATTTTCGTCTTTGATTTTATTAAACCGACTTAGGAAGTATACGTCAGTCGGGTTGAACCCATAACGTTCAACAAGAAAGATAATGAATGATATTCTGAAAATATGTATACTTCAACTCTAGATATATTTCTATTAAATAATTAGATTTATAATTTATTTACATTTCTCTCCTGTAGAAGAAGACGTTGTACGTTCTGGTGTACGGTGTTGATATCCGCCACTCAACCCGCAACGTGTCAAAATCTCGGCGGTGCGTGCTATGCGAGAAAAAGCGTGAATGTATCTAAAGATTATCTGCTGTAGATACCTATGTCGTAGATTTGGGCTTATCGTACTGGATAAACCGGTCGTGTTTATCCATTGTATTGATAAGACAAAGCCGATATAAAGCTTTAAAATTTTACTTAGATATTTTTAACTATTAACCTTAGAAAGATAACCATATTTCACAGTACACTAATAGGCGACTCGACGTACTTATTTTTGAGTGCCCATATTTTGTGGTTATGCTTAGTATGTACATTACGTTCATACATTTATGAATGTGATATTATATCTTAATCTATGTATTAATAGACTATATAAATGAAAAACATTAGTGTATTAATTTTTTATAAGAAAAAAAATAATTAGATAACAAAACAGGAAACTTCTTAGTTCTTAAATTTAGTGGCTCTTTTCTGCCTAGAATTTGACGCTCTTACGTGATAATATAACTCGCATACTTGGCGAAGCATTTTCAGAAGTTCCAGCTCGATTTTTTGATAAATATTGCGAATCCATAGGAAGAAGAGAGAAAGGCTATTTTTATATTATATTTGCAAACGCGGGCAAAGCCGCATGTAAAAACTACTTACCAATGACCCTGTAGGTATATGACATTGGTATAATTTAGCAACAAACTCTCTTGAAGGTCAGAATAATTATTTATATTGATTATTCACTTAGCTGAATTATTTATTAAAGTATACCCTTATCATACATAGATGTTCAATAGATTGAAAAAAAAAGAAATTAGGTATTTCAGTTTCATTTTATAGCAGAATAGACGTTTTATCTTCGTAAAAATTATGACTGTTTAAAGAATATAAAACAGAACAAGGACATTTATTTATTTTAATATGTAAATCTATAAAAACTGCTAGTATGAAAAATAGCTTTTCATCCGACTTTCAAATATTATTCACATCATAATTTATCAAAAGCGATTTAGCAATTTATTCGTAAAAAAGAAACAAACAAAAGTTGATATATTAGTTATAACGTATCAACTTTAAATTATGTCTGAAAGTTCCAGAGTTTTCCTTCAATTTTGAAACATATACGAGTCGTCGCAGTCAAACATAGACGAAACTCAACGCCGCGCTCGGTCTTATTATCTAAACGAGAAAATGAAAATAATTGCTTCCACCGAGTAAAAATCGAACCCATAACCGCCGAACAGACAAACGGTTGTCCCTATGAAAAGATACTCTTGTACTGTTAGTCATTAGCATACCCAGACTATAGCATTAGAGATGGTTGTTCCGGACAAATGTAGCATA
>JAKRZM010001051.1:548976-577830 GCA_036379175.1 Heliconius cydno galanthus | reverse complement strand
ATTTTTTTTTTTTTTTTATATGGAATAGGCTTGCGTTTGACCGCATCAAGTCTGGTGAACGTTGATGCGGTCTACGGTGGTGCACGCTTGCCTAGAAAATACCTATTCACCCTTTCTTTGAAAACCCCCACATTGTATGTCACAGGAAATACAGATGCCGGCAGTGAGTTCCAATCTCTCGCAGTGCGGATAAAGAATGTAGCCTCAAAGCGTTTCGTTCGTACGGTAGGAATTTCTACCGTATATGGATGGATGATTAATTTACTTGCTTCATAACTTTAATGTTGTTTTAATATCTACCGTGGGCTTAGATTCTATGGGGGCGTCTGCAAAAAGATGGCTACCATCGCTTAAGTCTTAAATGAACAGCTTTATTGTATTGATCCGTGACCCATAATAGTATGGAGAGGCTTATAGCGTAATGTTGCCCAAGTGCCGCCTTAAGAACGCCCATACGTGACTCATGTAACAATGTCTGTAATATTATATCAAATATATATCTGTATATACTCTGTACTAATATTAGCACTAATCTCAGGAACTATTGATTTGATAAGACAATTTATTTTTCTGTTATAATTATTATTTGTGGTTCATTTATCGAAGAAGGCTGTATTACGTTAGTTAAACGATTGGATATAACCCATTCCACTTGGGGTCAGAGTCATTTCCGCGATTTAGAATGTGACATAAATAGCCTTTATTCTATATTATATCAGCTTCACGCTGTATCCTGCACGGAGCAGGGCAGGCAGAGGAAACTTAGTGTTAAGTTAGTTCACTCTTTTACTGGCATCTAAATCTTAATATCAATATCAAATAATCAAATAGTAAACAAACAAAACAATTCGGCGTAGTAACAAATGATGGGACAATCCAGATTTTGGCAACACTGCAAAGTGCCAATCACGCGGCTACCTTGATGTTCCATTGACCCGCAAGCTATTTCGGTTCTTATTGTGTGGGTTATATGAAGCAAAGTTGTCTGAAATAAGTGACAGGGGATGGTGATTCTAAATAAAATGGCTGGTAGACTCTTTAAGTGGGGATATTGTTGGATGAAGAAATGGTAAACTTTTTTCTGATCATGCATCTCCTGCATGTTCTGGAGATGTGGACGAAGACGAAGAAGAATTCAGAGACTGTAATGCGCCCCTATCCCCTGGCTACTCCGTTAAAGAGACAGAAAACAAAAAATAGAAAACTTTGTGTACATATTATCCCCCAATAGCGCCGCGACGGCGCGGCGGCGTTAGGTCTTTCATAATTTACAGACATTATTGAGAAATGTGTTTCTATAAATTGAATTACATGTGGAATAAAGTTATGATTTACATATCAAACATTTAAATTTTCTTATATCTTCTATTGCCATGAAATTTAAGATAAATATAGAGACTATATTGGCTTAGTCAGGTGATACCAGACTAGGCGCGATAGGGGCCAGTTCACATCCATTAAAAAAAAATAACTTGCAATGTTTGCATCTGACTGTATAGGTGACGATTATGGGTTCGATTTTCTCTCGAGGCATAAATTATAATTTAATTTACTCACTCAGGTAATACGACAAAGCGCAGTGTTGTGGTCTGCTGCTCAACACGCTATGGGAGGGAGTGATTAAACACTAGGTTCCCTCTGCCTACCACAATCCAATACGGCATACAGCGTGATGCTATATAATTAAATTTTATTATAGTCTCCGTATACAAATAGGAAACGTATGACTCAAACAATCTTTGAATGATTCAAAATAAATACACTTTTGTCAACAACAACGCAGTAATATTCTATTAATAACATAAACAAATATTCAAGTGTTCTTGTGTTAGAGCTGCGTCTCGGAACGGATTTCGCTGGTAAGCTGAATGTAGTCAGTTCATTTTACCATAGGTAAAAATACCTATTTTTAAATATAATTCTTGAGAATATTATTAATAATATATATTTCGGATTATACGGATTATCAATTATCTGATCTGATATAATGTAGGTATTGTCGATTACTAATAAAACTTAACTGAAATTAAGCTTTCAAATTAATAACAACTTTTGGCAGAGAAATTGAAAGAAAAACAAAGGTTTGCTATAGAAACTACACTTTTATGGCTTAAAAACAAATTGTCATAGTAAATTATGAGTTTTGTCTCAAAAGTTGGAGACTTGGCTCGACTTTGGAAGACAGCCAAGTACATTACTGAAAGGTTATATTCTGTTATTTCAGCGACCTTCTTAGTAATGGTATATCATTTCATGGAATTCATTTTAACGCACTCTTAAACAAAAATACTTTTAAATTTGTGATTTTCTTGTTTGTTGTCGTTTTACGGCCACACACACACATTATTTTATATCTATCATAAAATACAAAATGACTTAATAATAAATACTTACAAAGTTGTTCAATATTACGTCAATATTTACTATTGTTATCTAAACAAGTTAATATTATGTGTACTTACCTTTTAAAGATATGGTTAAGTTGCTGTCACAGAAGAAACTTTTTATTTAATGTTCGTATTTGTAATATTAAATAATACTTTTTCATAGTTTCATGGCTTAAGAAGGGGGCCTAGTGGAAAGACACTCCGTATCTTACGTACATATTTAAGAAAATTAATTCATTAATTCACGTCAAGTGGATGGGAATCAAACCCGTAACCACATTTAAAAATAATAATAAATATATATTTTAATTAGTTAAGTGCCTGTGTTCAAAAATTTTAAAACGTAAGTAATTATCCGGTTGCCCAATTTACGAGTCTATAGAAGCAAAGGTCACGTGCTATATTAATAATTAATATCGTACCTACTACAGTACTACCTACAGCGAAAAAGGCAGGGCGTGAAATTAAAATGTTAATTACTGGACCACCTAACGACGAATGTATGTTCATATTTATGTCGTAATAGGTTTTTTATAGCTAACGCCGTATCCCGCACATAGCAGCGTATGCAAAAAACTTGGTATCCTAGTGGTAAGACACTCCGTTCCCAATAAGACACTTCCGTTGCCCACTTTCCACTGAATACTGGAGAGATTGTGTGTTGAGTGGCGGACCGTCACGCCGTTTAAGTGTTTTAAGTTTTTGTATGTCTGTCTGTGGGTTTGGGCATGCTAATCTCAAAAACGGCTTATTTATTATTACTCACTTATTGTTATTGTGTTGCTAATGATGTTTTTCCTATTTTATAGAATTGGCGGAAGCTTTACCTTTTGGCATACATATTGTCTGTAATCTATATATATATATATATATAAAATCGAAAGGTCACTCACTCGTCACGAAATCTCAGAAACTACATGTGCTAGGAATCTCAAATTTTGCATAGAAGTTATTTATAGGACGTGGGTGCTCGCTAAGATGGGAATTTGCAATATTCGACTTCTAAGGGGTTGTTTTTGGGGTTGAAAATTTGTATGAAACTTCGTTACTACATGCATACGCATGGACGTCACTTTTAGGACGTAGGTACCTACTCATGGAGACAGAAATTAATAATAACGTAGTTCACGCAGGCGAAGCCGCGGGCGGGCCGCTAGTATATTATATGTCTGCATTATTAATCTAAAAAAATATTTAAAAAAAAATTAAAAGGAAGTTACAAAACCGCAGGTATTATTATTGAAAATACAAATCGATGATAGCTCTAAGACAAATTATTAACTTTCCCAAGACAAACTCCCTGGCACAGCTGATTTCAGAAATAACTCTTACCCTAAATTGAATTTGAACTCACACCCATTAACAATAAATAAATCTCCAAGGCTGATAATATAAATGATTCTAAATAAACGTATGGACAACAAGGCCTTAGGTTGTCGTTTGACGAATATCTATTTATACCTTTTGCTGATGTATCACAGCATTTACGTTAATTACGTCGTATAGTACGTCATTAATATATGACGAGTGTTCCAAATGAGTAATATTCAATTAGAATGTTTTTTTTATATTTAGATCTATCTCATCGGCGTCTACTTTTTTATTTTTTCCATAAATCTAAGGCTTAAGGCCTGGCTTCTGGAAATATTCACAATATATACAGGCACTCCGTTCCCATTAAGACACTTCCGTTCACTTTTCGCCGAATTCTAGAGGCGTTGTGTGTTGACTGGTGGAAATCAACACAGTCTTACTATGATATATTTTAAATTGCAATTGTGAGAGTTAGGAGAAATATAAATTATTTTCATATAAAATAAATAACGGGGTATAAAACAGGAGAACAGAATGCCGCGGCTTCACAGTACATCCCGCAAAGTAGGCAGAGAGAACCTAATGTTATAACACTAGGTTCCCTCTGCCTACCTTAGTACTTCAGTCCACATTGTCAGTGGCGCAATTTAACGCCGCACTTTTTCATTTTACTAGAGCGAGGAAATGTAAATAATTCATTGTCTAGAGTTGTTTTTCTATATCTGTCTCTTTTTACCAGCTTTATTAAACAGAGACAAAATACGTTGTATATAATATAATATTTATAAAAATGTAACGTAACAGATGAAAGAAATTATGAATTCAGGAGGCGGCTTCGGTAAGCACGTAGGACTATCGATCATTTAAGTCAACTAACGACTTTGATGACTTAAGAAGTGAGTGTAGGTATGAATTAAATGGAATTAGTTTTTACCGGCGGCTTTACTCGCGTAGCCTAATGTATCATTGAAACGTACAATGTGACCTTTCTCGATAAATGGACATCCAGCAGTTCTTTTTTCTTGAGTAAATAGATACATCTAGTAACGAATCACTCTTCCTATCTTGAAATATTTTATATTAGTTAGTAGGACCAAAAATATCGATTTATTTCACATTTATAAGTGAATCGATATATCGTGTATCGTGTAGCCTTTCTCAATAAATGAATTATAATTAAATTAATACAAAACGATTTTTGCAATTCGGACCAGCAGTTCTTGAGATTAGCGTGTTCAACCAAACAAACCCTTAAGTATAGAAGTAGTAGTTTGTGAAATTTTATAAATTTACATACATATTTGTTGTATATATTAAGTACATTTATTAATCTATTCACAATCTATAAATTATTAATATTTATAAATATGGAAACATAATTTGACAAGATTAACATAATTGACACACTTTACGTTCGAATAGTGAACACTTAAATTAATAATTTAGTAATAATAATAGGCCTTCGTAGCACAGGGGCACAAGCGGGCTAGTAAACACGTCGGGTGTGGGTTCGATTTCCATTCAGGGGAGTGAAATATTCCGCCACTCAACACACAAGTCTTAACGCTGACCATCCTGTATACGCGGGATACAGCAAACATTAGTTCCCTGATGATATTATTAGTTAGTGCCAGGAAATAAAAATAATTAATTCACTGGAGTTGGAATCGAACCCAGACCCTTTTGAACGACGGTATTTCACCGATTATTTTATTTTTTTGTCAGATACTTGGCTACGGTCGTGTCAACCACATTATACCGGAAAGGCACGACAAGTTTTCATAACACGAGATAAGATTGCATATTGTGTAATACACAGACATACATACACACATGCACGACCCACATGTGCTTGCGGAAATTAAGTAAAGATTATTTTGCAACTTCACGTTAAGGAATGCTTGTTATAAAGATCTCTTAAGTAGCTTAAGACGTGATTATGAAGAAATTTTTTTTATTCAACTTCAGCAGAATAGGCAAAGGGAACCTGGGAATCTAGTGCTAAGATACTCTGTTCCCATTTAGACTCTTGTTCCCCCTTTTCGCCGAATCTGGAGACATTGCCCGTTGAGTCGATCTCAATGATGCTCTTTGCTCATTAGCAGAACGAAGACATGAAAATATTCTTTTCATTTATTAATTTCATTTCATCGAGTGGGAATCGAACCCACAGCCTGCCGCATTTACAGTCGCACGCTTATGTCTCTGCGCCACGACTGGCCTCATTGTTTTCGAGACTATACATTTGAGTGGCACAACTAAACGCCGTTGTTTGTACATTATATTCCCTTGTAAAAAAAATCTGACAAACAAGATCTCGTATATGTGAGTATATAGATGTCAAGATTTATTGCTCTATAAATCAGCCTACTGGAAGCTTATCTTATTGCTCCGTTAACTTAGTACTGAGATAAATATCGACAGCAATTTAGTTGCGATTTGGGTTATTTAGATTGGGATGTTGGTTAAGGTTTATAACTTTTTCGTTAATGATTCATTAACAGATAACGCAAAGATGAAAGTACTAAACTTAAAAACAAATATCATGTAGGTAGGTTCCTTGACTCTCTTACTTGTTTATTTATTTAGCATTACGCTGTATTTCGCACATAACATGGTAGGCAGAGGGAACCTGCGAAGCTAGTGTTGAGACGCTGCATTCCCCATTCACTTCCATTCCTCTCTTTCCGCCGATTTCTAGAGGCATTACGTGTTGAGTGGCGGAACAACGCCGCGTTTTACACGTTAACCATACACCAGGCATTTTACACCTTAAACTTCACGCAAACAGACCTGAAGGCAGACAACTAGTTTACCTAGTAGAAATAAGTCTTAGCTAACCGATTTCCACTACAATTCAGTGTATCGATCCAACATTCCCCTGACAATGGTAGTCGGTGGCGTGGTGCCAACAACTGGTTTTATGTCTTCGCCAATATTATAGGGGTTATTGGCAAGACGCGCATTTATAGCACCTAATCGCTATAGTTTTATATTGGTTTACATACATTTGTTTCTAATTCTGTAGCTATTTTTATTTGGATCAGCTGGTTAATTAATATTTTTGGTTAGCTTCACCCTGTATCCCCCATGGCAGGATAGGCAAAGGGAACTTGGTGTTAGGATGGTCTGTTCACCAGGCACTGTCTCAGTTTTTGAGACATAGCGATTTTTTGCTTTTACCTTATTAGAGTGAGGAACTTAAAATAATTTGTTTTCTCAAATACGAGTCAGACTGTCTCATTTGTTCCATACAAGTATTCTGCCGTTATGCTACGACGATCTCGTATTTTGATATAGATTTGTTTCTATTTGTATATCTATTTTCGTTTGTATCAGCTGGTCAGTTATGAATTGCACTCATGAATGGTGGTTATTAATATGAAAGTGTATTGTAATCGTAGTAAGTACCTAGCGCAAAGAAAGTTTTTAATCTATTATTTATTATTGCTGTTTCTTCGCTACGATTGGGGCTGCTAGACGGAGTGTACGCTAGATGCCCTTTGTCTACTCTGTTTCAAGCGGAATACAGTGTATAACTATAAAAAAGAAATATATATTTGAAAATAATTCACTGTTTTCGCGATCTTTGCTCATATTAAACGAAATTACTTTAATCAGATTGATCGCGTGTATTTTATACCTAATAGAGGATACGTTTTACCCGACTTATTCGCAGTCGTAGGTTTTCAGAAGCCAATTTCTGTTAATAAGTGAAAATAGATTCGATAACTTTTTTCTAACTTACGTTGTCGAGTAGTGAATAAAATACTTTCTCATAAATAGTCATATGTGACGTATTTATTTAATAACCCAAATATTTTAACGGTATCAAGGTTGTAAGTTCGATCCTCACCCGAAGAAATGAATTATTACGTTTTCCCTGTAGTGAGACATGGAACGGCGTTGAGTTCTCCACACCACTCACAATGTCACAGGTTCAAGCGGAAAGCGGAAAACAGTGTCTTTAGGTTAGGTCATTAAGTTTTATCTCCCTGCCTATAGCAGGATAAAATATTTTTTATCTATACACATAAAACTCTTCCGTCACTGATTGACAGAGCCGGAACTACGCGGCTTGGAGGCCTTAGGGAGGCTCTAAGGATTTCCCGAAATTTCGACGGGAACGGGAAAAAGGGTATTTTTAGTCTAAGCACGTAAAGTTATGGACTATAATTAATTTATTGTAATATTGTATTAGAGATCAAAGCAGAGAGGAGGGGTGGATATAATTTCCCCCCATCGTTTTTAAGGAAAAGTTAAGAAATTTATCTTCAGTTTTGTATCTTATAAATTTACGTTAATAACAGTATTAAATCATTTTACTAATATTGGTAATTTTGCTTCGTAATAAGTTTTTTTGTCTGCTTTTATCCGTCTGGTGGATATTTAATTAAGTCTTTGACAAGGAAGCCAAAAACCAAGATGTCTACCTTTGATTTTCCTACTTTCAAAGGCTTTCTATAAATTATTTTATAAGAAAAATGTAAATGTAATTTTCTTATTATACCAAATCTTTATTATAAAATCTTTTTGAAAAGGAAATTTGAATTCACGTTCAAAGGCACAATATCGATGATATTAAAGGAAGGTCACGTACTTCAAAATGAAAAGGTGGATATACGAGTATGTCAATGAAATGAAAAAAAAACCTTGCAAAAATTTCTATTACCATATCCCTATTTTTAGGGTTCTTTCGTAACTCAAAAGGCAAAAACGGAGCCCTTTTACGACCACTTTGATGTCCGCATCTCCTTGTGTCTGTCAAGTCCATTTATCTCAAAATCTCGTGGAGAGCATGCTGAAATTATATACCTATAAAACATTTAGGTTTAAGGACCCTTGGAACACAAAAAAGCTCCTGAATGAACCGTTGACATTAAACTAATAAATTATCCCGTTAAAATTATAAAATTTTTGAAGAATGAAGAAGAAATGGGAACTTATATTAATATTGTAATTTATATTCATACTGCAGATCAAAATTATTACAAACTTATAATTGTACTTCATTTTATACAAAATGAGTCGCCCGCAAACTTTAAGTTTGTCAACTGTAAGATGCTTTAAGAGGAGGTTACTCTGACCAAAAAAGCTTCTAAATTAACGAAATCAAAAGAAGCATTAAAGTATTGTTTTACATCGACACGATTAATAAGATGTCCATAACTTTCATCGATATATGGATTATCCAATACAAAAATAACTTTTCAATTCAAAGCAGTAGTTCCTGAGAATAGCGTGGTCAACCAAACAAATAAAGCGGTAGCTTTATAGAATTAGTATCGATTATTAATTGTTTCTTATAAATTTACACATTTTCAAACAATACTACGCAATAACACCCATAAGTTTAATTGGCAATTTTATTTTTAACTGGCTCAGCTCTGAAAATCGTCACTCGATTGCTTTTAACGACTAACATTAACATTCTGTTCTGAATAGAGGGTAAAACTCCTAGATGAAGCTTGTATTTTGGTTGAAATATATAAATAAGCGTTAATAAAGTTATATAAACGCCATTGCGGTTAAAATAGTGTATCTATTATTTTTTCTTTTTTTTTGTACCTTCACGCTTTAAGTACCGCTAACAAGGTAGCTAGAGTGAACGCCAATCCATACTATATTTCCACACCTCTTTTGCCTCGTCCTCTATCGTCTTGCTTCTTATCTTCCACCAGTCATCATCAATCTCTTATAAAATCAACCGAGGTCTCCTCATGCCTCTTTTACTACTTTAAAAAATAAAGAGATTTATCTTGCATTTTAAAACAGAAAATTTGGAAGGTATCTCTTTGCTTATATCTAATACTGTCGAGAATCTTAACCTTATGTTAAATAAACAAACAACTTTGGTGAAGTCGGACATGGCTGACCCGAATCTAGACATATTTAGGTTACGCCTAGAACGAGATAATATCATTACATATAAACATTTGTAAGTGCATGTGTGTTATACATAAATATATATTTTTTACATTTTTAAAGTGTTCCACATGAATTTGCTAAAAAAAACCTTAAAAAACGTACTTATACCTAAATGCCAAAATATTTACATTTTTTTATATTTTGAGTATGAATTGGATTACATATTGACATTTTGAAAATTGTAAAGATAATGCCGCGAATAAACACTTTGGCGGAATCTAACGCTGCGTCGTGACGCATTGAGACAGAGTATAAGAAAAACCCAATGGTTGTGGGCTTGAACCTCGCTAGGGAAAATCATTTATTTTCATTTCTCTTCTGAGGAATGATCAACCGGCGTGCGGCGTTGAGTTCCGCAAAAAAGCCAAAAGTTGCGCTTTAGGTAGGCCGACAAACGAAGTGCTTTAAGAGATTCTCTTGTTCTACCTTGCTAAAAATATGCTAAATGTAACCTATATGTACCCATTAGTAGGATTAGAACCTACAATCTTTGCGGTCATTCAAAATGGCGCATTTTTGATGACAGCAACGGCAACATAGTTTAATGTTTTTAAAGGTATAAAATATGTATTTAAGTCACGTTTACAGTTTCTGCAATGCAGTGTCCTAATTTTGGAAATCGTAAACTTTAACTGCAGTTACCCTACTTGCTTAGTTCTTTACAGAAATTGTAAGAAATGTCTTTGATAAAACAATTTATAATGAATTTTAATCTATTGTTAGTTATTATATTTTTGCTTAAGCTATAATATATAAATAGTCGTTGGTAGGTCGTCTTTGCAGTTTTTTTTATAATTTATTATTTTTACAGACTCGTGACCCGTAGCTTTTGTCATATTTTTTTTTTATTATTAATATTAAAGTATTAGTTCGAGGATTTAAATAAAAAGTGACTACACTGAGAGAACCCACTGCTCAGACACTTCCTTATCCACGTACCTACCACCCTACAAACGAGACATTGCGTATTGAGTGGCAGAACTCAACACCGCGTTTTATCTTGTTACCATAGAGAGAAATCAAAAAATATTCGTTCATCCCAATGGAAATCGAACCCACGACTGTTTGACTGTAGAAAGAGTCAGATGCTGTGCCGCTGCACCACTATAATCTCTTTAATTTAATTACTTTATTTAATATTTATTAATTTATTTTATATACATATAATAAAATACTAATTTATCTCGTTTCTGTTTCAGCAAGGCGTCGGCGTTGAGTTGGTGCGTGCGTTGGACAGCCACCCGCCAACCGTGACCAATGTGTTCTGCGAATGTGACTCGAAGGATGATGTTGTAAGTTATTGTTTTTAGCTTCACGGCGTATCCAGCATATAATCGGGTAAGAGGAGGGAACATGGGAACCTAATGTTGACACTCCACGTTCCTACGGCGCACTAAACATATTTCCATACAAAAAAACATTACTCAGACACAAAAAACCCTTAAAACAGTAAATAATATACTCACTTATACAATAATGTCTGTCCGTACTATTATAGTAAATAATAAGTTGATTTATTATATAGATTCGTATCGTTCCAAGCGGAAGATCCAATTGTGATAAATTGATTGTTACAACAATGTTGCCCGCCTTTTAATGAAATATACGGATTGTTGATTTAATACTATTAAATCCCTATATAGAAACTGTGGCGCAGTTATAAATGACAAGATGTGTACTGAACCCAATGATAGTGTGTTCAAATTCAACTCATGAGACGTTTTTTTATAGTTCTTTTTTCGCTTTTTGCTGTATTTTGCACATAGCATGCAGAGGGATCCTGGCATCTTAGTGTTAAGATACTCCCCAAATTTTCGTTCTTCCCACAATTTTTTTATAATTATTTTTCTTTTTATACATTTATATTTATTAACCAAAGTATCTTGTTAAGAAACTGGGTGGAGAGTAAAGCACAGAGTGCAAAAAATATACATAAATAAAGAAAAAATCCTTTAAGTCAATAGATTGTGAGTTGACAGACGTCAACATGTCATCAAACAATGCAAATGCGCGTCAATTTAAATTATAGAAAATTAACGTAATATGTAAAATATAGATAAATTTTGGTAAATATTCTTTGGAACTGAAACTAAAATAATTTTAAGGGCCTAAACCTTTAAAATTATTTTAGTTTTGTTTAGAAGAAACAGAAAATTGAAGTTGGAAGACAAAAGGTAAAATATAATTTTGCAATAACATGAAATATTAAGAGCCTGCTTAAAATATTATGTTAATATTTTTAAATTTTCAAAACGAAATCACCTCCTGCTGTCTAATATGCCCCATGTATTTATTATTATAATAAATAAATTCATGCTATACATATATAACTTAATAAATAACCTGGAAACCTAGTGTTAAGACACTCCGTTTTAATATATAACTTTGATAATTTCAGACTATCACCTGCGATTGTGAAGCGACGCCTGCTTTCCAGTTAAAAGCGTTTAGCCAACGCGGAGAGAAAGTTGAAGTGTCACATTATAGGGTTAATGTTAACAAGTGAGTATAGTTTTATAGTAATAGTAATATCTGGTTGATTGAAAATAAATAAGACAATTTATGAAGTAAATTAAAGTTTAACCATGGTCGTAGGATTAATGTTGAACATTGTTTACTGTTTTATGTTTTTTATTATTCGGGTATAATATTAGTAGGGTAGTACTCTCCCGAAACGTAAAAAGAATAAAAGTGTTTTTTTAACTGCGTAATTGAATAAATTAAATATTTTATTTCCTCGTGAGTGGGAATCGAACTCCCAACCTATCGCATTTACAATGGCAGGTTTGTACTCCTGCGCCATGACCGGTCTCGTATTGTACATTGTTAAGAATATACAAAAATCCTTTTTTTTTTAAATATTGAATATTTATATTTATAATTTTCAGATTCCGCGCCCGTCTTCACATTGTATGTGTGACAGACAAACTGATAGGTGAACTAAAATGCGATGGGTGGCCGGACGTCAAGGTGGCGCTCGCCCCAGTCGGGCCTTTAAGACCGAACGCCGCTGAAACTGATTTACAACAACTTGTTAGGCAAGTAACGGTTAGATTATTATGTAAAGCTATTTGGATTTTGAATATTTTTTTTTAGAGAAGAAGACTGCTATGTAAAATGTTTCAGATTATTATATTTATTAGTACTATCGCTTACCCTCGGCATCACCTGCGTGGTAAAGGAAGTGGATAATTTCATGTATTAGAGCCTAAAGCCCTCTTGGGTGAATTGACTATATATTGCTTCAAATATTTGAAACAAATATTTGAAGCAATAAAAAGGCTATTATTAAATAAAAGTAACTACATTTAGTATATTCTCATATTACAGTGATATAGTGGTAAGCGCTTTAAGAAACACAAATTTGAACTTCAACTTCGCTCACTACCCCACCTGCCCGAGATTAAGAAGATATGTACCGGACGCCGGGCCGAGACTACCCCTGCATTACGACTCTATGGTAAGTTTAATATTTATTACCTAAGATTGAATAATATCGATACTGTCATGCTGCAGCTGCTTCACATTAAACGCGGACAGTAAACGTGACAGACCACGTCGTTAATAAAGTGAAAATTGTAAAAGATTACAATCTATTAATAAAAAAGTCCACCATACAACGTATTTATAAAATAAGAGCGTAAAACACTAACTTACCAATAAAATTAACAAAAAAAAATTTAAGTTTCTATATATTTATTTTCAGTTACAATCAGATAGAAGCATGTACACTTCAACGCCAAACTCAACGGCCGGTTGTATACAATTATTGGGAGATAAACGTTTGCTAGTCAAAGTGGTTGGCGCTAAAGACATTGGTGGTGAGTTATCAATTTGTCAATCAATCAATCAATATTATAATTTGTCAGTCTTTAAATTTATTAATTTTCTAATAAGTTCTGTGTTAATAAATTGTTGAATTAAGGTCACTAAAACCACTTCTTCAGGCATACTTTTAAATAAATATGTAAATAATAATTTTGCAGGTAAATCAGGCTGTATGGCACCATACTGTGTGGTAGAAATGGATGAACCCCCACAAAGGAATCAGACTGCTTTCAAAAAAGACACCACTAATCCTATGTGGGAGGAACATTTCCTTTTGTGAGTATAAATATTGGTCCTAGATTCTTTTTTCCCAGCTTCACGCTGTGTCCCGCATATAGCAAGGTATACAGAAGGAACTTATACCTATCGTTTTCTCATCTTCCGCCAAATTTTGAGTGGCGAAACTCAACGCTGCGCTTTGTCTGGTTACCCGAGCTAGGATATGGAAATATAATTCATTTTCTCGAATGGGAACTGAACCCACAACCAACGCGCTTATAGTCACACATCGTGCCACTGCGCCAAAAATGATTTGATTTAATGTGAGTCCTACATATTGACCTGGGGTATTGGAAACATACAAAAGCTTAATACAGATATAATTATCTAATCACTTTTATAAATACACATTAAAAAATAAACTTTTTAAAAACTAAAATTTGAAGTCAATAATATTATAATTTCAGCGACCTGTCACCTCAAACAGCGGAATTGCTCTTCGAAGTGTACGATCGCACCGGACCTCCCTCCCCTGGAAATACTACTACGCAACACAGGTAACATATCACTAGCGAATCGCTTGATATTACTGATATATTATAGCCAATTATGCAAAATATTATAAATTATATAAAATATTATAATTATATATAATTTACAAATTAAATCTAAGTCGAAATCTTATTTCCAGGTTCCTAGGTCTAGGTCTAGTCGGCATAGATGAATTGCTGGCCGCGCCTTCACAGAGACAACAGATAGGCTTACAGACGAGGCCCATGGAGGAGCACGATGTTAGCGGCAGTTTGACTGTTGAAGTACGTATTTTGTGATTTTTTTATATATTGGACTAGCTACTCACCTGCTTGTGTTTTATTATATTTTAAACAATTTATATAATATATATTTTTTACATATATTGTCTTTAATGTTATGGTCAAATTATATGTTATATAATATATTAAACTGTCTGATTTCCGATATAAGGCCTACCCCCTTATGAATGAATTTTAATATTGTTTGATTATTATTTTTATAATAATATTTTAAAAATAATGTTTTTCCCTTTCAGTTTTTATTCATAGAAGGTGCAGATATACCGGACTTAGGTTCGAAGCCATTGAAAATAAAAGAGAGTTTACGCACTGTGACACCTCAAGGCCGACTTACTACGACCACTAAAACTACTTTCCAACAAAACGGTAAATATCTTTAAATTACAGTGTTTAATGATGAAAGTTATCCAGTTATCCTATTAAGTTCCGCCACTGAATAAGAAACGTATCGTTAAATTGAGGGGAATAGAGGTTCCTAAAACTAGGTTCCCTCTGTCTACCCTGCTAATATACGTGAAAATAAAAAAAATATTTTATACCTCAGGTCATGATCCATCTCAACTAACAGAATCAGCACTTCGAGAATTAGAACTGAGTCCCACCAACGCAGCGAATAAGTCTACTCTCATCATACATTCTGTGCAACGGGTACGTATGTTTTTGTATTACTATTACTAAGAATTTGTGTTTTTTTCACTTGTTTTTTTAACTGTGCTTGAAGATTTTTTTTAAAATTTTTGTTCCTGTGTCTTGATTAAGGTCAGAAACTAAGTGTGAAAAGTTACATCCAAATTTATGTAGACGTTTTTGTGTGAAATGTAAAGTTTTAATTTTTTTCGTAAAAATTATATTTTTTGTTACTTATATAAAATTTCTATTATAAATAGTTTAGTATGTTGTAAATTCATAAAATGTTCCGTAAATAAATATAGAAAACATAAATAAGTATTAATTATTATTTGTTTAATTACATTATAATAATAACCACAAAAAGCAAATGTCTTTACTTGTCATGTCCTCGTTTTGAATTGCTCATTGAATAACTTTTTTGAGTAAGATTTTTGTTTTTTGCATGTTGTTTGAAAAATCCCAGGAACCGAAATCTATAAAGGTGAGTTTCCATTACATTTTATTAATAATTAAAAATTTCATTCATTTAATATTTTGCCTGAACATTGTGTCCATACAAAAACCAACCTTAAATTTAATTTTATAAAAATCCATTAAGCATGTTTGTTACTATTAATAATGTTTGTTGAAATTTGGTTAAAATTTGAGTTTTTTCATAAATTATTTGTGAAATGAACAATATTGTTTTTTTTTATTCAATACAAAACTCAAATTAAAACTAAATAATTGTGTTGCGACTAACGTCCCTAAAAATATTCAAAACTCCCAAAAAAAGGTTGAATTAACGGATTCCGGGAAATTCATCGAAGTGGAGCGAGAAGGGGAAATAGGAAATGCTTATTTACAAAATAATACAGATAATATAGAGAAAAATATAGACAATAAAGAGAAAAATACAGATAACAAAGACAAAACGTCAACGCCAAACCAATCTCCCGCCAAAAGTGTAAGGATAAAGGAAAATGGTGCAAAAACCAATGGTGATGCTGAAACGGTAAAATTGTTTGTTTTTTCTTTCAATTAATATTTTTAGTTACTAATCGTGTTGTAAATATATTTTTAGGTATATATATATATGAGTATTTATTTATAATTATTTTATAAAATTTGCATACTTTAGTAAGAATAACTACAATGTTGCTTTTCTTACTATAGAATTTTTATGAAATAGTACCATAATTTTCTCGATATTTTTTAAATATTGTATAATTACATATATTTTTTCTTATTTCCCTGATACTATACTTTTAAAGCATTATACTATTTTAAACTAATAAATTAAATTTTATAAAAATATTCTTATAATGATTTCTTGTATTGCTTAAAATCTTTTTACTATACTAAATAAATATTATTATGACAAAGTGCACTAATTATTTAAAGAAAAATATAGTTAGAAAAATAAATTGTCGTTTCGTAAGTTATTTTAAGCTCGGACGTTGGGCGACTGTATTAAATATCATTCAGACAATTATTTACTTATGTCAAAGCCAACTAACTTAATTATGTATTTACTAGTAGCCGAAATAAATTTAATCAGCATTTAATCAAACAGCTATAGCAAATGACTAGGATTTATAACGTTAATCTACTTGTCTAGCCAAATATCATTTAACTTAAATTTAAAAATAATGTCACTGACATAATAATTCTAACTAGTGTAAGTTTTAGCTATAATAAAAAGTAAATATATTTGTATATGTAATGTTAATATAATCATATTTTAAATTAAATAAAATATTTAGCTATTATTTCATCGGTTAAGTTAGTTGGCTACGACATATAGGCAGGCATATCCTCGATTGGCTTATACAAAGTGAACTTTAAATAAATATTGACTTTTCAGCCTTATGAAGCTTATTACAAAGTTTACCACTCAAAATACAAAAGATTAGGAAAAGTGAAATTCCTCTATCAACAAAATAAAGCTATAGAAGTATGTTTTTTCATTTACCTGTATATATTTATTTTATTAACGTTATAGCAAGGCGACTACGTTAATAAGAATCAAGAGACTCCTCCCGAGCCTGCACCACGTAAAAGAAAACGAGACTTCTTCGGTACTATCAAGAGAAGGTAGAAGTTACTTTTTATTAATTTATTATAGCTGATAATTTTGAAAGAAATTATGAAACGTTTTATTTATTTTCTTTTGTTTATCGTTTACTTTTAAGACAATGAATATGAATAAAATATTTTCATAATTTAAATTCATACTTCTTGCGTTGAGTTTTTGGTTGGTTTGATAATATATATTTGTTAATGATAATTGAGGTGTTTATGGCGCAGCGGCACATCGTCTGATTGTAACAGCAACGGTTATGAGCTCGATTCTTACAATTATTTTCATTTTCTCCCTCCTTTAGGAAGACAGCGCCGCAGCAAGTTTAGCCACATGAGAAAATTAAACTTATTAAGTCATTGAGTAAGAATCATACCTCTGTGAACACACAAACGCCAAAATCAGCCATTGCTTTCTACTACTAATAATTATATGAATATTTTTAATAAACAGGTTAGGAAGATCTCGAACTAGAGGTGCTTCTTTAGACCTTCAAGACCCTGAAATGGAAAACCAACATATTCGGAGTGTTAGCGCTGAAAGAAATACTCTTGGTATGTAAGGTTTTTTTATAGACAAATATAAGAAATAAAGAGTTATTGTGTTTATAAGCAGTGTTGCAATCAATTTGCAATAGAAGTTTTCTTTTTTTATTATTTCGTTAGATTCTAGTTTTTTATTATTGGGTAATACTTAATAATGTAAATAAATATATTATCTAATACACATAATATTTAAATTTCGTGCCACATTGTTATTTATACAATTGCATACAATTTGCAGATAAAGCGTTAACTCTACCGAATCGCAATGTGTATTCCGCGGGGGCTTCCCCCGCACAGTCCGGAGATGAATCTAGGACTTCCCGAAGGTAATTATATTGTTGCCAATTATGTTTAATGTTGCTATTTGTTGTTCTTTTGTTGAGATTTTTTTATATTTGTATTATAGAGTGCTTAGAAATTATATATTTTTTTCAATCAAATTTAAAATTAAACTTTAATTTTAGTAACAAAAGTTTCAAAATTAATAATTAAATAATAGAAATGATACAAAAATAATATTTTAATAGTTTATATTTTTTCTAATTGGCTTTAAATATAACAATTTATTAATTGCGAATCTAACAAGGCAAGATTTATACAGTAAATATTTTCAAATAATGCTTTCTTGCCATTTACAATAATAAATATAATTCTTAACCTAGCACTAAATGTGATTTTTTTCTCTCTTTTCATCTGGCAACACTCACGCTGGGGAAAAACGCACTCTGCGATCTGGTAACATTGGTATTTCATACTAATTTTCTACCTTTTTTAATCTGTACGCATGTTTTTATGAACTGGATTTCAATTTTCCCCTTATAATGCTATTCTTATCATCGCATTAATTTTTTTTCATGATTTCACTCTATTTTTTGTCGAAAACTCGTGTTTTTTTAATACTTTAAAAATCTTTTTACTATCGAAAATTTATATCTTTTTGTTACTCAAAAAAACAATTTTCATCCATTGTTTATTTTTTTCATGATATCATCCAATTTTTATTGTAAACGCATGTTTTTATTGCATTCTTTTTACATATAAACTGTGGGAACCGGAACTTAAAATTAATTTATCAGATCTTCTCTTAGTGAAGTCTCCGGATTCAGTACAGCATCAGCTCGGACATTCATTCATGAGGCTTCCACGTTAGTCCTCGAAACTATTGAGGCTGGAATAAAAAAACACTATTTGGTTCCATTAACGGTCGCTCAAAGATCAAGATGGCGGCGGAAGGGAGTCAAATTGCATATTTATAATGAACACACTTTCATCGCTAAACATCTTAGCGGGTAAGTTAGTGTTTTGATTATTTTTTTTAAAATATGATATGTACTTTGGGATTTAGAACATAAGTAAATATGTATCTCCTAACAAACACATGTCTGTCTCCGAACAAACACATGGAACACGTGGGACATCATCTGAGTGTAAACAAATGGCTCAATCCTAATTCATTTCTCCGTTTATTTTTATCGAATCAATTATTATCATCACCTCGCTCTGGCGTAACAAAACGCGGCGTTGACGCACTCAACGCGATAATACAGAACGGAGAGTCTTTTAACTTTTTCCTAGGTCTCTACTGTTATATGTGTACAGCGTAAAACTTAAAAAAAGAAAAACCGTAGTTTCATAATATCTTTGTCTTCTCTGCCGAATAATATTGTATTTTAATAATATAACATGAAAAGTTTTAACCTAAATAAGTTATGAATATTTTCTCCGCACAGTGGCACAGTATGCACAGTGTGCAACAAGACGATAGCGCGTCGTATCGGCAAGCAGGGCTACCAGTGCCGCGACTGCCTGCTGCGGTGCCACAAGCACTGCCACGTGGCCGTGCCCACCAGGTGTGAGAGGTCCACTGTACAGGATATGGAGCTGTGAGTAATTATACACGATAATATGCAATAATACATCAATTATACACATAAACACATGTTCAAATACGCATATACGAGTATTATACAATTTTGATAGGAAAAATATTACCTATTGTGTTGTTTATTACAATTGTTTCTGGTGATGAAGTGAAATGTTAGATGTATATTTTTTTAGTTTCACGTTTAACTAATTTTTAATAGCTGTGTATACTTGTATAAGTAATAAAACCTATCATAGTACCTATTTGTTTTTAATAATAAATTTAGAGAATTTTTTATACATGTCAAATATAATTTTAAGCTAAGAATAACATGAAAACGTTTTCTAAATTTTTAAACTTTTATAATAGTTAGACATGATATTTTATAATCATAGACAAAACACCTACTTAAATGTTTATTGGCGTCAAATCGAATAACTAAACAATAACATAAACATACATAATAATTAATAATAACAAAACAATAATAAATAACAATAAAATAAATTTATTTTATATGATTTATTTATGTATTTTATTGTATTTCTATGCTCTGGTTGCCTTCCTTGAGCTCGAGTCTACAATAAACATAAATAATGGTAACCACTGTGAAAGTTAAACATATTAACATTTGCTAATTCTTCATCATGATATGTTTTTAAGGTAATTAAGGTAAGTTTAGGTAAATATTGTGAGATTTCATTTATCATAATACAAAAAATATAATAATGATAATTATTTTATTTATTTGACCGTAAGTTCGTATGAACATTAAATTTAGTAAAATTATTTTCTATTTAAATTAGTACATACAACGGGAATCTAGTGTTAAGACACTCCGTTCCCATTACGGCGCTTACGTTCCTCACTTTCCACCGAATTCTGGAGGCATTGTTGAGTGGAGGAAGTCAACGCCGCGGCCTCGTTACTAGATCGAGGAAATGATGTTAAATAAAGTTTTAATCCATACTTAGATTTTTTAATTACTTTTTAAGTCTAAACGGTACTTTTTTTGTCATTATTGTTAAATATTTCTTTTAAAATGTAAATGAAAATCTCACAAAAAGGCTTAATGAAAAATACACACCATTCTATCATGTTTTATAAATTAATAAAACTATATCATTTTATTAATTTTATATGAAAATAAAGTAGTAATCATGCTTGTCAAATTTTATGAGTAAAATAGTAGAAGCTATTTCTTTAATAATGATAAATAACCTTTTTAAGTTCTTTATGACCGATGTTGCTGTAACATACAGTTTACGAGATATATATTTTATTATTATATTTTTTTAAATTATTATTAAAATAATCGAATATAAATAATTGAAAGTTATTTTTGTTTATTAAAAGTTCTACGTATTAATTTTGAATTTTATCTTACATATTTATTTTTATTCTACAAAATACATTTAAATACACTATATATTTATTTTAAAATATCTCGTAAACAAACCCATTATCGCTATTATCGCTTATATGTATTTTAATTTTCAACGCTGCCAAGGTCCCATTCCCATAGCTTTGGAAATGGAAGGTACATGTAGTTTATTAAATATGTCACGCTTCTGTCAACGTCATTTGTCAATGTCATGTAGCTGTCAAATTGACGTAGCTGTCAGTGTCACCCGTGACGTTACTAGCGCATGAGCCAAAACAGAACTTTGAAAAATGTAATCACATTTATTTAATTTAAGAATGTGTTAAGTTACACTTCTTTGTTTAATGAACAAGAATTTAATATTATTTTTTTATATGATTGTTTCGTGTGATAGTGATATATGTATATATGTATTGTAATCTCCTAGGAACTATTATTTGTTGCTAATTCAATGAAAATATATAGTATTATTTTTGAGCTAACAACACTTAATATTATTTGTAAAATATTTAATTTTAAACATGTAATTTATTCCACATAATTACTATAGATATAATAAGAACAAGAAATGTTATAAAAATGAACGAATGAAGTATTATTAATGTGTCTAATACTTTTACATATTTTTTTTGGATATTTTCTTCATTAGTGTCAGTGCATCTCTATGGACATTTGAATATAATGAACATTTTAATAAAACTTCGTTTTTAAAGAATATTGAAATTTAAAATTGACATGATGTAGCCATGGCTTTTCTTATATAATTTGCTTCCACCACATTTAATAAGCCAAATAGAGAAGCCTATTTAGTATATAATATATACGTACATGTAATGTATGTTATTATATGTAAATAAAATAAAATACATATTTTTAGATCAATGCTTCCTGTTTTAAATGAATAATCAAGCTGAGAAGACTGCAAGAATATATCACAGGTTCTTTACAAATAGTCGTCCTTAGATGCCTTTATTAGTTAAAGAAAATAGTTTTTTTTTGTGGCATGGAGTCTGTAGATGCTTTTTAATTATTTTTTTGGCATGACATCTGCCTAACTAACGTATAGGTGTTAATATTTTTTGTTACGTACACGTTCGGATATGAGATTATAGCTTATTTATAAATAAGTGTATATCTCTTTAGTTGTTTTTATATAAAGGTAATAAAAACTAAAATCTAATTTTGCAGAGTTCTATTTTTGTTATTATTTTATTTTCTTTAGTTGCATGTCTTGATTTTTATTGCATGTTGATGTTTTTTTTATATACATTGAAAATACGAGCTATTTACATAACAAATTGAATATAAAGCTGTTATGTGTAGCACGCATATACCCTATTTTTTATTGTATTGTACTTTATGTAATGATGTATGTTGGTATTGTTTATTTTTTAAAAAATATTATACTAAATTAAACTACTAATGTATCACAAGACTTTTTAATATAAATATACATACAAAAAAATATTACTCTTACTAAATTTTCAATAAAATCAAAAGTAGTTTTATTTAGTATATTCAACTTTAAGAGTTGCATTTTTTTAACTTTTTTTCAAATTCCAGGGCTTACATTTCGTCTCCGTTCACGGACAAAAATATAAGAATGCTGTGATCTTCGCCGGCTTCTGCACAAATATATACTTAAATTATTAAACTTATTAAGATGACTATGTTACTGTAAAAGTCTGAACTACGCGAAATCTTAAAAAAAACTACCAAAATCTAAAATTTAATAATTTGGCAGTTAGTCTGGTTTAAAATTTAAAAAAAACAACAAATTCAAATTACACACTCACATTTACCAAAGTACGCAAAAGTACTAAAATTTTTCAAACTAAATTTGTTTAGCTGTACAAACATTTAGACTTTTACAATAAACTAACAATTAACTGTACAAGTAGTTCGCTACCTTTATGTGGCTTTTTTATAAAATATATTTATAAATATAAACGTTATATGAAATTTTAGATATAAGATGTAGTGTTCTTTATCTGATTATTGAAAAAAAAATTGAAAAATTACCGCTTTTCACATATTGGCGAAATAGGTTAGCTTAGGAAACGCTAGAAACCTTCTAACACTTTTTACCATCTTTAAAAATAATTGACCATTAAAAAATACATTTCAAAATATGAAAAGTTTATATATTTTTTCCTTTGGGAATTGCAGATTAAAATTTCATTAAAAAATGGAGTTCTCGTTTTAAAGAGCAAGTGTAATAAGTTACCAAGTAGTTGTTATATTGAAAGGTTGTTTATATTTTTATTTGTCAGAAAATTATTTATATTATCATATTAATACATTTAAATTATTCTACTGTTATTTTTGTCTTATACTCAATTTTGCATTATTTCTTTTAAAATATTTTACAGACAACCTTTTCAAATACCCACAAATGTTTATATTTTAATTATAAATTAATTAATGAAATGTTACATTTATATAAAATATCACAAATTTTAATATACGCCTAAAACAGAAGAAAACATCTTAAAGAAGCTTACGCACATTATATAGTAATAATTATACCAGTCGTTATATTACGTGAAAACAAACACGCTTCGCTTCACGTTTCACGTTAATAATATTTCCAACAAAGTGTTTATAAGTTCGTGTATTTATTTGTTTTGTTTACACGAGTGTTTGTTGTGTTGCTAATGTTGTTTATTTCATGAAATTTCTAATAAGGAAATTATTAAAAGTTGAAATTTGTAAATTTATTCAAATTAACTTTGATAATTTATTTCAAATAATGAAAGTAGAAAAATTGAAAACTTATTAAAATTTTTCAAAATATTACCAACACGCCTCTTTTATTGTTTTTTATATGTAAAGAAAGTGATTTGTACATGACAATGTATTGTATAGATTGTTGACGCGTTGTTTAATGTTTATGTTAAAATATATTATACATATTATTTATAAATGTTGGCATTATTGTGTTTTCTGTAATTTTATTTTCTCTTCTTTTTAATTAAAATGCCTTTTGTAATTGACTTTTATTATTTCCTTCAAACGATATACATAGTAAACGAGTTGTCGCTGACGAACGTACAATTGTCGTCTATAAACCTACATTACAGGCAACTACTTTTTTATCCTACTTAATTTACCCACATTATATCTGCCTAAAAACTTATACATATAAGTATAATGTTCAATTGATCATATTATAGAAAATAACAAAAAAAAAATATAAATAATATTGGCCAGTTTTGCGCTGTATTCCGCAGCTATAGCAGGGTTGGCAGAGGAAACCTAGTGTTAAAACAGTCTGTTCCATACTTTCCGTTTAACTTAACACCCCGCTTTCTTTTTATCAGGGCGAGGAAATAAAAATATCATTCTTTTGAATGGGAATCGAGAACAAAACTGCTTCAATTATAATTCCATATAGTGAACTAAAAAAAGTCAATAAAACAAACCATATACATCTTACGTATCAATTTATTGACTCCAGCGTATTTACATTACACCAACAAGCATTCCATACTGTAAACGCCAATATTTTTGTAAAACTGTAGAAACTATTTCACAATAAAATTAATTTAGTACCAAAGCGGGATTTTTTAGTTTTTTTTTTAAATATTTCCTAGATTTTTCTATTTTTTTCAAGTAAGTGGCAGTGATATCCGCTGGCGTTTACATCGAACCGGTTACACTCATTTAATATCGATATAACGTTTTACATTTAATTAATTTTAGTTATCAATTGTATTGAAGAATGTTATTACATAATCATTACTCCTCTCCGCCTAGTAATTAATATACAAAACATTAAAAAAAAATATTGAAAAAATAATAGAAATAAAAATATATAATTTATAGAAAATATACTAATAAATTATTAAGGTAATACTGTAAACGGAAAAAAAAATATTTTGAAAAAAACACCGAGACATCAAAACTTGGCTAATGCCAAATATATAAAAAAAAAATTTAAGCTAAACTCAAGTAAATGTAAAACCCGTTCTTAATTACAATAACGAATACGCGAATATTATAGTAAATATTATAACACACATATATTGTGAACGAACGCAGTAACTTTTAGGAATCGCTAGTTAAAGTAATGTGACAATTACATATTATTTCATTTATAATATATATAAAATTATGAAATATATAGGAAAAATCAATAACTATCGTGCGACTAAAAAAATGAAAAAAAAACCAAGGAAAAAAAAAACAAAAAAATATGGAATCACAAAAAATATAATTAGTAAATATTTACATTAAACCGAGTGACTACAAAACATAATTATGTAAATTATGTAAATTTAAATAAACCACGTGGTAACCTATGCTAATGTATCACTATTAGTATAATGTTACCATTACCATCAAAACATATACTGTTACCGTTAAGTATACAAAAAAAAATCAAATATAAATATTTTTTTATTATTTTCAAATAAGTATATATTATTCAACAGTAACATATGTATGTATGTATATATTTTTTAGTCGAAGAGGCAGACACGGCCTAGTGTTAAGTCACTCTGCTTGCCGCCCAGACTCGCGAGAAGCGCCACATTTTGCCTTATTGTATACACATATACAATATATTTTGAAAGTTACGGTAACATTATATTATAAAAACAAAACATTTGGACAAATCACAAATAAGAGACGTTCATTGATTCAAAAAAATATAACAGAGTTGTAAAAACTCTAATTAGACAATATTAAAGACTTTAGAATACTATATAATTGAAAAAAAAATGCGTAGAAAAGATTGTTATATAAAATATAGAAAATAAATCATAAAAAAGTTTAATATTAGGCAAAAGTTAAAAACTGCATCAAAAACGGCGCATTATTTTATATATAATATGTATACACTACTAAATGTGAATAAATACATCTTTGACTTAACTGAGACCAATACAAAACATTAATTAATATTCAAACGCATAGTTTGGTTATTTTTATATTTTTTAGTTAATTTTAATATATATTGTAGTTTAAATCTAGTTATCTTATTTTATTTATCACTAAGTATATTTGTATGACGTAAGAGCGAAAAAAATGGAAAAAAATCGAAGCACCAGTTTTTCAATGTGCAAATCCCAAAAAAGGATTTCAAAATAAGCAAAATATTCCAAAAAAATCAAAATTAGGCGATTTCCTATTCGAGTATAATTTGTATAGAAACATACTAACATTCATAATACAAGTGCTGGCAAATGACGTCACAAAACAGTAAAACTGTGTACAAAAATCAATCTAAATCAAAAATGAATCAAAAACGTCCATGGAATGATACATCAGTCAAATGATCTTACAAGCTACATGTTATGTGATCGACTGCAAAAAATTAATAATAGTAGGCTTTCAAAAACAAAAAACTAGACAGATTTTGATAAAATTCTATCAAATACAAATAAAGTATTGCCATATAAAAAAAACGAAAAGCTAAACAGATTTTTATAAAACACTATCAAATATAGTGAAAGCAGTGCATATCAATACATACAGTTTTTTTAACCGCAGTCTTTTTTTCTAGAAGAAACGCTTTTTATTATCTTAAGTGTACTTTTAACATTTTATTGTGTTATAATATTCATATTCTTTCGTATAATTTGCCGGGTGACAGTTATTAAGAAAAACCACTTAAAACTAGTTTGGCGTATGTTCATTGATGAAAATGGAATTATTAAATTGAAATATATACTAAAATTATCATTGTTTTACTAATTAAATACAACAATGTATGTTTGAAAGTAAAATGAAATAATCAAAATTAAAATAATTGATATGTTGATACAAATTGATTAAATTTCAGCCTTTGCCACTATCTCACATTCAAATATGAAAACAACAACACACATAGCTTTTAAAAAAAATCTCGGAAAATTCTATTGAGTATTTTCGAGATATTGATATATGGAATGCAATGAAAAGATAATATACTACAGAAAAAATAGCGTGGAAGACTGTAAAATGGAATAAAGCCTTAAAAAAAAACAAATAAAAATCACCCGACAAAATATATTTTGTTAGCTACTATATCTAAACATGGGAAATGGCAACACAGATCGCAACTTTAAAAATAGACCGTTAAAATGAGGCCGTCGTGGTGCAGCGGCACTAGCGTGCAACTGTAAACGCGACGGTCGTGGGTGTAATTCGCACTTGTGGAATGAAACATATGTCAGAAGTGGATGTTCATATAAAAACCTGTGTTGCCACTAATCACTATAGTCAATAAATATAATAATACTAGATATAACTTGACACTATTAAGATTATTACAAATATTTTTTTATCTGTTCTGTTGATGATTTTTGAACGAGTTTTTTAAATAAAAAATATACAAAGTTTAAAAAATAAGTAAATATTAGAAAATGCACAGATTAGATAAAAGAAACGAAATATATGAAAAAGAAAATGGGAATAATCATTCAAAAATCATCAATTTGCAATAATTGTATATAACCTTACAAACTACGTACACATTAAATACGTATCGAATAAATATTTTAAGTATAAAATTAAAAAAAACACAACTCGCTTTATGCTTTGTTTCGTGCGCAAACTTTTTTATTAATAATGTTGCCATTTTAATAATAACCATTTTAGAATATATGGCAACACTGATGTCGAAATTTCAATGTTCAATACTGGCAACATTTGTATACTACGGTCACAAAAATCAGACAACACTGGTGAACATTAATTATCATTTTTAAATTAAATATTATATGAATTTTGTTTATACTTTGAAAAAATTGGGGGCTTCAGCGTTCCTAAGATCAAAAAATCTATATATTCATACAAAATTTAAGAAAATTAGGCATTTATTAAAAAAAATAATTTCAATTAATTTGCACACTAATAACATTTAAGATATGCACAAAATTAATAATATTTTACTCATAGAATTAAAAAGTCCTAACTCAAAAGATCTTTTACTTTTGAATTTACTAAAAAACTGACCGAAAGGGTCTATTTTAAAGGTCTAATTTTTTAAGGTTTTTTTCAATTAGGTTTTTCTTCCAAGTGTTTCATATGTCAATGTTCAAGTATATATATGCACATACACGTATATATATGTATGAATGTATATAAGTTACAAAAAACTAATAAATATCTTCATTATATCTACTATGTTTGTTAGTAGACATCCACCGGCGTTGTCTGCGACGTTTAGTTTACCTGCGTGCGAATTCTGCTTTCATAGCTGTAATGAAAAAAAAAAAAAACATGTTACTGTAAAAAGAAACTGGTGATTGTAGCTAATAGATAAATTTTATTTCTTGTTATTATTATTATCACTTCATACCAAATCCCATAAATGTATGTCCACAAAAGGTACCAATGGCAGCCAAAACTGTGCATATATGTTTTGATTGCGTTGAATTAGAAGCATGATTTTTTAGACCTTAATATTTGATATTATTTTCAGAGATTTCAGAGTCTATTCATCTAAATATAAATGGTCTCGATATACAGATAACAAAGTGAGTCTATTTTTTCTTTTCAAGTATCGAACTCCAAAATACATCTTATAGCATATCCCTGACTTGAAACGTGATGTATCGAGTTCGATTCCAGGGAATGATTGATTGATTGATGACAAAATAAATTAAGAATTGAAGTACAATATGTATAAAGAATGAATGAACGAATGAAAACAAAACTAACTAACAGGTTGTTTATTTAACAATTATCTCATCAGCCTATGTGTATTGTGTGTACGTACCGTCGAGTATGTCCCTCTTCATGTGGTTGACCTGCGCGCGTATCTCGCGCAGCACGTCCTGCTTGAAGCTGTCCCACTCCGCCATGGACACGTACCCGCTCTCGTTGCCGCCGTTCACTTGCTGCACCCACACAACACATACGCATATAGTG
>JAKRZM010001051.1:502026-545907 GCA_036379175.1 Heliconius cydno galanthus | reverse complement strand
CCATGTAAAATATTATTTATTACTAATCTAATGTGTTGTGTATATATTGTAAATTTGTGTTTGTTTTGTTTTAGGTGAAGGCTGTACTAACACAGGATCTCTTTTTTTTACATGTATTCTATAATTGTGTATATTTATCTTTCTTATTACCGGTCAATTTCCTTCGTGTGTTTTCCATACAACGTGACATTGGCGAAATGAATTGTGCTCAACTGGCACGCTCGAAACGCCATATATCGAGAAATCAATCAATCGACATGACGCTGACAGTGGCCAGTGACTTACATTAAGGTTGGCGGCGGGCGCGGGTTGCGGGGGCGCGAGGGGCACGGGCGGCGCGGGGGGCGCGGGCAGGTTCTGGTGTGGTGGCACGGGCGGCGGCGCAGGAGGACCCGCCCCCACGCCCGCGCCCACGCCCACGCCCACACCGGCCGCCGTCAGCGACATGTTGGGCGGCATCGGGGCGCTGGAGACATACAAAATTATAAATATGTTTAAATTATGTATTACTTTTCTGTAACTTTCCATTACTGCATGTTATCAATATTCAATTCAGATTAGTTCCTACCTATTAGTACGATGATGTCCATGAGGCGGGGTGGGCGCGTGGGGCAGAGTGTGGACGCCGTGCGGAGGCGGCGCCGGCGCGTTTGTTGTTGTCGTTGCTTGCTGTAAGAGGTACAATATACAATTATATCTACAGACAATATCTCGAACACACAATATGAAGAATATAATAGGGAAAGCAGAGAGAATATCATTGTTGTTGTTGTTGTTGTAATTGAAATACAACTGAAAGATAATTTTAAGTGCTACTATAGTAAAATATCACTTAGGTAGAAAAAATCTATTGTCATTGTCAACTTCACCATTGGGATATGGATAATGGAATGAAATATTTATCTGCAGATTTTCAAATTAAAAAAAGGAACAGTCATATTAGTTTTTAACTAACTGGGACACTTTGGCTTCAAACATGCATTTACGAGATATGTATATATTTATTTTTGTAATGAAATTACTTTATAAGATTATAAAGCTGAAGAGTTTGTTTGGTTAAGTGCGTTAATCTAAAAAGCAGTACTAACACTTACGGGATGATGATGATGCGGCGCGTGATACTGGCTCGCCGGTTGATGTTGGTGATGTTGTTGATGTTGTTGGTGTTGTGGTTGATGTACGATCTGTTGTTGTATTTGTTGTTGTTGATGATGGGGCGCGTGGTATTGTGGCTGTTGCAGAATAGCCGCGTCTTCTCTAGTCATAGTTCTGTAAGAATATACTTAAAAATTAAAACAATGTTATAAAACGCAATTTGTTTACTTATTTTTTTATTTGATTTCATGTTAATATTTTGATTTTGTAGGTAAACAGTAAATTTAAATTGCTTATCAAAAGGTATTTTATAACATCTTGTAGACCTTGTCTTAAAACTAACACACTTTGTGATTCCCAAATGTGGAAAGAAATCACAAACACCACATTAACAATAGGTAAGACTGTTTCCTATTTCACTATTATATTATAGACCAAGAAGGGTACCACAGCAACAATATCTCACCTGTAACCCATATCTTCATCATAGTGCGTGTTGTTGTGCCCGTTGTACGGCACCGGCGGGTTGGGCGGCTGGGGCGGGGGCGGCGCCGTGTTGTTCACCACTTTGTTTGCTAGGATCTGGAAGTTTATATAGTGCTCATATAATACGGCCACGTGAGTGGACCATAAGGGTTTAGTGGGTAGGTAGGACGGTCTACATCTGCTTTCCCATGAGTCCCAAATAACCCACCCGAAGACCTTCTGGGACATAAAAGGGTTTCCTAATGATTAAAAAAAAATTGAAAAAAGATAGACAGGGGGAATCTAGTATCATTCCATTATTCATTCGTATGGACATTCCGTCTTCGGTTTGTTCACTACGCCGCGACAGTCTCATAAATAAACATAATAAATAAGTTCGAAAGAAAAAAACACTTCAAATAAAAAAAAATACATCGAAACTCAACAACGACATACAAAATTGCAAATATATAATAAAATGGCCGTGACATTAAAAGTGTACCTAACACAAAAAAATCAATTAATCTCAAATAACGATTTAGTTCCAGAGTTTTGACAAAAAGAAGGTAGCTGTAATGTCCGACCTAATTTTATTTCAAAGTCGTTTCTGGTGAACGAATACAAGCTTTTTGTTTGTTTTTTGTCTGTCAATATAATTGTGTCATACGTATGAGTGACGAATCAATTTTAAAGTTTTTATTATACGAATTTAAAATGAAAAACGCCGTCTCGGCGCAGTGGGCTAGCGTCTGGCGGTAAACTCGACGGTTGTAGGTTCGATATCCACACGCCACAATAATATTAATTGGAATGATGTTTAATTTAAGCAAGCTTGAAAGCGAGCAAGCGGTGACGTGATCAAAGCGACGACGAAGCCCGCCACTTAACACGTGATGCCACGAAAATTCTTCGGAATATAAGAAACGGAGTTTAAGTAAAAGTACACTAGGCTCTCTCTTATACAAAAAATCGTTTATTTTTAATAAATCCCGAAGAAGAAGACAACGAAAACCTATAACTATCCTGCCTACTTACTCTTTATTGAGCAAGATGTAGGAAAANTTAATATTTTGATTTTGTAGGTAAACAGTAAATTTAAATTGCTTATCAAAAGGTATTTTATAACATCTTGTAGACCTTGTCTTAAAACTAACACACTTTGTGATTCCCAAATGTGGAAAGAAATCACAAACACCACATTAACAATAGGTAAGACTGTTTCCTATTTCCCTATTATATTATAGACCAAGAAGGGTACCACAGCAACAGTATCTCACCTGTAACCCATATCTTCATCATAGTGCGTGTTGTTGTGCCCGTTGTACGGCACCGGCGGGTTGGTCGGCTGGGGCGGGGGCGGCGCCGTATTGTTCACCACTTTGTTTGCTAGGATCTGGAAATTTATATAGTGCTCATATAATACGGCCACGTGGGTGGACATAAGGGTTTAGTGGGTTACTTCTGCTACTTCTGCTTTTCCATGAGTCCCAAATAACCCACCCGAAGACCTTCTGGGGCATAAAAGGGTTTCCTAATGATTAAAAAAAAATTGAAAAAAGATAGACAGAGGGAATCTAGTATCATTCCATTATTCATTCGTATAGACATTCCGTCTTCGGTTTGTTCACTACGCCGCGACAGTCTCATAAATAAACATAATAAATAAGTTCGAAATAAACACTTCAAATAAAAAAAAATACATCGAAACTCAACAACGACATACAAAATTGAAAATATATAATAAAATGGCCGTGACATTAAAAGTGTACCTAACACAAAAAAAACAATTAATCTTAAATAACGATTTAGTTCCAGAGTTTTGACAAAAAGAATGTAGCTGTAATGTCCGACCTAATTTTATTTCAAAGTCGTTTCTGGTGAACGAATACAAGCTTTTTGTTTGTTTTTTGTCTGTCAATATAATTGTGTCATACGTATGAGTGACGAATCAATTTTTAAGGTTTTCTTATACCAAATCAAATTGGTAAATGCCGACATGGTGCAGTGGCGTCTGATTGTAAACGCGACGGTTGTGGGTTCGATGCCCATACGCCGCAATAATATTAATTGGAATGATATTTAATTTAAGCAAGCTTGAAAGAGAGCAAGCGGTGACGTGATCAAAGAGACGACGAAGCCCGACACCAAGTCCGCAACTTAACACGTGATGCCACGAAAATTCATCGGAATATAAGAAACGGAGTTTAAGTAAAAGTACACTAGACTCTCTCTTATGTAACAAAATCTTTTATTTTTAATAAATTCCGAAGAAGAAGAGAACGAAGACCTATAACACTATCCTGTCTACTTACTCTTCTCGATGTAAACCAAAAAAAATTTTCTCAATTCAAAAGTGTAATTGGACTTCAATGTAATAATAAAAAAACAACATAATAAAATCTCAACATCTAGATACTGAGAGGCAGTGATAAAGTTATACATTTGTTTAAAAGCTTTACGTCTTAATTAATTATTTAAAAGTTCGTACATCAAAAGCTGCTAACGAATGTTCTCCAAGAGTTTCTTGTCGCTTTTAATTAAAAAAGGAAATTAATCATATTTTTTTTCTAATTGAACTTACGAAGATTCAATAGTTTATTTTAAGAGTTTTGTTATGATTATTTATAATTAAAAAAACCTTATTTTTTTCTTTTAGTCTTGTTCTTGTTCTAGTTGATGAAATATGAACGTAAATATTATAAATCGGATCCTTTGAAATAAATATCCTTAGAAGTAGACAACTATGTTTTATAAACGTTTTATGTTTAAAATGATCTTTTTTCTAGAGTACACAATTTCCATTAATTTCACATACTTAACAACACAACTTAACTTAACTTTACACACAAAATAATCACAATCAATTCAAAAATTCATACAAACCTCCAAAGTATGCATCATGGCTCTGGCGAAGCTGTCGGCATCTTCTCGACATGAAAAGTTCAGCCCGTAGACGTGTCTCGCGTCACGCCACTGGTGGAAAGTCGCTGTCGCCTGGTTGTATTTCAATCCACGAACTATACCGCAGTTTATTACCACCTGGAAAATTAGAAGTTACGTCAGTATATAAGAAAAATACTTGTTTTATAAAAAAAAATAAACGTTTCTACCGTGATTTGAACCTGCGCCTCTTGGACACAATGGCCTGGATTTGCTTTGAAAACTAAGCCATACGTTCAAAGACGAATACATGTAGCTCAGTCAGTCAGTAAAATCAGGTAGAAGGTGGTGGCAGAAAGTGAACGCGGAGTGTTGTAACACTAGTTTCCCCTCTGCTTAGTCTGCTATATACAGAATACAGCGCGAATATCTAAATAACCGACTAACCTCATGATCGTTAAGCTTCCTCCCCACGACCCTGAACGTGTTGTGCTGGGTGTGATGGTATATGTGGACCTTGGACAAACCAGAGCTGGAGCCGGAAGGGATCCATCTCTTCATGTTGTCATCATACACCATGACTGACGCTCGCGCGCTGCTTATTGATTGCTCACTGGAAATAAAAGAAAATAATTTATTAATATAAATTTACGATTATGTTAGAATAAACGGGAAAAAAATAGAGAATTTAGTAATCTATAGTAATAGTTAATCCTATAAAACTGCTACTATATTGAGCTACTTTATCTGGAGGAACAGATATTTTGTTACCCAATAATTCTAGGGTACTCTGGGGTGGACACGGACCACTTTGCCTCTCGCCACCCAACCTTGCCTTTGCCTTCCTACACCCATAGCTTCAGGTAAAAGCTAGATTATCCTCTACTTATAACATTTTATAGCAAGAAGCCATTCAATAAAATGTCATAAGCACAAAGGGACATGTAAAAGGTTAACTTATATAATATAACCGTAAACTGTGTATTGATTTTATCCAAGTTTGTGTAGGAGCTGGGCAGGTTTAAGTTGCACAAGTGTTACGTAAACTGCCCACGCTATAATTATAAGCTGAGGAAAGATTTGAAGGATTTTTTTTAGTTTGACGCTAAATTCCGCACATCGCGGGGAGACAGAAGAAATCTGGGAACCTAGAGCCACTTGCATTTCTCATTCACCGCCGAATTCTGGAGGCATTGCGTGTTGAGTGACGGACGTTAAATATTTCAAATATTCGAATGGGAATCGAATCGAAGTCGCGCGTTTGTGCCCACTGCGCCATTACTGACCTCAATTTTAATGCTTTTAGTTAACATATATATTTTTTATATTTTTGTCGTTTATTTTTAAAGAATTTCCTTTGTTCCTTTACACTTTTTTGAGAATTATTTGAGTTTAGTTAAATATGAAACCAGTTTAATCATTTGGTTCGTTGTCTGTGCGACCACACTAAATTAAAAGTCAATTAAGGAATAATTAGCGTATCTTATTAATTCAATACATTCATAATTTTAAGAGTATATCAAAGTAGATAAATTATCTATTATTTTCTCCATTTTGATCTAATGATACATCAACAATTGCGTTTTTTATCTTTTTGACCATGTGAGAACAACCGCAGATAAAACACAGTTATTAATAGTGTATAATAATTATAATTTTATGTTATAAATATAGTTTCTGGAGCTTTTAAGACTTTAATTTTATTCACTTAAGAATTTAATTAAAATAATATAATTAATTAATCTTAAGCGACAGAATTGGATGAGGGACAAGTAATGAGTTTAAACTTAATATAATGTCTCGCATTTTTCGTTAAACTTGCTTTTTGAATATTCTAAGAATCTCTTAATTCTTGGGAGGTCTTACGAAATGATTTATTACTAAGGTAAAAAGGGAATACTGTGCGACATAACTATATTTTATTAATAATACAATAATAATTATTAATAACACTGCAAACACTAAATAATTACTTAAAATAAATACAGCTGTAACAACTACACAAAGAAACATACATATATAAATCAGTACACAACTCCACTACTATCTTGGACTTATAGAAATGTTTACTTTCGACATCAACGAGATCTAGGGCGCAACGGAATGCACGGTACATAGAGGCTCGCCTCCTTCTTATGTATATACATAGGCAGGCACATTTCCAAAGAACTCTTTAAATTAAATAAGCGAGCAAGGAAAATATTATTTTTTTTAGTTATACACCTTTTCCTGCAATGCAGATTTAGGAGAGAATCTATCTATCCTGCACTCAACAAAGTAAGTAGAGGGAACCTGGGAAACTAGTGTTAAGACACTGCACTTCCGTTCCCACCTTACACCGGATTATGAAGTCTGGCGAAACTTTACGTCACGCTTTTCCTCATTACCAGGGCGGGGAAATGAAAATATTTAATATTTGATTCCCACGAGTGGGAATCGAACCGGAATCGCGTTGATGCTTGTGCCCCCGCGCCGCGATGGTCGTGGATTTAATTCATACATAGTAAGTTTTTACTTAGATTTATTATTTATATGGAACTTAAAAAGAAAACAGTAACTTTTATTTTATAAGTAGCTTACATTCTTTAAAGCTTCTTTACTAAAGCTACGCCTACACCAGTTTGAAATAATGAAGAGTGAAATATCAAATATATTTCATTTTTCACAATTTTGTTATATTTTTTATAATCGATTATTCGATTCATATATTATAGCAATATTTTTATTAACATTAGGCATTGTTTTAGTGATATTTAAAGTATAAAAATAATGTATAGCTTCACGCCTTATCCCCTTTTAGGCGATTAGGCATAAGAAACCAAATTTTTCATAAATAGTGCGTGAGTGGCGGAACTCAACGCTACCAGGTATGTCTTGTTATCAGAACGAGGAAATGAATATAAATATTTCACCATATTTCTAAGAATGGGAAAATAATAATTTTATTAACAATAATCGAACTCGTCACTATCAAAGGCAATGACTAATATTACTACCTAGTTCTTTTTTATATGCCCAAGTGGCTTAAAGGATATAATAATAACTATGAGATGAGTATGATTAACGTGATGCAATATAGCCTATAGATATCGGGAAATTGGTGACACATAAATATTTTTTCAATTCAGATCAATAATTTCTGACATTAAGTCAGTCGTACCAACTCTTCAGATATATAAATATTAGCGCAGAATAGGTAGTAGTTGCCCTTGAATTGGTATTTTTGTCAATTAACAAAAAGCTTTTTTATGATAGTCATAAAAACATCTCTTAATTTGAATTTGAGATCAAGAACTACTTAAATTGGGACTAACTTTAAGTGATAAAAACGTGTTACAAATATTTAATTATGTGCCTAAAAACCCAACTATAACAATGAATGGGAATCGAACGCACTGCAATTTTATAAAATAAGACATCATCAAAATATATCAGCTTCACGCTGTATCCCGCACGCAGCAGGATAGGCAGATGAATTCTAGTGTTAAGACACTCCGTCCTCCATTTTCCGCCAAAATCTGGAAGCATTGTGTGTTAAAACCAGAGAAAATAAATGAAAATATAAATTTAACCTATTTACCTATTTGTTATCCTATTTATTTATATTATTAGACAACGAACTCAGTTACCCCCGAGACTTGGTTGGTTACTTGACAACGAAAGGCGGCCTTCGAATGGCGGGCGACTTCCAGTGAAATAGACAATGCAAAAATACTTTCCGTATTCCATTAACAATGCGTTAATGGAATACGGAATCTCCATTGTTACTCTTAATAATTAATTAAATCAGTAAATCTTAAATTGAGATGTAGAAAAAACACTACTTTTATAAACTTGTAAACTTACATAAGTAAAAATTAAAAATCTTATTGTAAGTATCATCAAAATTTGTTCAGCTTCAAGATAATTAAACTATAAATATTACAAACAAATATCAGCATCTATTTTTTCTTCAATTTATTAAAGTAATTTTACTTGCCATTATCATCATAACATGAATGTAAACACAGAAATTTCAGATCAATCGGTTAACGGGAAGAGGGTTAAATTTCAATTACTAAATTTGACCCAAACAAATAAACAAACGGGTGAGGTTTTATTTAAACCGTTTAAAAAGTAGAGGCCGTCTGACTGTAATTCCACGGTTGTGGGTTCGATTACTGCATCCATTCGGAGAAATATTTTTTTTTAATTTTCGTCGCTCTGGTATTATAAAAACGCGTTAAATATCTCTAAAACGGACGGAGTGTCTTAACACTAGACTTCTCCCTGCCCGCCATGCTATATGTAAAGCTAAAAAAATTAAATAAAATATAAACTTTTCAGACCATCTTATATAACTAAGTATACCGAGCTCAAGTTCCTAAAACTCGCAAATGGATTCTTGGCTTGCCACTTAGGAACGTAAGTGGACGACATTTCCTCAGACAAGGATCTAAATTTAAAGAGAAAAAGGTCTGAATTATTTAAACTGCTGGCTAGATATATCATTAATAGTAAAGTGTGGTAAGATTTTCGTAGTTTTAGATTCGTATGTATACACGATAATTGTCGGTAACATTGTCACTTGAGATAATGTTTATATTTAAGGGCCGTATTTATAAACCGGTCTAAACTGAAATTGGTCTTGAAAGCGATCTTGAGATGCCGTTTACATTCATATATTATATGAATTCATATGGTATATGAGCATCACTCTCAGAGTGGAGAAAGATTTTTAAATACGGGCCTCACTTGGCAGTGAGGTANTTAATTAAATCAGTAAATCTTAAATTGAGATGTAGAAAAAACACTACTTTTATAAACTTGAAAACTTACATAAGTAAAAATTAAAAATCTTATTGTAAGTATCATCAAAATTTGTTCAGCTTCAAGATAATTAAACTATAAATATTACAAACAAATGTCAGCATCTATTTTTTTTTCAATTTATTAAAGTAATTTTACTTGCGATTATCATCATAACATGAATGTAAACACAGAAATTTCAGATCAATCGGTTAACGGGAAGAGGGTTAAATTTCAATTACTAAATTTGACCCAAACAAATAAACAAACGGTTTATTTATAAAACCGTTTAAAAAGTAGAGGCCGTCTGACTGTAATTCCACGGTTGTGGGTTCGATTACTGCATCCATTCGGAGAAATATTTTTTTTTTCATTTTCGTCGCTCTGGTATTATAAAAAGGCGTTAAATTCCGCTACCAAACACGCACTATCTCTAAAACGGACGGAGTGTCTTAACACTAGACTTCTCCCTGCCCGCCATGCAATAGGCGAGATACCGTGTAAAGCTAAAAAAATTAAATAAAATATAAACTTTTCAGACCATCTTATATAACTAAGTATACCGAGCTCAAGTTCCTAAAACTCGCAAATGGATTCTTGGCTTGCCACTTAGGAACGTAAGTGGACGACATTTCCTCAGACAAGGATCTAAATTTAAAGAGAAAAAGGTCTGAATTATTTAAACTGCTGGCTAGATATATCATTAATAGTAAAGTGTGGTAAGATTTTCGTAGTTTTAGATTCGTATGTATACACGATAATTGTCGGTAACATTGTCACTTGAGATAATGTTTATATTTAAGGGCCGTATTTATAAACCGCTCTAAACTGAAATTGGTCTTGAAAGCGATCTTGAGATGCTTGATTTACATTCATATATTATATAAATTCATACATGAGTATCTCTCGACTCAGAGTGGAGAAGGATTTATAAATACGGGCCTCACTTGGCAGTAAGGTAAAAGACGGCGTTGGGTCGTAAAATTAAGATCGAAGTGTTGCAACCCTATATTGGTAAATAAAAGAGAGGAAGTCCATCTATGAACATTATAAAGGTATAATATATTTTTTATTAATTGACAAAATAAAGTATTATCATACTTCTTTAAGGTTACTACGACAGAAACGCGAATATTTCTTTGAAAATGAGCGAAAAGCGTGAGTGTGAGTACAGAGTGATTTTTTATTATGTCCTTTATGTCTATCCTTCTAAACGCAAAAGACACTCAAAAAGGTATCACAAATAAAAATCTTATCCATTATTATACATATGTACATTCAAAGCATTTTTGCAATTACGACTTACTGTATTACATGAAAACTAAGTACCGTTAGCAAAATTTCGGTTAAAAAAAAACGAAAAAAAAATCTTAAATACATGCATATTGTAATATACAGTCAACTTGTCAGTTATGCAACGGCGCTCGACGAGGGCGGACGTGGGTCGATTGCCTCAGACGGTCATATCACTATTAGAATCTGGGTTTAGGTTAAACGAGATTGATTGCTCGTTATTTGTAATGGACGGCTGAATAAAATTGCGATACTATGTATTGTTTAAACAATCAATGGGCCATAGCTGTTATAAGGTAGATGGAATCTAATACTTAACTAATTCTCAACGGGCAAGGAAAACATATTTTTTTCAGCTTCACGCTTTGGCAGGTCTGGCAGAGAGAATATAGCGTTGAGACACTACGTTCCCCGAGTACCGCAAAATTTTCGAGACAGAACTCTCTATTCATAAAAGGTATAAAAACAAAAACAAATATTTCTCAAAAAAAAAAATATTTTCAGTTTCATTTTATCAACTCCCTGCCACGTCTCTTCACACACACAACTCGATCGGGCCACGATGGCGCCAACAATGTATTATAAATACATTGACAACTTATCATGAGTAATACGTGTTTTTCCTACAATACCTATCTACCTACCTACTTGCAATACTAAATACAGCTACACATAACGGGAAGTATCGAGATAATACCTAAATATAATAACATATTATAACTAAAGTAGATACGAGAGTACAACGTACAATATATATTATTACAACAATAGTTGTTAAATTAAATAAAATTATGAAGTTAATGAACCCAACGCAACGGCGCTGTTTGTCCAACGAAATGAAACGAAATGAAACTTAAAACATAAAAATATCCTTGAGTGATGTCAGAACCATAGAATAAATAACATACAGTTAAAAATATTAATTTATGAATTTATTGGAACTAAACAAAAAAATTGTTATGGTGACTTGGTCACTATTAGAATTCTAGAGGTAATTTTGATGCCTTCTCACGTCAGCTCTATTTTCCCGTGTCAACGACGTGCTTTGCTTCGATACCAGATACCAGAAAGAGAGATAATTTAAGTAAATATTTTGTACAATTTGGCTATAATATAACAGCAGAGTAAGCGGGCAAAGTGGAATGTCATATATATAATAGAAAATTGCTAGTAATAAAATATTTATAGCTATCAAAAAGCTAATATAATTAATAGTTAAATAAGTTTAATTGTATTTATAAGTAGTTCTCAGCTGTCGGATCAACGCCACTTTTACTGGCTACACTATATGTTTTTAAGCACCACTGTCTAGACTGGCCTGCACTATTGATCGCAACGGAACTTCTCGTTGGGCGACAATTTGAATACGTCTACTTATTATATTATAAAAAATAAAGATTATTAATTAAAAAAAAATATATGCTTGTATTAAAAAAATATTTTTCTATCCCCTTTACGCTAGCTTCGATTTCTATTCGACAAAATATGAAAGCTTTTCCCTCTATCTGGCAAAACAAAATACAAGGTTAGATACAGTCATTAAAAAAAGCGATGTCTAAATAGGTTAAAACTAATAATAATATAATAAATAATTATTATTTATCATTATATTTTCGCTACATATCCCGCATAATTCAAAAGATGATAGACCATCAAAACCAAAAAATATTAAAAATAATTTAATTTGGTTATGTTGATTTCAAAATATCAACAATTATTAAAGAAAAATATATTTATAAAGACAGCCATACACGTTGCCATTCTACCTTAAACCAAGTCCTGTCTCACCATGAACAGAAAGGTGCTGACCACATGTGTGTGACATGTACATGTCTAGTAAAACAACAATAGGGCAAAAACTAATAAAAAAACTTGCATCACAAGATGAATGTTTCATAAGACATGTTGTTTTTGTAATATGCCGTTTTGGACATTATTGCAACATTTGTTACTTTGAAATTGGCTGTCGACCGCCTACAACCTGCAAGTTTGGCGTTTGTCTTTTGAAATTCTTGAGCAATTGAGAGTTTAAGTTACATACTTGTGAAGATTTAAATTAAAAAAAAGTATGTTTAAAAAATATACCCGTATAACTCAACAACAACAATCGTTATAATGAAATTCTAAAGCTGTATGTAGTATGTATTTGAATGCTGATGATCCTTCAATCGACAAAAAAAACAAACAACAGCGTTAAGTTCCGCCACTCAACACGCAATTCCTCCAGAACCCGTGGGCACGGACCACCGGAAGATAAACCATGGCGTTAAGTTCCTCCACTCAGTGACTCAACACTTATGGCTCGAAAATTGCGCGACTGTACAGAGTAGATTAATATCAGGTTTATTTTGTCTACTATGCTGTGCAAAAAAAACCGTGAAAAAAAAACATGCTTTTATGAAAAATAATGAACATTCTAAAACAAACAGAAAACGAAAGGCGGTCAATACCGGCTCACAAATTGTTCACAATCAATTTTATTATATTAAATTATAGGCATCATGACTTAGCCAATTCTAAACACTGTAAAGCTTTCACTATTGCATTCGGATTTACTAAAAGTCAAGTCTAGGTTAATAATAATTTCCAAAGAAGATTTAGGCTTAGTGTCAATTATGTGTAGATACTCATTTCATCCAGACATAGAAATGGTGAACTACAAACAGTTTTTTTTAATTATAATAAATTTCTCTAATTCAGTTTATAGGATTTTATCTACCACTTAAAATTCTCCATATAGAATATGCTACATAACTATCTTAAATCTATACTTTTATATCATTTAATTTTAGATAAATTTTACTTAATTTATTATTTATTTTAAACCTAATATATAAAATTTCTAAAGACGACTCATCAAAAATATAAACGATAGAAAAACGTAAATTTTACATAACCCTATTTCGTTATTCGTCTTAAAGTTAATAATAATAAATATATATGTAAAACATTTGTCACATGCTATCTGCATTACGTACGGTTACTATAACAGTGTTATGTTAAATATTTAATCAAGTTAGTATAGGTTTATCTGATATAGGGGATCTGTCGCTGTATGATCCATCATAGAGTTGTCATCCGGATAAACAAGTACTACTCTAGTATAACACAGTTATTAAATTTAAAAGAAGATAGTTCTCATGGTTGTTATCTCAGCAAATCTCTAAAAAATTTACAGTTTCTCCATATCATATAAATCATATTTTTTTTACCTTCACCCATAGCAGTACCCTGCTATGAGATACAGATGAGATGGCAGAGAAGCTAGGGACGTAATGTTAAGCTTACGACACTCCGTTACATTCCGGTGGATTATTGGAGCTTTGCGTAGGAAGGAAATGAAAATTTTAAATTTTCTACTTCCTCGAGTGGGAATCGAATCCACAACCTGTCACGTTTACAGTCACATGCTTGTGCGCCTACGCAACGACTGGCCTCAAACAAATAATTGATAATTTTATTTAAATTTCCTATTATATTATTGTAAAATATATGTTTAACCATGCTAAAGAATGCAAAAGAAAAAGTTTTTTAATTTAAAGAAAGACAAGTTCCTACTTATATAAATATTAATATACATATATACAACTATGTACAACATTTCAAATTTCCAGACAACGAAACTAAATCAACATACCTACCACCTACCAATCTCAAAGTCGGTTAAACATTTCTCCCCAAAAAGAAAACACATTTCAAAACAAGGCACACCTTATCATAACTATTACTTAATCTTCTTTTAAAGTATTTCTAATGAAAGCTGACAGCGACTAATACCTAAAACAATTAGGGAGTACAATCAAGAGGACGAGGTACCTGCTCGAGGACACTATTGTTTTACTAATTCTGTGAATCTAAGAAAAATAGGTGTAATACCATTTCATTGTTGTCGGTTACCGTTACACTTACTGGTTCAGAACAAAACAATCGCCACTTTGCTTATGCAACCGAAGCTATGAATTATTTAGTAGGTACATTACCTATAACTAAAAGTACTATTTCTAAAAAGATGAATTAGATGTACTACTGACTAACTCCTAAAACTAGTGGTTAGTGGTAAAAACCTAATATCTTATTTAATATATGAAATCTCATGACATACTCACTATTGCCAATAATCCTCCCAATTTTTCTCCCTAGTAGATCCATATCCCCGGGGCAAAGTGGCAGTTTTCGATTTTCCATTGAGTGACGCCGTATCCCTCTTATCCGGGAGACTCATGACCGAATGCCTTTGCACTGGCTCCGATCTGAACGATTGAAAGGAGATTTGAGACACTGCATCATCCGATTTAAGACTAGTCTGCGAACCTCTTAAGCCATTCTGTATTAAATTGGTCTGACCGTATTCATTTCTGTAGTGATCCAAACCAATATTGTCACTATTAATTCTGTTTAATTGCGGTCTCGGTAACGGTCGCCTATATTCCAAGCTATCTGTTTTGCTGACGGACGATGATCGTTTCATTTTCGGCGACTCCTGCACATTCGTCAGTGACGGCATCTTGGATTCCTTCTCCAGATCGATCTCGTGCTCGATCTGCGTTTGCACATGCGCTAACATTTCCTCCAGATCACCCAGATCCGGGTTCAAATTCATTTTCATCCGACGCATTTTCACTATACACAAACAAATCACAGGTTCTTTGGTATGTTCCAAAACATTAACACTAGGGTAATTATTTAACTAAAACATTATTATCGTGCAGCACGTGCGTCCTAACCGAAGGCCGGTCGGAAACTGACAGTATATTAAGTATGACATGGTTATCAGTTGACGCTAACCTCAATACGCATCAGTAGTTATCATTTTACGTCCGATTCTCGATAAACGAAATTTATATTTTTAAACTTTGCTTTTAAAGTCTTACACCATTAGTTTAATTATTTATTAAAGTAACTCAATAATCGATAGGTAGCAGTGTACGTGTGGAGGGGGAATCAAGTTCGATTTTTCTTTAACCGTTTTTGTACTAGCGTTCTAGTGCCGCGAAAGGTGATTTCCTTTTAATAGGACGAAATAGAAAGGTACTGGCCATAGTATCTTGTGTCACGTAAAAAGCGTCAGTACAAATTCCAAAGTATTGTATTTCTATATTGTATAAATATTATTCTACGTATCATGTTAGCGTGATAAGTTTAATAGCATAACATACATATTTAATATTTACAACTACTTTTGATAAACTCAAATATGTTAATTTGTGAGGCTTTTTAAAGATTTTGAATTGATTTACGTAAAATATAAATAGGAATTAAAAAAAATATAATAATATTTTTTTATTTACAGTTATATCTCGCATATAACTTAGCTATGCCGAGAACATAACGTTAAGACATTCAGTTCCACACATTAGGTCTTATTTTCGAGACATTGCATGTTGAATGGCGGAACTGAACTCCGGTCTTTATCTTGTCAACAGAGCTAAGAAATGAAAATACAGTCGTATTTACAGACGATCATTATATAATACTTAAAAAAAGCATAATTAACATCGAATCCACGATAACCACCCCGCAACCTTAAAGCTTTTACTCACCATTGAACTATCAAATCAAATCAAAATGCACTATAACCAAATATCAATAATCATGTACCTATATTTGGCACAAACAACTTCCTAATTAAGGTTTCTGTAGTATGCAGGAACTATGAGAGTAGTACTAGCTGGACTATTGTACTCCGATTACCAAATGTGATGCAGAATATACGCAACTTTCGTCCGGGCCAGTGGCTTCGTGCTCTTAATTGTTAATTAAGTAAGAAATTCCAATTAAAAGTTAATAGGTACATCTAGTTGTTCATTTTAATAATCTATACTAATATAATAAAGCGGAAGAGTTTGTTTGTTTGTTTGTTTGTTTGTTTGAATGTTTGTTTGTTTGTTTGTTTGTTTGTTTGAACGCTAAGATCTCTGGATCTACTGGTCCGATTTACTTTGTTTTTGTTTTGTATGAAAGCTGCATTCTTCAGAAGTGCTATAGGCTATATAACATTACATTACACATATATACTAATAAATTAAAATACTTTCTAATTTGACATGCAATTTATTCTGCCATGTTAATAACAACCGTCGTCGCTACGCGACCGCGTTCGTTACCGCGTCATTTTGATATTCATCCTTATGAAAATAAATATAATAGTCACTTTTAGCATTTCATCTAGATTGAAATTATATTTCTATAGAAATTATATTCTTATATTTCAAGCAGGCGTAGCCGCGTCCGGGTCCGCTAGTAAGGTATAAATAGGTATTGTAAAATTTACGTTATATAATTGTTACTGTCTGGTGAATTTAAATAAATAAAAAAAATCTTAATAAAAAAAAGAAAACATATTGTAACCTATTCTTTTCTTATCAGTGACATGCTTATATTGTCGATTTAAGAGAAGAAACTTCTTAGCATACTATAGAATACCCGTGCAGGTACCGAGCCAATATTTCATATTATAATTTAAAAAACATTACATTTGTTATCATAACAACGTTTTGAAATAACTTATTACTATTCAGTAATAAGTTATTGCATATTGTAAAATAAACTATTCTAGATAAGACCGACCAACGATATTAAATATTCTAGGAAATTTAACACTAATATATGACATAAAACCATGATTAATTTTTTTTCCAAAAAACACTACAAATATCCGACTTAAAAAATAATTTCGATAGATTTTCGATGAAAAATAATCATTCCGATATTATTTCTAGTTAACAAGAAAATTCGAGACAAACATACACACACAAAATTTGACACACATACTTAACTTAATAGCCTAAACAAACACATCAACACACACAATCATCATACCATCGATTCCAACAATATCCCATATCCACACAAGTAAAACAGACAACCTCCTTTAAACAGTTAAAAACATACACTCGTTACAAATGTTTAAAAAAAATGTCTCGCTTTCTCATAACAAACCACCGTACGAACACTAGTGTACAGTGTACACTGTAGTGTTCAAAACTAAGTGTTTTTACACTCGCATCGTTTACTTCAAACCACCTGCTGGCCAATCAAAGCAATCAACGTTCGCAACTCAGAAGCGACGCAATTGGTACAATTAATTGAAGATGGAAATCTTTTGCGTGGCTTCGTTTGCTATCAAGATTTATTAATTGTAGTGGCTGAGGACAAAGTGTAATTTTTTTTCTGTTTTTAAACATCTGCCACATATGGCGGGGGTAGAAATTAAGTTGTATTTAACTTTTTGTCTTATTTAAAATGTTATTCTGGTACATATGTCATTTAATTACATTGTTTCTAAATATAAATACTCCGCATAGCAACTGACAACCAAAGGGAAGAAAAAACTAGTAAGTTTGGGAGTGCAGAGGGTTCGTGTAATATAATTTTTATCTAAAAACATCAAAAGATTTTTTACGTTGCATATACCTAGAACATTAATACCCAAGAAGAGCCCTAGAATTTTATTACTCACGTGACCTAGAATATTTTTACCCAAGAAGCCGAAGGAGACGAAGAAGAATCATGCCCTAATTTTCGTAATGTCTACTTGCTAATTCGAGTAAAACTAAATACGCATTTATTTATTATAGATAATTTATGTTATACCAAGAATTTAGCAACAATATGTCGTCATGTCCAATGTCATATTTATTATATGCGTCATACAAAATTAATGCGTCACTTCTTCGCTCTGGTAACGAGGTAAAAGCGCGGCGTTGAGTTCCGCCACTCACGCACGCAATTTCCTTAATTTGACGGAAAGTGCGGAACAGAAGAGTCTTGATGGGAACGAAGTGTCTTAACACTAGGTTCCCAGGTTCCCTCCGCGTACCTTGTTATTAGCGAGATGTATCACGCTGTAGCGTGAAGCTAAAAACAATATATAAAATTAATAGGAATGTCATATTATTTATTATATGCATCATATAAAATGAATAGAATGAAGTTTTTTTTATATATCAGTGATGATATTTCCTATATATTAGTCACAACATAAACGGGACATAACATAAAAATGGTTTGGTGACAACTTTAAATAAAAAGTTTTTTTTTTAAATGTATGTATGTATGTACATTTTACACATTAAATATGTAAAAATATTAAAACCAGGATTTGCATTTACTCTATACGATAATAGTAAGCTAATGCATACTAGCTTATCTTTCTTATATGCATGTATAACTGTATCTAAAAAGAATAAATTTTCATATTTAAAAAAATCTCTAAATGAATACTTTCAATATTTCAAGAGCAATTGTCCTAAGCCGTCGCTTTAATGGGCGTCCTTAATAGACATAGATTTGTTCATTTCATTTACATCAATCAATGTGTCGCCGCTGATCGTTTACAAACGTTCATCTTGCCAGCTCCTCCAGTACCTATTTTAGTAATTTATTATAGCTTTTGGCAATATGTACAGAGAATCTAGTGTTAAGACACTCTATTCTATACCTTATATATATTGTATACTTTCCATTTACCGTACCGTTTGTTAGCGGTAGTATTCATTATGAGTTTATAGTAAAAATGTGAATATGATTAATTAGAATGAAACGAAATGTGTAAGTTGTGTATTTAAATAAAGAGAAGTTGTTATGATGTTATTATGACTGAAGATAAAAATATAAATGAAGTACTTTTATTAATATATAATTTTAAAATAAATATTGTCAATATGATTTAGTAATATGACTTCAATTAAATATTTTGTGATAGTGATTGTACATTATATTGTTAAAACTATAGGAAGTTACTATGATATGTTATAAATGATGGCAGCACTGAAACTATCTTTATTGTGAATTATGAATATGAGATACATCCGGTAAGCTTAGTTTTGGAGGGAAATTGTAACCTATAAAAACACCCCAAAAACAGAATTGAGCTCAGTCTTCCCGACGTTGTAATACTGCCAGCAAGCTCTAAGCAAATGTTATTAAGTGATAGTTTAAATGCTAAGTGTTTAAGTGTCAGTACTAAGTAGAAAGTGTTCATAATAAAGCGATTTAAAGAGTGAAGGTTTATAATTGATCTACCCAGTGAGTAGAAGTCTCTTTCACGTTCAAAGCAAGAAAAATAATCTATTACTAATATCATGCTGAAGCGTCTCTTTGTAGGAAAACGAACTCAGATTAGTAGATTGAATCCGCAATATTAGCTAGGGTGTCACGGTGAGCATCAACAAGGAAGTGCTCTGGTGGTTTGGTCACGTCGAACGAATGAGTGATGAAAGAATTACAGAAAGAGTTTAGAATCGAACCAAGAGCCATCGCGTTTGCAATCACAGTGTTTGACTGTTTCCTTGCGCCATGATGGCCTCAATTTGGTAAGTATTCACTAAAATCTCGTTAATAATAGGGGTGCTTTCATTGAAAGGGGTAGTAGAACAGGTTTGTTTAACCAAGGTTAAGGCGGTTTAAAGACTATTTTATTCTATTTATTTAGTTTTTCAGTACTTATAGTCGATTGTAAGAAGATTTGTGTCCACGTTTAGACCCACCTGGCATTTTTAAGTATAACCGAGTGTGATAATAGCTACAGTTCTTCATATTTCTCCAAGTTAAATATACATATATTTCAAATACTAGAAAATTGATAATAATAAAAAGGGTTAAACAAAGCTAAACTCTATTCAGTCAGGAGTTTAAACAGAATGAATAATAGTACAGGATCCGTTAACGTTTAGGTATAATAAAACGAGTTGCCATAGCAACGGGTATGTCACTTTATAAATACAAAAGTGTATATGTTGCGAAATGTACTGCAACGTGTGTATTATTACTTTTATTAATCTTTTATGCATCATTTAAAAGAAATATTAGCATTCTGCACTTCTTCTCTATGTAAACTATAACTGTGCCAAATTTCATTCTAAATTAAATAATAAATTTTCGAGAAAAGGAGCACAAAGTTTTACTTCATATATTAAAATATAGATAAAATTACATTAAAATTTACAATATTACTTAAAAGAAATCCATTCATGGTTTCCATATTAACATATGTACATATACAGAAAAAGATAACAGTACAAGAGTGGACTTAATCACCGAGTTATTGATTTCCTAGCGTTCGTTAAGCCCGCGAAGCTTTAGTTGCATTTAATGTCTATTTGTTATGTTGAACACACATACGGGATAATTTGTGTATTTAACTTAACAAATAGACCAATACGGCGTACAAGTAGTGTTTGATTGTAAACGAAGTGGTTATAGGTTCGATCCTGACCAGAGGTGGATGAAATTGCAGTTTTTAGCAGCTAATTAATTTAAGTATCATCAAATAAATATAGTGAGAAATTACGCCTTATATATCAATAATATAAGAATATTACGAAATCAAAGGAATTTGTTTTATCGTCATAAGCAGAAATACAAAAAAATAATAATGAAAGGTAAAACGAATTTCCTTTTAAAAACTGAGTTGATATTTTTACTCATATACAATTCCTATTTATTAGGAAAATTTAATATATATTTTATTTCATTGATACAAGCGAATGGATCTTCCCACTGGGCCCTGTGAAGTGAACGGAGAAATCAGATAGCGGGTCGGCAGTAGAAAATCAATCTAGGTTGTAACTGTAGTATAGTATAGTTATATATACCTGCATGAGAAATGTTCCAAGAATTAATTACTTTGTATTTCTTTTCATTTTTGACAGAGAGAACCTGATGTTAAAAATTTTCGTTCTCCTGATTTCGAAATATTTCATAGTTTTTTTTAGCTTCACGGTGTATTTCACATAAAGCGAAGTAGTCAGAGGGAACCTAGTGTTAAGAAACTCCATTCACCGTTCCCTACGCACTGTACAGTTCTCAAGACATAGCGGGTTGAGTGGCTAAACTGAACGCAGCGCCTTGTCCTATTACCAAAGGCGCAGACACTGAAAATAGCTCTGAGCAGGATTTGAACCGCAAACCATCGTGGTATTACGGTTACACACTGTGGCTGTCCATAACTTCCTCAACATTATATGTGTTAAAACAATCTTATCACACAAAAAAGAACCTACGACCATAGACGACTACAGATTAAATAAAACAATTAAAAACATATACCATTACAAAAAAAACATACTATTCACACGTTATCCCACTCCGTAAAGCTTTGTAGACTACTTAATCTCTCGTTTCTCGGAACGAACTGTTTCTATCGAGTAGAGGGCACTCGAGATATTGGAAGTTCAGAAAGTAGAATCATCGATAAAAATGCAATTTTTTACTCGAATATGAATCAATAGGAAATCTGTTTTATTTCTTTTATTTTTATCTGTGAAATATGATTATAGATATTTAATTTAAAAAGCAGAGTTAAAATCGTTTTTAGGCACTTATAAGTCTAGTTTAATTTTATTAAATATTGCACTTTGCTAGAAAATAGTAGAATCAAGACGAATAAAATACAGATGACAAATGAAAATAACTAGGTATTTAGGTTTCGATAAAAAGATGGAATAAAGTAGAAATGCTACAAAAAAAATAATCCACTGCTTCTTTATAGGTACTTACCCATACAATGAAGCGGAACTCAACTTTATCTTATCGTACCAAGGGAACCCCTATAATTGTTATTCCTAGCAAACTTTAAACCTCTAACAATTGCTAACAGTCAGACATCCTAGACTGAATATCACAAGGGCGTCTTATATTAACACTAGCTCTTAGCGAAGACTTTGCCTGCATTATCAAACGACCACGGTAAGCAATAATTAAAATGGACCTATAATAACCTAATAATTATCGACTTATTTACTTAATATTCCTGATGACAACGTTACTGAGATTAGGGTGTTTAACCAAACAAATACTTCAACTTTATAGATATAGATGTACAATATTTACACATTAATACATTAAATATAAATATGTAAATAACGTAACTATGACAATACGGAACCCATTTATCAACTTGTCAACAAACAAGTATGTAATACACTCATTAAGTTAAAGATAAAAATCCTTTAACAACCACTAATTAACTGTTTCATTGTTGTATAATCGGTTTTAGTTTCAATGGAACATTTAAACAGGAATAGAAGAAATCTTTTTGGTAATAAATTAATAATGTGTCATACAGCAGAGTAGGCAGAGAAAACTTAGTGTCGAAACACTTAACAAACTTACCAGAGGTCCCTCCGACCGTCAGGTCAGGAAATTCGAAATTGAAAATATCCTATAGCCTCTCTTTATACATGGACTATGTACACAACAAAAAGAGTGTTTCAATTCCAAGCAGTAGTTCCTGAGTTTAGCGCTTTTAACCAAACAAACTCTTTAGGTTTTTTATAATTATTAGTGTAGATAGTATGGGTATGTTAATGTCTTATAGTTACAAGCAAAGCAAACAAAGTAGAATAAAATAGTTATATTTTTAGTTACAGGCTAACAATGTTAGTCACGCCAGGGCTTATCAGCGTTTTGACACCATTTCCGCTTTGGATTCCTGCGCTCCCGTTACGATAAAAATGTTGACATGCACTAGAGACTAGAGCTATAACTGTCTATCTGTTTGTCTATGTATGGATCATATATTTGATCTACTAAAAATAACTTCACGCTGTTTCACGCATGTAGCAGGGTAGACAGAGAGAGTTGAGTGGCGAGTTGTTACCAGAGCGAGAAAAAAATCATTTGAGTGGGAATCAAACCCACAACCATAGCAATTACAGTCAGACTGCTTGAACGATATTATTAATAATAACACACTAGTAACACGAGAAAATAAAAAAATGAGGTAATTAATTAAATTAAAAGAAATAATAAATTTAATCACTAATTTCAAAACTTTTTCCCTAAATTCCATACCACCTAAACATATTTAAAAAGAACTAGGTCATTTTTAACGATATAGCTAGTTAACTTTAGTCTTCCAAGTCATCGTCGTGATTGATTATATCCGCCGATAATAATTATTGAACGTTAAATATGCAATAAGGCGACCAGGAAGAGACCTTTTGTGTATAAAATTTGTTTCGCTTATAAATGGATAGTAATTATTTTTTTAGCTCTACGCTAGCATACCTCATATATAGCGATAAGCAGAGGGAACTTGGGAACCTTGTGTTAAGACATTCTGTTTCCATTAAGACACTTCTGTTTTCCACCTTCCGCATTAAGTTTAAGTAATAAAAAAAATCACAGGAAAGTAATAATTTTTTAATTGTTTTTTTTATTAAGTATAATTTTCCTCTTATACAAAAGAAAAGGTGACTGACAGGTCTATCAAAACACAGCCTGAGCCGCCGCACAGAGTAAGCAGAAATTTGACATTCAAATTACTATTATGATGCTCGCATTTTTAATCTTCACGAATTTTTCTTATCTTGGGGCAAATTAACAAAGAAAATTGAGTGAGTAGAGGACGTAGTGCAGTGGCACAAGTGTATGACTGTAAGCTTGACGTTTGTGGGTTCAACTCCCACTTGGGGGAATGTATTATTTAATACTTTAATTTCCTCGCTCTGGTCATAACTTTCCGCCCATCTAACGAGACGTTGCGTATTGAGTGGCGGAAATTAACGCCGTGCTATGTCTTGTTATCAAAGCTAGGTTACCTACAATTACAAGCCACAAGCCAGCAACCATACTTAAATCTACCAATTTCACATACAGAAGAAGCCAAGCAACTTTAATTATCATGTAATAATGCAAAGGAAACGTCATGATTGGCCGTATCCTGCGCACACTCGTGTCAGTGCGGCACGTGAAGCGTTTGGAGTGCAGATTAAAAATATTTAATCCTTTTTTTTAAGCTGAAAACGGGAGTATCGCCAAATAACTTTTACAATTTAGTTTAGGCAATTAGGTATAAATTTGGGGTACACATTTCATTGTAAGGCAAAGAAGAATTCAAATTGGTATCTAAATCCTGGATACTATCTTAATTTGTGTCTGCCACAAGATCAAGCAACGCTCAAATATGCAATATCTAAAACCCTAGACTATCTCTGTAACTAGCTTAATATATATTTTTTTCATCCCGCAGCAGGGCAGGCAGGATAGGACCAAGGAACCGATTATTAAGACACTCCGTTCCCATTAAGACACTTCAATTCAATGTTACCAAAAAAACAAACAAAAGAAACAACACCTAGATGAAATAACATCGCGTGCCTACAAAGTGTGAACACAAAGTGGTGTCGATGGCGCGTGAAAAATATGGTAATTAAACTTCCCACGTTTACGAGTATATCTCTAATGAAACGTTTATCTATCATAATGTGGCTTAACGGTCTATTGGTTTATCTGATTCATGTGTTCATTCAATTATGTGGTGTTTTTAGCTTTCACTTTGAATGAAAGAACAGGTTAATTAATTATGAAAAATGTAAGTACATAAGTGATATTTTATAGTTGAAATTAAGTTTAACTTCCTTAGTCTAGTAATTTTGTGTTTACTTTTATATTATATAGATTGAGAATACGGCCTGGGCCAAAAAAAAAATTAAATAAAAGAAAGCCATAAGTATGCTCAGAGGTCAAATAGAGAGAGAGAAGAAACTACTTAGTATTCCATGGATTCACAAATTGTGTTGTAGAATGAGGAACGCAGTCCAGTGCCTGGGAATTGCGAACCAACTTGTAGGTTTAAAAAGCTCCCCTATAAATACCCATTAACGAGTGTCTTAACACTAGCTTCCCAGGTTCCCTTCCCCACTCTGTTACGTACTGAAACCTAAAAAAAATACATAACATTGAAACGACCAACAGTACTTCCCCAAACTGCGCCACCAAGGACTCACCTTCAAAGTCAATGGCAAACAAACATCAAGGAGCGCAAATTCACTTGACACTTGCACTTTTAGCATACAAAGTGCGACCCCCCACGTAGTTACATAATGAGAAGACAATACGTGTACGTCACGAGACGTGCAATGGCCGAGCGTTGCTCATGACCATACTAAACAATTGTAGTAACCTTTTATAATTTGATTAAGTTATATCTAAGCGTGATGGTGCGGGTTCAAATTCGAATCGGGGTAATATTTATATATATATTAGAGTCCGACGTGATGCAGAGACAGCGTCTGAGTTTAAACGCAACGCCTAGAGGTTGTAGTAACTCGTCGCTATATAAATTATCTCAGTTTACTTACCATCCTAGCGTATGAAAAAAGTGAAATATCCTTGTAGGTCAAAGAAAAATCTATATTATGTAAAATTAGATGGATAATCCTAATATGTATTCAATTAATGATTAAGAGAAAGAAAACATTCTACTAAACAATTAATAATAGAACGTCTATTTTAACAAACGTTGTTTCACCAAATTTTGGTCTCGATTCTTANATATATATATATATATATATATATATGAGTCCGACGTGATGCAGAGACAGCGTCTGAGTTTAAACGCAACGCCTAGAGGCTGTAGTAACTCATCGCTATATAAATTATCTCAATTTAGTTTGTAAAATACCATCCTAGCGTATGAAAAAAAGTGAAATATCCTTGTAGGTCAAAGAAATATCTATATTATGTAAAATTAGATGGATAATCCTAATATGTATTCAATTAATGATTAAGAGAAAGAAAACATATTCTACTAAACAGTTAATAATAGAACGTCTATTTTAACAACCGTTGTTTCATCAAATTTTGGTCTCGATTCTTAAGAATTAGGTTAGAAATAAAAGGTACGAAGCTAAAAATACCAAAACTTTTGCATTAAAGCTAAAAATAAAAATACTTTTCAAGACGTGCCTGACATTTTAAATAGAAATTATATTCTAAATAGAAAATACGAGGCAGTCGTGGCCCAGTGTTTGTGGGTTCGATTCCCACTTGAGGTAATGCTTTATTGTCGTAATAGCGCTACCCTGATTTCCGTCATTCATCCCGCAATCTCTTGAAAATTTGGCGGAAAATGCGGACCAAAGTTTCTTAACACTATATTCCCTTTGCCTACAATATGCAAGATCCTGGGGGAACTTAAAAAAATAACTAAAATAAACACTCTTCAATAGTTTAATTAAATTCTGTTCTGTTCTGTTCTTTCTATTATGGCGTTCCGAGCGTGCCAGATTTAATTAAATTCAGTTAATTAATACTGTAATTTTACAATTAGTTACTTCGTGCCTTTTTATAGCCACGTGAGATATTCAAGATGCGTGAAGATGAAAAAATAGATAAGAGAGCAGCAACCGACATAATACAGATAACTTTCCTTAAGAACATAAACATTTATTTATTTAGCCTCCGAGTTGAAGCCTATTTTTTATATAGTAGGGCAAACAGAGACAATCTCCTTTTTCTGTATGAATGCGAGACACTGTGTTAGTTGGCGGAGCTTAACGCCGCACTTACCAGATTACAAATAAGAAAATAATTACTATGAGTGAGAATCTAACTCACAACTGCGCCACGATGGCCTTCATAAAGGAAACAAACAAACTAAATATTTATATGCTACGTGCCGGCCTCGCCATTTTATTATCCCACCGTACATACAACATAAGTGAACGAGGTGGGAATGCGGCAATAATATTATGGTAATAACGTAATAACCTTCACCGACCTTCATAAAAACAGTGGCCACTTAGAATTGATCTAACAATAAGCGTAACGAAAGTATGGCAATGTGATCCAAACATCATTAGCAATAAACTTAATTATGGAACAATATATTAACAGAGGCCGTTATAAGTTAAATAAATGTGACGGTTGAGGGACAAATATATTTAATATTTTCATTTCCTTACTCTGGTAACGAAGAAAAGCGCGACGTTGAGTTCCGCCACTCAATACACAATCAAAAACATCTCAAGAATTCGGCGACAAGTGGGGAACGTAAGTGTCTTAACTCAGGTTTGCAGGTTTCTACTGCCTACCCTGCTGAATGCGATACAGCGTCAAGCTGAGAAAAAGAATATATTTACAGCACAATATAATATAAGACAGTAAAATTAATATTTTGAGAAATCCGAGATATTGTGCTGAAAAGAGGAATTCAACAAAGAGATTTGTCTCATCAGAAAACCGTATATTTTATTACAATTTGAATCACGAAAACAAGACAAAACAGGAAGATGTACTACAAAAGTAGATATTCAGACTAATAAACTTAACTTCCCTAACTTCACCACTAACCCAAAACCTCAGGAAACAACACAAAAGTTACATTCAAACTTGTCAAGACCTAAGAGAGCGTAATTCACAGACCTTTCGTGGGAGCTCTACTAAAGTACTTCCACTCATTGTGGCGTTATATGAAAAAAAACTTTCGATTCACCGCAATTCACTAAGCCAGGTAAGCCTTCTCGGCAGATTTAACAATGGCTTTCCTGACAAATTTTCAATAAGTCCTGCCGAGCGAAAATGATCTTTATGATAGGTGTATGAAGAAAAAAGTGGTAGCGAGCAGTGTTGTTAACCCCGTAGCTTCAATTGCCTACATTTTACGGAATAACCAACTGTAGCATGTTGAAATAAGGGTCATAAAGCCGAGATTTGTGTGAGACGAACCGTAACAGCATCTAGTGCGCTGATGCGGAAACGTCTTTGTATAATTGAAGAAAAATACTGGGGCAAATCTGAATTGTAGCGAGAAGTCCTATTAGGTACGTTAAAGATGTATATCCTAGGGTAAGCTAGTTCCTTTGAAGTTAGAAAAGGACTGGATCTTAGCTGCAAGGCTTTAGAAAAGCTTTATTGGGCACTCGTGCTGAAGGCAGTTACTTTTATTTTTAGTGCTATTGCTGTCCATCCTGACTTTCGCCAGAGCGTTGATATCTGATGATAACTTGTAACGACTTATTATTCGTCGTATTTGTATCAAAATATTATACTTTTAATCTATGTTTTACTTGACATTCAACATCATGTGAAAATTCTCTCCTCTCTCTCTAAACATTGTACTCTGCATATATTTCCACAAAACTCCCACAAATATTCCATTTAATACAAAATACCAAGTAAATTGCAAGCAACAACCAACATCCATCAAGTTACTCATCATCCAGCATTCACACAGATTGGTCACGGCGACGCGCGACTAGATGAACCCGAGACGTGGCCACAACTAATTTAAAACTGACTTTTACATTTTTTGCTCTCAAAATCTTTTATGAGAGTTATTTTCAATTGAATTGTGATCATATTTTTTATAGAATTTACGTAAAAAATAAATTTTAATGTGTCTAGCAATAGTTGCTCCTACTTAAATGTTACTCAAGAGGCTATTCTTTGTTCATCAGATCAGAAAAAAAAAGTCAGTGGAGTGATTTATCTATTTAGGTCATTGTGAATGGGACATCACCTGATTGTGAGGATGTAGGTTTTATCTCCAATTGGGGGTACGAAATGTTTTCATATCCTCGCTCTGGTAAGACTCATAACGCAACGGCTCAAATTCGGGCGGTAAACAGAATTTCTCACTGAAAATCTTTTCACTGCTCTGCAATATGCGGGATACAGCATGAAGCTATGAAACAAAAAGTGTCTTAAAATTTGAAGTAGTTTGGTTCCAGACATTGTCAAACAAATGGAACAGAAAACGTACTTAATCAATAATTATAAAACTACTTCAAGCTCTATTACATATACCTAATGAAAAATCAATACATCGATTACACTTACCCACCCCTACGGAAGCATATTGACGCTTCCCTTCGTTAAAGGGGTGCACTCTTGTGATGAACAGTCAGGAGGGCGGATAAACGCTTTAATTATTAAATCACGTTGTTCAAATCATCATTTTGCAAATGGGTAATCTAAACATGGAAGGTATTTACCATAACATTTACCCACCAATCTGTTGTGTTGTGTTGTTTCTCCAAGTAATAATACAGTATTAGCCCTCGTGGTGCAGTGGCACAAGTGCTAACTGTAAAAACGACGATTATGAGTTCGATTCCTAATAAGATGAATGAATTATTTATATTTACTCTTGTAACCACACCAGGCAATGCATCGAAATTGATTAAAGCAGTGTCTGTACACTAGGATCTATAACCTTACCCAGCTGATGCGAAATACAGCATTTTATTACTATTATTATTTATTTTAACGTTGCATCCTGCACTTAGCAGGGTCTTCGCGCTTTTCCTCATTACCCGAGCGAGAAAATGTAAATACTAAATATTTCATTCTCTCGTGTGGGAATCAAACCCACAACCATCGTAGAGACACAAGCGTATGACGCATTTACAGTCATATGCTTGTGTCTCTACACCACGTAAGGTTCATACAACATGAAGCTACAAAAAAAAGGAAACTAACATTTAACACAAATAGAGTTCTTGTCTGGCTAATAACGGATCTCTATGAATATTTACATCAATTAAGAATGGTAACGAAATGGAGACCAGATTTACATATTATGTAAAGTGGGAGCTGCTAATGATATCAGAGCGAAAAACAACAGAACAAGCCTAATATAGGCATATCCGTGATCATCGATCGCCGACGCATGGTTGGATTGACGTAACTCTCCTAACTAAGCCCCGTTTGTATAGAGCATATTGGATTTTAGTTCTTTGAACTTATTGTATTTTTTTTTAATTAGTATTATTTATTTATTTATTTTTTACACAATAAATAACTAAAAAACAAATAAATATTGTATTAGTAGTATTTATTAAAATTAAATAGTAATGTCTTCGATTACACAACTATCGTTTAAACTCTAATAGAAAAGCATTCAAAAATAAAAATTACAAAAATCTAATCTCTCTAATCTCTAATCTTAATAATAAATTATAGATATATAGATACTCAACATTTACATATTTATCTGTATACTTAGAGAGTTTTAAGTTAGTCTTATTTAATCAAAAGATTTATGAAAAAACCCCAGAGAAACTTTGTCCATCTGTCATCACAAAGAAAAATTCACAAATGAATTAAGAAAGGTTTGTTCCACTTTTACGCAAAAACTAGTAAACGGAATTAGATAAAATTTCACAGTACCTAATCAAGTTTTTACATAACAATAGCACAAACAGGCTACACAATTTATGTAAAAAAAAAAATATAATTTGACTATAATACTTATAACATAATAAGTTTATGCGGGCGAAGCCGCGTTTTGATTGCTTGTCATCTATATAAACGGGGTCTTCTATTAATTCTAGCCTTCCCACTCGAATAAGCGTAGGCGGTGTAGTCGCGTCCCATCTAATGGAAATTTGGCCGAAATGGCAAAGTCAATTACGAAACTCGTAAGTAAATAAAAGCTCTGCTTGTTGATATTATGAATGTATATGGTTTCTTATACATTTGGTTTTCAAGTTCGCTAATTGTTTACGTAAGTAATACTTAAAGTTTTCCGAGTTGGTTTTATTTTTTTTTATCTTGCTAACAAGATACATTCAGTAACATTATTAAAATATAAAATAATAATATAAAAATCTGACTATGTAAAATTCTATTTAATTTATTCCTAGGGAAGATTTATTTGCTTGAAGAATAGATCCTGGCGGTTAATCTTAATTATATATTATTAAGCTTCTTTTATCCTTTTATTTGTATGTAGTCGCGCTTTTTGTTTTTTAATTATATTTTAATTTTAGACTGTTTAGTTAACATTTTTTAGCTTTATCATTAGGATTATACCTTAATTTCGCATCACATCCATGGGAGAACTCCCAAAAAAAAAACTTATATACTTAATCATTTCATACGAAGCAAGTATCCAACCAAGCAAATGAAAACAATTCGTACAAATATAGCTACAGAAACATAATATACGACCGGAGTTGTTTAATTATCCGTCCCGTTGTTATTGTCTTAGGTAGGAAGGTACCTACTCGCGCTTAGAACTCGGTGAAATGCTTCTCAGGTTGCAATTCTAAGTATGCATTAAAGTTTTTATGAATACACTATAAAGGGAGTATTTAGGTTCTTAATATATAGGGTTATATGAGACTATACGTAGGAAACATTTCAACGGGAAAGATGGGCGATTATTAAATTCGTAGATATTTTCAATATAGAAAACAATTATAAGAATTAGTAAACAGAAAGTAAATGAAGTGGTGCTACTGTGTTTTTCATTTACCGTTTATCTAGAGACATTACACATCTTGTCACCATACCACTTACGTTACGTAAAGTAAGTAAGTACTTTATGTAATCATAAAGGGAATTGGAGTTTAATTTTTAATTAAAATTTATTTCAATTTTACTCCAAATCCTGCGTTAATTTATTTTAAAAAAATGCTAAAACATTTATGATATACGTACCAGGTACAAAATAATTTCTACTAATATTATACAGCTGAATAGTTTGTTTAACTGAACGCTCTAATCTCAGTGACTATCGGTTCCATTTTAAAAATTCTTTTTTATATCAGATAGTTCATTTATGGAGGAAGACTAAATTACACTAATTAATCATTTTAAAGTATATTTCCATTTGACCACGAGAGTAACGTCGCAGCTAAGAGCTATCTATGAAATACATAACTTCCAAGCCAATAAAAATTTAGTAGCTTATTCTAGAAAAAAAATATCCAGGTCTACCTACTACAGACCGTCAGAACCATAACTTGAGACTACAATGTCACGGGATGGGTCGGCTTTAATAATTCAAGTGAGTAGACTTTTTCACTTCAGCGTAGATATTTCAAAAATGCAAATCTGAACTCATTTGAATCAAGATTCATTTTCAGTGAGCGAAGACCCGCTTCATGTAAAGCTATGCTGAATAAAATCGCATATTTAAGAAATATTTTTTTATTTGTTTAAGCTTCACCTGTATCCTGTATTTAGATGGATAGACAAAGGGAACCTTGTGTTAAATCACTTTATTTCCCATTTACCGTCTATATAATATTAAGATATATCGTGTCGGGACCCCAAGCCGCGCTCTGTTTTCTGACCACATTGACGAAGCGTACATCACGTACCATGTTGTTCCTACTATTTTTTAAAAAGCTTTTACTTGTAGCAGATTCCAGTATAAGATTACATAATAAATAACCTACTTTACAGACAAAAATAAACTGGAAATCAATTTCGGCTCCACACCCAAAAAATCAAAATCATAAAAAAATATACAAATTTAAAAGATTATTTCACAATAAAAAAAATTAAATAACTAGTAGTATAATTATGTTGTACGCAATTCAGATTGTCGTTGCTAACACAAACCGCAACAGCCCGACCTCTGTACGGAGATAGAAACTCGAACTGAACTACTGTGGGCGCTGATGAGGAACTGTAGGTGCTATTTCCGATATTGATACCTATGCACCTCCAATAAATATATATGATAGTAATAGAGTGTTAGAAAATTAAAAGGTAAAGGTTTTGATTCAAGCTCGCGTCCCGCTCACATATGCTCCGTATATGCCAGGATATTACGCAAAGGGAAATAGTGTTAAGACACTCCATTCCACATGATCGAATTTTCGAGACATTGTGTATATAGTGATATGCATATTGCATATATAGTGGAGTGGATATTGTAATATATACAATGAAATATAAATAAAACAAGGAAATACAAACAATTCATTTCCCGAGTGAACGGGAAACCGTTAATTTTACAACACGACGGTCGTGGACTTGATTCCCTTGAGTCAAACGCTGTGCCACTGCGCCGCAACAGCCTTAAAATCACACGTGAAAAAAAAACTTGGAAATGGAGTATCTTAATAGTAGGTTCCTTCACCTTCCCTACTATATGCGGGATACAGCGTGAAGCAAAAAAAGCAAATACACACATAGCGATTGACACAAATCGTTCATACATCCAATATGACGCACATCAGAGACGCACCAGACCAATTATGACATGTGGGTCAATGAAACGAGAATGCAATCAATACCTCTATATACATACTTCAACATATTCGATGGCATCACCATTTCACTTGTTATAAAAATGGTAAACTTTTATATGTGCCTACCTAACATACATTCACTCTCGCGTGTATACATAAAAAAAGTTTTTGTATATTATAAATTCACATATTTTCCCACATATAGAAAGACAGAAAAGGGAAACCTTGCCTCGAGTCGGAATCGAAGTGACAACCGTCGCGTTTACAATCTGCCGTTGCGGCACGGCGACCTCAATTAATATTTACAATTATAACTTCTCTTATTGGAAGAATAGTTAACTTTTGTTGGTACATTCACTTTTACGCGTCCGTGTGAAAAATTTTTTGTATGTAGAACAAGAATTAAATAGTAAGACATGATGATGCCATCCTGGCGCAGTCGAAAATTTCTGATAAAAAGTTTATAGGCTTGATACCCGTTACATAGATTTTACTTAAATATTTAAAATATTTTTGTTTCAACACCACCCAACCTAATGATATGCAATTTTCAACAATGTATGAGAAATAAGAAATAATATCTAATCGATACTTACTCCATATTATACAAAAACAAAATAAAATAATGGAAAGTCGTCACTTTCGCTGTATTATTTTAATACTTTTTAATATCGTAACAATTATTTGACACGATTTTTACTTTCACTTAAAAAACATTCAACGTAAAGGTTAAAATTATTTTTAACATTTTCAGTATTATTCCATTCGCAGATGAAAAAAAAAATTTTAATACTTTCAATGGATATTCAAAAGAAAACAAAAACACTAACTAACATTGATTGGTTAAAAACCGTTCAATATCGAATTAACTAATACGATTATCCTTTAGAGGATTTACTGAACACTCATTTACCTCATAATGACATTGGGTCGATACAATGTTATCTTACAGTAGGTACAACAACGTTGCATAATTAATTTAAAACTTTGGCTGTGACATACATACATACATACATGTATAAAGCGGACAGCGTTAAATAGTTTAAAGAAGTTAGAGCTTAAAAGACTTTATAATATATAAAATAGAATAGTGTTTATTGAATACACAACAACTCTAAGGAAACTCGGCCACACTAAATGTATTTACATATGCACACCCACTTACCATGTAGATAAATAATTAACCTAATAAACATTCTCATTATTCATTATGGGAAATATATTATAACTCGAAAATTAAAAACAAAGTATTTTCACCGAAATTAGGCTATGCCTGCACTATGTTAATAAGAGCTAAAAAATGTATGTTAATCACACAAACATGTAACGTGAACGGGAATCGAACAGACGACCTTCGTCTTAGTCATCTAATTCACTACCGACTGACCAACATAAAGAACAACTTAGATAATAACAAAATCATAGAATATTACAAAAAACTGCATATTTCGTTCAAGTTATCGAGATCTCTCTCTTAGCATCTGCCAAGCAGCTGTGCGACGCTGTAGTAAGATCAAATTTGTTTGGCAAAAACATTATCAATTATTGAAATTACTACATAGAAAAAAATTTTAAAGACATGAGCAGAAAACCTAGTAAATAACCTAACAAACAAATTATATGTAAGAAAATATAGAAATAACAGATTCAGTTGAAATTGATATCACAAATGTATTGTGTACATGTTGCTTATAAGTCATTTTTTTACTTCACGCTGTATAGCGCACATACCAGGGTATGCAGAGGGAACCTCGGAGTCTATTGTTAAGACTCTCCGTTCCCTTCTCGCCGAGGTCTAGAGGTATTGCGTGTTGACTTGCGGAACTCAACTTCGTGCTTTATCCCGTTACCCGAATTAAGAAATGAAAATATTAAATATTTCATTGCCTCGAGTGGGAATCCAATCCACGACCCCGGTGTGCTCTGCGCCACGACCACCTCAATACTCGTCATTTAAATATTTTAGGCTCGCCAATTGAGGGCAGTTCATTTCGCCAATGTCACATAGAATGGAGAAGACCCGATGAAGATTAGTCAGTTAAATATTAAAAAAGCGACACTTAAAAGACTGGCTTAACCGAGTATAAAAATAGAAGGTAAAGTTTTAAAAAAATACTGTTTCACTCATAGAATAATCGAGTTACCTCCTTTAAGTTACTGTAGTTTGACAGGTGTGGATGCAGCAGTTTTAACTGCCGACTTAACTGTAACTATAACCTACATCGTAAAGTTATTTATTACGTTTAACTTACATCTGCTTGTTCGTTATAATTAACTATTAATAATTCCATAATTAATAATAAAAAAAAACATGTACGAACGCTGTGTAGCATTCGAATTAAGACTAGTTTTAATTTAAAAAAAAATAGTATTTAAATTACACATAAATAAAAAAAGAACTAGCTTCCCCTAAATGTACTTACAAAAGCTTTGCCATACAAAAAAAACAATAACCTCATACACACACCAAAGAACCCATTAAACAATAAAATTATACAATCACAATAATTAACACTTGCATTCCACAAAACACAATGGATCCTTGTCAACACGTAACACAAATATTAAATGATCTATAGAACAGTGATCTATAGATCATCGATCTATATTTAAAATATTAAAGATCGATACGTCTGCGTGTGCGCAGAGAACGCGGCCAACTAACTATTGAGAGGAAATTGTAAACACAGAACGGAAGTGAGAGGGATGTATGGAGCAAGAATGAGACAAAAACTGATTTGTTTATACGACTACGAGACAGTGTTTATAAATTTTAACATAGATAAGTTGTAAAAAATGTTATACTTATAATTAATTGTCTCTAAGAGACATTGGTAAAAATTAAAAACCGAACGTGGTTAAAATTGAAATGAAATGAATACAATTCATTGTATTCATTTTATTTCAATTTTCATGTATGTAAATATAAGTGTAAACCTCAAATTTATTTATCTTTAGCTTAATTTTTATTACTTATAACTAAAACAAAATTCAATATATCACGAAAGAGACACTTAAAAAAGATCTTGAAATTTTAATTTTCAACGGTGAATTTTAATATGTAAATATTTTCATACCATACATTCCATGTGTAATTAACAGTTGTGTTCAGATTAAGGTCAAAACCTGAAAACTGGTATTAAATCCTGACAGTGGAATAATGTATGGATCAAGTAAAGATTGTGGGAAGTGATTAATGTTGGTTTTAAACAATTTTAATTTAGGATTTAATTAAGTAACCCGTTATTTTATTAATTGACATTGACGCGTTAATACGCGTTTATATTTAGAAATCAAAATATATGTTTTTTTATTTGATTTCTAATAGTACTTAATGTATTTTTTTTACGTTTAATTCGTATCGTATTTTATATACAAAGTTAACTTCCTCGCTCTGGTGACAAGGTAAAGCGCGCCATGACCCCTAAATTCAGCGGAAAGGAAGTGGAACGGCAGTGTCCCTCTGCCTAGAGTAAATTATGTGCGGGATACAGCGTGATGCTATAAAAAAATATATACCTAGAACAACAGCACAATAAATGTAAACACACGCAGTAACTTCAGTAGCACATCTGCACACTCCACTTTTACATGACAATGTTTACACCATACAATACGAACTTTTATTGAAATAAATCCCGCGAGAGGAAGTTGTCACGACGTGTGATTTTATATTTGCCAGTTACTAACTGACGTACAGTTCAGATTTAAACTTTTAGTTATGCTTAAAAAGCTTTTTAAATACTCAAAACTTTTATACGAACGATTAATATTTTCACTTGTAGGTAAATATTTGCTTTTATTTTTCGAAATCTCAACGTTTTAGACTAGATAGACGGTTGCAGGTTCAATTTCCATTTGGGATATTCGCATTTATAGATGGAAAGTGAGATTCGAATGGGAACACTATGTTGAAGCACGATCAAATAAGCTTAACTGTAAAATACGCAAATTGAAATTCAGATTATAATTTAAGCAAAATTTCAAAACCCAACTACACCAAGCATGAAAATATATGAAAAATATTTTTCATTATTAATAATTCTCAAAGCCACTCCCACACGAACCTAAAATGTTATTAATAAAACTTTCCCGGACCGTGTATAGCGAAAGCGCCTTTACAACGACCGACACGTCTCTGAAGTGCCGCGTAATTGAGAAAAAAATATATTATTAAAAATTCTCACGTACTAGTTGAATTTGAATTACATATTATATTAATTCCTGTCCATCCACAATAGAAGTTAAGTTTTATAATGAAGTTATAATCTAATCAGTATAAGACAATCGTCACAGCTCCTGACTGACAACGCGATGCTCCCCATATACCCCGATTAATGGTCCGCCACCCAACAGTCACTAGGTTCTCTCTGCCTCTCAATAAGGCATGCGGGATAAAACGTGAAGGTTAATAATAATTATGGAAGTGATACAAATATGTGTCGTGAGTAGAATCGAACCCACAATCTCTTGCTTACAATTTAGAGTTATAAACTATTGATTCATCAGAGTTGTACCAGGTAATGCCCGCTATTTAATTATCCCACGGGAACATTAAGACAGATACGTGCGTGCTAAATTAGTTCACGATTATTTAAGTCATTGAAGCATCGAAGCATCACGAAGTAAAAAAAGAAGGCATATTTATTTATTCTATGTTAATTAATTGTAGTTGGAGAGAGAGTAGAGGGTTTAGTGGCAAAACCCTGTGCTCTCCACACTCCTGATTGCTGCATTAAGACCGTCGTGGCGCAGCGGAGGAGCTTCTGAGCGCAAATGAGACGGTTGTGGTTTCGACTACCACTAGTAGATACGAATTATTTAAATTTCCTCTTTTTGGTAACAAGACAAAGCGCAGCCTTAAGTTTAACTTCTCAAAACGTAGTCTTGACAATTGGGCAGAGAGTTTGGAAACTTTTTCTGCCTACCCTGTTATACATATGTGTGATGATATATAAAAATAATACCAATTTCAACTTTAAAAAGTAAGTAAGTAAGGGTAAACCCTTATCCAAAAGGAACATAATACATTCGATTTCCAACTCCTATTCACATAGGCAGAATTCAACGCCATATTATAAATATTATCCCACACGGGATTCAAACTGAGAACCGTCATATACAACCACAAACATCCCAACTACACAACTTAACGCAATTAAACTAAAAAATAATCAAGATAAGTATAGTGATAACGTATCAGGCCAGAGATTACGTCTTTAGTGAATTGTTTTGACGTGGGTTCAACTGAGGTCGGCTCTGAAGCTCTGAAGCTCTTCTGCACGGTATTGTTCGTGTAATCATTTTATGGTATGATGCTCTATTGTTTTGAGAAAACGTTTAAGAAATATAGTTTACCTAGATTGTACTTTCTCATTATTTCGTTGTCATTATGAAATGTTATAATTAACTAGGGGTGCATTTTTTTTGGGTTGACTTTAAGAAGTAAAATGGAAAATTTCGCCTTTTTCTTTCCCTTTGATATTTCGAAAAAATCCTAGCTTATATAGTATATGTCAAATTTCAACTTTCTAAGTTTCTTAATTTTGTTTGAGCGTTAACTGACGGTCACTTAATAAAGAATAGCTGCTTGTATGTGCGAGTTGAGTCTGGATTGAGTCAAAATATCCTTTTCTTTTTTTATTTTGTCATTACTTCCACTGATGATGTCTCCATTACTTACAAAAAGTGTCATATTTACCTGAAATAAAAACAGAAAAACTATTATTAACAAGTCACAGACCTGGTATTATTTAAAGCAAATTGCATACATTGCACAATTATTTTGTCTTCAATTAACATTGAGGCCATCATGGCGCAGTGGAACAGCGTCTGACTGTAACGTCGCGACAGTTGTGGGATCGATTCCCTTCCCGGGAAAATAAATTGTTCTCATTTCTTCAGTCTGGTAACAAGACAAAGCGCGACCCGAAAATTAAGCTTAAAGTGCGAAATTAATTAAAGTTATGACACTAGGTTTCCTCTGTCTAACCTGGTATTAGCATATGGATACAGCATAAAACTACAATAAAAAATAATTTAAAAAAAAAACGAAATATTATTGAACAGCGTGTAATCAGGCACTGAAAAACCAATATCACAGAAACTATAGAAACAAGCTGTAAAAGTCAAAGAGTAAAGAAATCGTCCATATATATTTTTTTCAATAACGGATATTAAACGTTGTGAGAATTGGGGCGAATGAACACACATACAGCACATATATGTGAGCTATATATGCCAACGAACTGATAAGGGTTTTGACATAGTGAGCTTTTATTAGCACGGCTTATTAAAAAAGCTTGAAAAGCATAAAATTTGTTTAAGCGAAATATAATCGTAGCTATATTATATTTACTCTTGATACGTCGCAATATTTAACTTCATTTTATATTTATTATTTTTCTAGCTACCTGCTAAATACATAATATAAATATTTAAAACAGAAAAAATATTTTTTTTTACTTAGATGAATTCAAATATGAAGTTTAAAACGGAAATGATAATACAATTTAAAAACGAATGTCTTTCTACTATAAAAAATCATATGAAACAAATAAAAAAAAAAACATTAATGGAATCTCCATTGAATCATTTCTTCGGAATTAACAACATAACAAATTTCTTGTTTCTAGATATGAAATCAATCATAAACAAAATACTAACATCATACAAAAAATATCCATACCTACATACAATTTTTTTACACAATTTTCCTTCTCGTACATTACCAACAGAAAACCGACGTAAGAAAATAGGTGAAACCTGAAAGGATAGCAATTAAAACATTCGAGCCCTTTCAGGGGCTTCAGAAATGCATAGCCATTTACGTCTGCAATTTTCGAAATGGGACTAACCCAGTTACTGGTTTAAGTAGGAACGATGGTAAATGTTAGCATTTGAATACTTGCAATGTTATCTATGGTGTTATTTTTTTCTAATGTTTATTATTCAAAAAAAGAAACAAAGAAGAGCAGGCAAGAGGAACCTTGTCTTAAGACATTGTTCCCCATGCATCACCCAATTTGCATGTTGAGCTACTGAAGTACTTCATTGCGGTGTTACCAGAGCGAAGGAAAATCTCACGAACAAGCGATTCCAACCATCGACTGAAGTGATTAATTTATTCCATACCATAATGGTTAATGAAATAGAATGTACATCAAATTTAATAAATATAGTTGAAAAAAAACCGTTAGTAAAACTTAAACAAAGATATAAAAAAAACTTCGCCATATAAAAAAAACACCAAAATCATTAAAAAATCAAACAAAAATAATATTGCTCCAAATCGAATGGCACAAAAAAACTACAATCAACGCACAGACAATAGACGCTTTGTCCGCTTCGCGTCGCATCGTGTAGATGCAGTTTAAGCACGTTCTAAAGCTACCATTCACGGCGCGCTCGTACAATGTAAGGCAGGAGTTAAAATATTCACGCAACGACTACGTCTCTAGCGATTTCGCTACATTTGAAATTCCATAGATATATTGATATTTTTGTAAGTATAATGTAAAATAATAAAATAAAGAGACAGCTAAATAGATCTATTATCACCAGATCTCTGCCATTATCTTATTTTTGTACGTCCATTAACTCTACTAAGAAATAGCGTAAATACGTTAAAAGTACCATTTAAGATTAAACTATTATAGTCAAATTGGTGAAAGAATGACTCTTAAGGATATATTGTATGTCGCGGCATAAGAGTCAGATGAACGTATCTACATTTTCTAAATTTTACAGAAGGGCAAAAATCCGCCTTATTAAAAAGGTAGTATATTATACTTTTTTAATAGAAGTAGTATAGTTTGAGGGGTTATCCTTCACGTATAAATATGTAGAGTATTCCTTTACAAAACATCCCTAAAATATTATTACTTGTGACAACACTAAAGACTACTAAACGTCAGATCCACCGTAGATTCCAAATTTGAAATATTATTGCCTCCATTGTTGAAACGAGACGTCTATTCACGGACCGACAGTAAAAACACTTCGGGGCGATTTTTCAATGAGATGCAATTCTAACGTACTTTTGCTTACAAAACGACTGAACTATACAAGTAACTACACTACAACAGCTTACAAATATGAAACTTACTTTAGTTAAGAGCTTCGCACACGCTCGTTACTGAGAGAGGATTTATGTGGGATTAATGTAGCGCTCTAGGAATAACCGCAGATTATGTTGAAGTCTTTCTGTGTTATGCAGTATTTTTATAAATGTATATTATTATATTTTTTAAATTTTATTTCTTAGGCAGAGGAAACCTGGAAACATAGTGTTAAGACACTTCGGTTCCCCACTTTCCGCCACATTCTGGAGGCATTGTTACGTGGCGGAATTCAATGCCACGCTTTGCCACGCTTACCAGAATCGAACTGTGGGTTCGAGCTGTTGCATTTATAGTACGCTTGTGGCCCTGCTCTACGATTAGCCTGAATAAAGTTAACGGATAAATATTACTACAGAAGTATTCATGAAAAGGATTCTACTTAAGAAATTATGACAAACCACTATCTCTCCTATATAATACAAAACAAATTACTTTTATTTCTTTATTCTCCAATAAAATAATTAACTTCAAAATAATTACATCATTACTAGTCATCGTATTTTCCCATCGGTCGATATTTGCAATTTCGATTGAATTATAAATAGGTAGATTTACTTATAAATTCGAGAATGAGTTAAATAGTAACACTTTCTATATTCACATACTTGCCGATAAAATATTGAATATTTTCATTTCCTCACTCTGGTAATGACAAAGCGCGGAGTTAAGTTGCGCCATTCAACACGCAATGTCTCCAGAATTTGGAGGGACGTGGGGAGCGGAAATATCTTAACACTAGGTTCCAAGGTTCCTTTGATACGCGGGATAAAGCGTGAAGCTTAAAAACTGTCTATAACAAAATATTCTATACTTTGTATAAATTAATATTAATAATTACAACAAAAAATATATCCTAGATTTAATAATTCTAAATATATTATAATAACCGAACCAGACACGAGGCAGTAAAGGCTACCAGTTGGTCCAAACTTGGCCGGCTTCACGATTTTCCAGATGACTTATTAAGACACATCTTCACATGGCGTTGTATTACATTTCCCCGGAACATCTGTTTAGATGGCATATTGTAAAAAAGCATTAAGGCCAAATGGAAAACAGAGTGTCTTAACACTAGGTTCCCTCTCCTTACCATGCTGTGTGCGGGATACAGCGTGAAACGTGGATTTAATTTTGATTAAGTTTCATACTTTACTCTCGATACAACTAGATGGCGCTGCTTTGATGAGCTCTACATCTACAATCTATAATATGATCTTTCTTTTTCTGTTCGTAGTTAGAATAATACAATATAAATAAATATGGATAATAAGTGAAATGCTGAAAATATATATTATTATATTTATCTTAAGTTAAAGAGTTTAATTGGTTGAACGCTTTAATCTCAGGAACTACTTACTCGAATTGCAGATTTTTTGTATTGGACAGTACGATAGACATCACGTTAATCATTTCTATTTAAAGCACCGACTTGCAGTGAGAACATGTCATGTGTCAGACATCATTCTCAGTTATTTCCATTTGAAAATTTATGTTTATACCAACTTATCTAAAAACAGCAAAATTCCTATACAGCTAACAAAATAATTAACCTCTCTACCTATGCCCACGCATTTCGCACCTGTTAGACCAAACAAGCAACTTCCTTCATATATGAATCACTATTATCATATTAATACAATAACTATTACACTCATACATTCAAGATCTAGCTAGCACATTGACCTAAAAAAATATCTACAGTACGTTCGACGAGTCGTGGCCGCCCTGAAGTCGGTCTTTCGGAACTTTTGCACATTGTGCACTAGATAAGAAAATATACAAAAATAAAGAAAATACTTAAAATTAAATCTGCAGCTAACTTCAGGGCGGCCACAATTCGTCAACCTAACTGTACCTGGTTAAAAGTAAAACTAAACGACACGTAACAGCAATTTGCATACATTATCTATATTACGCTGACAAACGAAAAATTATCCAATTACACTAGATATGCAAGAGTCGCAGGCACATTTAAATTGGTCGGTTAATACATGTCACAACAATATCCGGACGGATGAGCCTATTAAATCATATAGACGTGGTCAGGGCCCTTAACTGTAAATGAGATGTTGAAAGCATAAGCGTGGGCGTTTAAATAAACACCATTAAATTTCCTAAATTAAAGATAATTGTGAAGCCGTCGTAGCGCAGCCACATAGAATTTGACTGTAAGCGCGAAGATTGTGATTTCGATTCCTTCTCAGAGAATTAAAATATTTTCTCGCACTGCTATTACGACAAAGCGCGGCGTCAACTACAGACACTCAAAACGTAACGCCTGTAAAATTGGGCGAAAAGTGAGCAACGGTGTGTCTTAATAATAGCTCCCCTCCGGTTACTCCGGTTGCCATTTATTTATTTTTATTTATTTATTTATTTATATGGATCTCCAACTGTCGTACATATTGGTTTACATTACATACATTCTTAGGATATACTTATACTATTTTGTACAACTGATTATAGGAGAACACATCATTCATCATCAATAATAACAATGATTAATTTACACTATAGAA
>JAKRZM010001051.1:391026-502012 GCA_036379175.1 Heliconius cydno galanthus | reverse complement strand
TCAGGGCGGCCACAATTCGTCAACCTAACTGTACCTGGTTAAAAGTAAAACTAAACGACACGTAACAGCAATTTGCATACATTATCTATATTACGCTGACAAACGAAAAATTATCCAATTACACTAGATATGCAAGAGTCGCAGGCACATTTAAATTGGTCGGTTAATACATGTCACAACAATATCCGGACGGATGAGCCTATTAAATCATATAGACGTGGTCAGGGCCCTTAACTGTAAATGAGAAGTTGAAAGCATAAGCGTGGGCGTTTAAATAAACACCATTAAATTTCCTAAATTAAAGATAATTGTGAATCCGTTGTAGCGCAGCCACATAGAATTTGACTGTAAGCGCGAAGATTGTGATTTCGATTCCTTCTCAATCAATTAAAATATTTTCTCGCACTGCTATTACGACAAAGCGCGGCGTCAACCACAGACACTCAAAACGTAATGCCTGTAAAATTGGGCGAAAAGTGAGCAACGGTGTGTCTTAATAATAGCTCCCCTCCGGTTACCCTGCCATTTGAGGGTTACAGCATGAAAAAACATTACTATCTGCGACACAGTATTATACTTCTCTAGTTATTACCGTCGTCAACTGTTTTTGTTATGGACTACAAAATTTATTGAAATAAATAAATATTATTATTATTATTATATTATTATCTAAGTTGTCCTAGAAAAACATTAATAAGAATCTACGAGCAACATTGTGAATTCATTTCAATGCATTCATTAATATAAATAGAATAAGCCACCGCAAGTTTCTGACTTGGACCATACATAGTCACATTATCGAGCATTGAACGTTGGTCGCGAAAAAAAATTGGCGAACATTTAATACTTACACTTGAAGAAATATTGCACATCATTTTATCGGCACAATTCTTTATATATACATAATTGTACCTAACTTTATCTAATTAAATCTAGGTATTTGATAATCATAAAAGATTCGTAGCGTTTTATCTTTCGGAGCTTTGATTTTCCATTTTGTGCTTTGTAAACTTTTACATTTTTTGGAATTTGTGACTTGTATACTGGAGACAACATTAAAATTGGCGTAACCTAACACCGAATTTTAACTACACTGCTCCAAAACATAATATACAAAATAATCAATATAATAGTTAAATGAGATTGAACCCGCACTACAATCACAATCAGTCAAACACATTACAAAATTTATTTTCATGTATTTATTATTTATTCCGTTCTTTCTCTTCCTATGCTTAACCCTAACTTGAAGCTCTATAGGTATATTTTTGGTACAACCATTATATGCAAATCCCATTGTACTATATATTAGGAAATGAAAGCCCATTTCCGAGTTGTCATCGAAGGTTTTTGCTAAGCAATTCATCAAAGAGCCCCCTATAGAGGCGTTGATGTCAGCGACGCAACGGTGACAAATGAAATGAAATGAAGCTACGTGTATAGAGAACTAATCTTTGCCCTTTTAAGTAGGCGGTTTCAATTTTAAATTTTTTTTCGCTATATTCCACATAAAGCAAGGTAGGCGGAGAAAGACCAGTGTTAGGACACTCTGTTCCCCACTTTACATCCAATTTTCCATTTTATCAGGGCGATCAAATGAAAATGTTTTATTCTACAGAATCAGAATTAAAGCCATAACCGCGGGGTTTATAATCATGCTGTGACATAACGGCTTCTTTAAATGCACTCAAATAATAAAAAATCTATGGTTGCATAGATCAACTAATTTGCTTAACTAAGCCTTCAAGTATATTTAAGTACCTAATTACACTCACAAAGCTGACGTTTTACTTTCCAAACACAACTGACAGAGACCTCTAAAGAAGTAAATGTCAGTAGCGGTATACATCATTTTGACTAATGGTTTACGGTCGAATGTCATGAACTACTAACCTCTTCGAATGTATCCTTCGCAATAAATATAAATAAAAACTTAAAGGCTTGTTTCGTACATAATATACAGAGAGGTCCATACATATCAATTAGGCTTTTTATTTAACACCACACTGAGAGGGGGGAGAATCTAACAGGGGGGTCCCACCTATAATATTTTAGCACTAGCTTTACCTACGTATTTGCGGGCTTGATGGAATGGAAATAACTATGAGAACTCTTGGAAGTTTCCAAGCTCTCCAGTTTTTGAAACATTTTTCGTTGCTTCGCTCTTATTGGGAGTATGATGCAATATAACCGTTACCTTTCCTCCGTTCCTTTCCATAGACTGGAGAGATATAGACTACAAAACGACGAGAATTTTCAATTTGAACCAGCTGTTCCTGAGATTGCGTTTTTTATTATTAAATAAAACACACCACGGACATGCCCTTTTCTGCCCTTTTTTTCTTTTTGCATTTTTTTTAGTTATTTGATATTATTTTAAAATACTCTTCCACACAACTGCATCTGTATTGCAAGAGGAGAATCTATATAACTGCGAGAATGAATCTCCATTCATTCTAGAGGAGACTAGAGGAGCCCTCTTTAAAACATTTCTCTTGATTTGAGAATAGTGACTGTAGTCTGGAGGAGTCCATTTATTAATATGTCTAGTCCGTGTCATAAGACTTGTTTCAGAAGATATATAGATATGAGATTAAATGGATTCTTCAGTTTTATAATATTAGCATAGATATGTATAAATATTCCTATAGACATAAGAAAGTTCTAAGAGAGAGGGGAAATTCCAATGTTGAACTTTTCATAGGGAAATAAACTCGAAATTGTTAACAAATATTACTATTCTTAAATAGATAACAAGGCCCAAGCAAAACGTAAAACAACTATAAAATTAACTAAAATATTCGCTTATTTTAACACATGATATAAACAATGTATTGAACAAGTAGGTCATAATAAAAAATCTCTACACGCATATGTTGTAGCCATGGTAAGATAATATAAATAATTATTAACAAAAATCTGCAGGATCTGTTTTTCTTCTCATCTGACCTCCTCTGAGAGTAGAAAAATATTAACATATTTTCTTATTCACACAATTTTCGCCTCATAATAAGAATGTATAGAAATACTCAATTTTTTAAATACATTAAGTAAAAGATTATAGATAACTTGATTTCCTTTATATACCACGCAAGCGGAACATCTTAACACTAGGTTCCCTCTGCTTACCCTGCGAAATGTGGGATACAGAGTGAAGCTAAAAAAAAAGGACAAAACACCAGCCCTTCGATTCCTCCAAAACACCTTTATAAAACAAGAAATGAATGACTAAATCCTATTCAAAGAGGTTATTGTCTACACGAATAATGAAAATTCTAGTCAATCTACCGTTGAATAGCCTTGAAATGTTGAACTCTAAAACAATCATAAATCAAGAATGGTCTTTGTTATTGTAAGTTTCATTTACAAGATTTCTATATAATATAACCGCTACACGGTTACATGCTTGTAGGTTCATTTCCCATTAGGGACAATGAATTAATTCAATCGTCCCATAACACATACGATTACAACATAAATAAAGGAAAAGTATTCGAAATGTGACAATTTGTGTCATAGAAATAAAATCATAACATATTATTTTATTTCTATGAAACACGATGTTAAAAAATCTAAGAATATTATTTACTTTGCACTGTATAAAAAATTATAAAGAGTAATTTTTCATAGAATAAACAATATCTCTACTATTTGTAAAATCAAAGTACTCTCTCCGCCCTTGTCACTTATTTCCAAGCAGGGTGTGTTGGGCGTCGACAGCCACTGTAATTTGTGACATGAAAGGCAAGTTAGCTAAGTTATTGCAAAGTTACGAAATATTTCCGAACTAAGTACACAAGAAACTGTAATTTAACATCTAAAACTGCTTCCTCAATGTTACTAGAGTGTCACACACTACTTTTAGTTATATTCATTTATGAAAACCGCAATACGCAATGCCCCCAGAATTCTGCGAAAAGTGGAGAACGGCAATGTCGTAATGGGAACGGAGTGCATCAACGTTAGGTTCCCAGGTTGCGTATGCCTACCCCACCTTGTGTGAGATATAGCATGAATCTTAAAATAAAAGCGAACAAAGCCGCTAGCAAAAGCTAGTACAAAACTGAAAAATTTCAATTGCACATTGATATTCACAATATTTATTAATATAAACAACAACAAGTAACTACCATAAACTACATACATATATACATAAAGTTATACGGTACCCTTCCGCAACACGATCGTATATCCAGAAACAATGGNCCCACCTATAATATTTTAGCACTAGCTTTACCTACGTATTTGCGGGCTTGATGGAATGGAAATAACTATGAGAACTCTTGGAAGTTTCCAAGCTCTCCAGTTTTTGAAACATTTTTCGTTGCTTCGCTCTTATTGGGAGTATGATGCAATATAACCGTTACCTTTCCTCCGTTCCTTTCCATAGACTGGAGAGATATAGACTATAAAACGACGAGAATTTTCAATTTGAACCAGCTGTTCCTGAGATTGCGTTTTTTATTATTAAATAAAACACACCACGGACATGCCCTTTTCTGCCCTTTTTTTCTTTTTGCATTTTTTTTAGTTATTTGATATTATTTTAAAATACTCTTCCACACAACTGCATCTGTATTGCAAGAGGAGAATCTATATAACTGCGAGAATGAATCTCCATTCATTCTAGAGGAGACTAGAGGAGCCCTCTTTAAAACATTTCTCTTGATTTGAGAATAGTGACTGTAGTCTGGAGGAGTCCATTTATTAATATGTCTGGTCCATGTCATAAGACTAGTTGCAGAAGATATATAGATATGAGATTAATTGAATTCTTCAGTTTTATAATATTAGCATAGATATGTATAAATATTCCTATAGACATAAGAAAGTTTTAAGAGAGAGGGGAAATTCCAATATTGAACTTTTCATAGGGAAATAAACTTAAAACTCTTAACAAATATAACTATTTTTTAAAACATAACCAGGCCCAAGCAAAACAACTATAAAATTAACTAAAATAATCGCTTATTTTAACACATGATATAAACAATGTATTGAACAAGTAGGTCATAATAAAAAATCTCTACACGCATATGTTGTAGCCATGGTAAGATAATATAAATAATTATTAACAAAAATCTGCAGGATCTGTTTTTCTTCTCATCTGACCTCCTCTGAGTGTAGAAAAATATTAACATATTTTCTTATTCACACAATTTTCGCCTCATAATAAGAATGTATAGAAATACTCAATTTTTTAAATACATTAAGTAAAAGATCATAGATAACTTGATTTCCTTTATATACCACGCAAGCGGAACGTCTTAACACTAGGTTCCCCCTGCTTACCCTGCGAAATGTGGGATACAGAGTGAAGCTAAAAAAAAAAGGACAAAACACCAGCCCTTCGATTCCTCCAAAACATCTTTACATAACAAGAAATGAATGACTAAATCCTATTCAAAGAAGTTATTGTCTACACGAATAATGAAAATTCTAGTCAATCTACCGTTAAATAGCCTTGAAATGTTGAAATCCAAAACAATCATAAATCAAGAATGGTCTTTGTTATTGTAAGTTTTATTTACAAGATTTCTATATAATATAACCGCTACACGGTTACATGCTTGTAGGTTCAATTCCCATTAGGGACAATGAATTAATTCAATCGTCCCGAAAATTAGGCGGAATGTTTGCCTTTGCTTATGTTATTATGCCAGAAAAACCGTTGTCCGCCTGTCAAGATCATATCATTTGAGATTGAGGTATCAAGCTGAAATTGGACCCCTTGGAGCAAATCGAAATCAAATCACCTATAGGTGGGCCTAAAATTATGAAATTTGGCAGGAAATGAGTACACACAACATAAATAAAGGAAAAGTATCCGAAATGTGACAATTTATGGGTGTTTCATAGAAATAAAATCATAACATATTATTTTATTTCTATGAAACACGATGTTAAAAACATAAAAAATCTAAGAATATTAGGTACTTTACACTGTATAAAAAATTATAAAGAGCATTTTTTCATAGAATAAATAATATCTCTACTATTTGTAAAATCAAATTACTCTCTCCGCCCTTGTCACTTATTTCCAAGCAGGGTGTGTTGAGCGTCGACAGCCACTGTAATTTGTGACATGAAAGGCAAGTTAGCTAAGTTATTGCAAAGTTACGAAATATTTCTGAACCAAGTACACAAGAAACTGTAATTTAACATCTAAAACTGCTTCCTCAATGTTACTAGTGTGTCACACACTACTTTTACTTATATTCATTTATGAAAACTGAAAAGCGCAGCGTTGAGTTCCGCCGCGCAATACGCAATGCCCCCAGAATTCTGCGAAAAGTGGAGAACGGAAATGTCATAATGGGAACGGAGTGCTTAACGTTAGGTTCCCAGGTTGCGTCTGCCCACCATGTGCAGAATACAGCGTAAATCTAAAAACAAAAGCGAACAAAGCCGCTAGCAAAACTGAAAACTTTCAATTGCACATTGATATTCACAATATATATTAATATAAACAAACAACAGTAACTACCATAAACTACATACATATAGTTATACGGTACCCTTCCGCAACACGATCGTATATCCAGAAACAATGGGCATGCACCACCCATCGCTCGCACAAATTACACCCCTGCTGAACACACCTCGCTCGGGGGGATGGAATTGGGAGGAAATCGAAATCTATGTGGCATTTACATATTTATAATGTAGCTTAACAAAATTTGCAGTTATAGTGCAGTTGGAGGCTATCGTGCGCGTACATAGCGTACGACCATAAAATAACGGTTGTAAGTTCGATTCCCACTCGAGGCAATGTATTATTTCATATATTCATTTCATCAGGATTTTTAAAATGTTTGTCTGTACGTTTGTGAAACGGCTTAGCCGATTAAAAGGCCGGGTTTCACTGTTGCATTTTGCTAGATTATCCGTAACATTTAGTTTTTGTTTTATTTAAATCAGTTTATAAATAGAAAGTTATATACATTTAAAATATTTTATTCTACGAAAGAAATTGCTACAAAATGTTTATTATAATGCCTAAACTTACTCTTTGAACAATATTTTTTTAAAACACGATGGTAAACGCATTAGTAAACAAAAAATAAATTGTTCAAGCGGGCGAAGCCGCGTGTGGGTCGCTTGTAATAAATATAGTTCATCGACAGTAATCACTCATACAAGTAACACTTAATTTAAAAAGCTATTAACCAATACCATCAACATTTCATTTTACAAAAGAGTCCTCAAAGGCCGTTGAAAATGCAAATAATAAAAATAGGCTTAATTAATTCAAATAAAACATACAGGCTAAATTCATCAATACGATTCGTAAAAAAATAGCGTGACATTTAAAAACTATTTTCAACGACGAGTATCGTACAAATACGAGAGCTTGTTCTGAAAACGACGAACATTTTTTCATACATAGGACCACTACTACCATTTAGAGAAGTCAAGTTGTGGTTTCTCTAAAAGACTATGGGAAATAAAACCAGATATCGTCAAAAAACTGCATCACCTTGATATTTAAACATAATATGTATGCATTATTAATGTTTGTCATTTTATAGATGTATAAGTTGGTTTGTGGATAAAACGTGGGTAAATCCAATATGAATTGAATAAATAAAGGCTTTATTCGCAGAAAATGGTAAAAAATCGCCTCTTCAATAGAGAATTTTCAGGTTGTGAATATAGTTTAAGGCGATAAATATACAGATCATGATGGCCCTAGTCACTTTTTTAAGATCCTAGGGTTAAACCACTGCGTTCTCCTCATTGTTGTGGGTTCAAAACGAATGAAAAATATGTTAAAAACATTTTATAATTTAATCTGTACTTCTGGGTTCATATTTTAAAGTTTATACCTGGATACTAATATAGCGGAGTGGGCAGAGAAAACCTACTGTTAAAACATTCTGTTCCGCTTTCAGGTATGTTGATTTTTGATGTACAGTGGAAAAACAGGTGGCCTTTATTCTTGCTACCAGAACGAAGAAATGAAAATAATTCATTTTTCTCCAGTGGGAATGGAACCCATAGCTCTCGCGTTTACAGTCATATCCTATATACCACGGCGAAATAAAAAAAGAAGGTAAATACAAAAAAAAAACAGTAGGCACAGTTTATTTAAGAATTAATATTTTAAAATATTTTGTTTTACCATATAATGCAAAAATAATGAACACGCTACATAGCTAAGAGCGGAAATTAAAAACGTATCTCCTTATATCGCGCCGCTGTTGAGCATTTGTGTTAAAGCAAACAACATAATATTTTCAAGGAATATTCAACTTAATCATTAAAGATAATATAAGCATGTATTCTTGTAGAGAGGATACTAATGTACACGTATACTTCTCGTTTAAAGCGCTAATCTCAGGAAGTACTGGTTCGAATAGTTGAAAAATATTTATGTCTACCACATAAATATTTTTTCTTCTTTCTTTGTGGTAGAGTAGTCCATTTATCGAGGATAGCTGAAGACTTATAACATCACATCATTCGTTTCAATGTAACCCACTGTACCTGGTGTCAGAGTTACCTAGGAAATTTATTAGTTATTTTGATTGAAAGCCTATAAAAAACTTACCGGCGTAATTATTAAGTTAGACACTACTTGAGCCGAGATTTTTTTGTGGTTACCCTAAAATTTATATTATTAAATTATGTCCCAAATAAGCTTACTATAAATATAAAGAGATTACACATAATATACATTTCACATAATATCCATAATAAAGTATGTAAGTATATGAAACAAAAGTTTATTGTTTTTTCTTCGCAATCTAAACAGAGTAATAACTGGATTCCTTTAAGGCCTTTAACAGTAACATTTTCTTTGCCTTTTTGCTTCGACCAGTGCTCAAAGCTCATGCGTCACACTTAGTCATCACACATTCTTGGAAACCGACTCAATCTTGAGAACTTTTCGTAAATATACTCAGAAATAGGCATTGCAGCTTAAGTATAGAATTATATGGTTCTTTTAAAATTACGTGTGTGGGAAGGGGAAATATAATGACATGAAGTGACAATATATTTTTAAAATCTTGCATATTATATAAACTTACTGGAAACACAGCTAATAAATATATTTACTTTGACATCGATAACTTTAATTTATAAAGTTATATAACAAGACTAGATAAAGAACAATGCTTTGAATTTGTAAACAAAATTTCTGAATTTTTAATTAGAACAGAAACCACAACCATCGCAGTTAGACATTTACGCCAATACCAACTTCATCACCATCATTTTAAAAAAGTCCTTTCCGGTATCCCTATTAAATGAATGCTTTGAAAACTAAGGCGGAGTTACTACATCCCATAAAATATTTATTTTATATGTGACATAAACTGACATTCCTATAAAAACACTGCTATCCATCTCTTAGTCTTAACTCGTTCAAATCATTTACTTTATTTATCCTCCAATAACTCAAAAACCGTCTTTTCTATTAAAATAATAGAGTTCAGAATCGAACCTACATTCTAGTACAAATCTGACTTCCTCATCGACACGGAGTGACATGAGTCACGATTGACGAGCTGGTGTTGAAGTGTGGCGGATATGGCGAATCAGACAGGTAACAAAGAAATAGTTTAAGTATATTACTCATTAAGTCATTTCCTCATCTCGTGGATAAATCCAGCATCTTGTTGTGTTTATAAATATTATCTTTAGGTTTTTTTTACTTTGAAATGTAACATAAAATTACACAAAAATAAATAATGAACAACAACATGTAACTGTTAAGTCGAAATAGATTGAGATGATTCAAAAAAAGACTTTTTTTTTATTTCTTAGGACAACAATATTAATTTTGTATTTATTTTCTAAGCACAACAGAATCGTGGTCCACGCCTTTTTACAACATTCTCAATATTTTTAGCTATCAATGTATTTTGTTTTTTATCTGCCACTTAAACAAGGCTTAGAACATATAATTAGACATAGACATACTAATTATCTCTAGATATTTAATTAGTAAGAGGAATGTAATAAAATATCCTTTTTCGACTTATTCCCAATTGCTAAGTATTCTTCATCATATGTTTCAATCATAATAAAAAAATACAAAAAACAATATTAATTTCCTAGTTTCCAAGTTTCCTAGTTATTAATTTCCTAGTTAACTTTATAGTAATTACAAGATGGCATATAATATCGAGCCCCGCCTAAAGACCCACCCCGGCACTGCAATGCAATCAGGTCGCGGCCTATTTCACTTTATTATATTGGGAGTGCGCTTTTGCAACGAGTTAACATATCTATATTATATATTTTGTGGAATTAATTAAAGGTATTAATTATATTCTATGTAGATAGTAAGTAGGTAAAATGCATGTCAATCATGGTGCAGGAGCACAAGAGTGCGATTGTTAACGCGACGGATAGTGGGTTCGATTCTCATTCCAAGAAATGGTTCGCTCTGGTATGCTTCCAAAATTCGGTTACAGTGTGAGGCTAAAACAAGTTAGCTAAAAATGACGTTTCACTATAGTTACGAATGAGATGAGTTATAAACTATATGCGCCTAACTCAAGTAGTTTATTAGTAACCTCTGAAGTTTCTGTGTGATGATGGGGCCTGAAATGATGATGATGCAAATATTTTAAGTGGGTCAAATTCAGTTTCTCTACGAAACTTTATTATAACATAGTTACAAATGGACCTAAAGAAAGCGTGTTAAAACAAACAAAAGAACTATCTGTCTGTTATTTATAAATAGGTAAATGTATGCCTATACATTCAAATAAATAGAATTATTCTTTTTTAGAAATTTCTAGAATTTTCCAATATTATGAAACACAAAAATATCTTTATAATAAAATGTTTATTACCTTCCTATAGAATTTAACACTTTTATCATCACTTGGGTATTTATTTGTCAAAGCCGATTTCAAGTGAGCGTCCCACACAAATTTGTTTATAAAAGCTCGTAGAACAAAATTTATTCATTGAACGTCGCTTTTCTGTGGAAAATATTCTTTTTGAATACAAGACACGTTTATCCTAGAATATTACAAATTTTAACGAGTTATTTATTGGTATAGTTGTCTTAAATAAGTTTTTTTTACAGAGGAGGACAGAGACAGTCCTTAACCATCATCCAATCTAAGAATATGCGGAAATCAACAATCTTTTAAATATAAGCAAATCGAACTCACAGCCAATGCGTGTATATAGAAATACTTTCCAATAAAACTCGGAAGGTACGTACTCTATATAATAGAATGTATATCTTATCGATGTAACAGTAGTTCGAGTGTTACTTAAACAACAAATCACTATACATTATCAGTGGATTACATGCACTAATATTAATGGTTTTACGCCAGTCAAATGATAATAAAATTATATTTGCCATTTTTTTTGTTTATATATAAAAAACATTACTTCTATCTGACATATCCCGTGTGTATGTGGCGGATCTTAACACTGCACTTTTTTTAAAAAGATCAAGAGCACGATAACTACTAGTTGCAATTGAAAAAATATTTTTGTGATCCTCCATTTATCGAGAAAAGCTATGATTACGTTAATCATTTCAATGTTACCTCTGGCACTTAGAAATTAGAATACACAACTCTTAGTTATTTTTATGTGACCACGCGGGCGAAGCCGCTGGTAAAACCTAGTATTTTATAATTAAACCTTTGACCTTCATACCTCGATATAGCAATAGTATAGTAATAGTATCTAGAATCTACATATATTAAGTTCTGCGGTTAAGATCAATGCTATGGTATTACAGCAATGTTAGATACTAAAATTAACTGGATATATATTAATGCGATAATTATAAATTTCAACGATGTGTGTTAGTTAGGTAGCCCAAAAATCCAAAACTTGCAGAACGGATTTAGATAAAGTTTAGTATAAAAAAATTACCGCACACGGGCAAAGGACATGTCTCGTTATGGAATTTGTTATGATTCACAGTGTATCTCGCAAATATCAGGATAGGCAAAGGGAACCTAATATTAAGACATTCTGTTGCCCACCCACGACTCTATTTTCGAGACATTGTGTGATAAACGTCGAGTTTTGTCTGGTACCAGAACGATAAAATAAATAATTCAATTCAATCGACTTTGTGACGACCTCAAAATTAATATACATAAATATTTTTTTCTCTTATTTATTATGTTAAATATGCGTATGTACAGTAGGTATATATAAGTTAAACATAGTTAAAAACTTCTTGATTCATGTATAAATCAATTAACACATACAACGTTACCGATAAAAACTAGTAGTAAGATATTGTATCATACATATTAAAATACAGATGAAGTGGAAAATGAAATCACCTTACGATTTATAACGTAATTCATATTACGATTATAACATGAATTTATTAAAGAGTCTCTTCTTATGTTGTGTTTTTGAATTAAATCGATGAAGTGGTAAATTGTTACTTCAAACATATGTGGTTATTAATATTATATAGAAATAAAACGCTCTGGTAGAAAAGAAAGCGCAGCGTTGAGTTCCACCACTCATTAATACGCCATATTTAGAATTCTAGCGAAACGCGTAACAGAGAGTCTTGACAATATTTTCTCCACGATTACCCTTCTATATGCGGGATAAACATGCAGATTCGTATTTTAAATTTTGTGTTATATCTTTTTTTAACCCACCTATAACACTTTTGGACGAAAAACACCAAAATCTTTATTTTTAAACACTATTTGAACCCATAACTATTCTGTACCGTCAAAAAATTAAGCCACAAAAGCCACTAATCTTTTTTACATAATAAACGGTAAATATTGCCTAAGCCACATAACTATGCCAAGGCGACAATTCCATTCATATGAGGTGACGAAGCCTCAGGCATCTTATGCCTTTTAAATATCACATAATTAGAAACCGGACAAATAAAAAAGCAGATTCTGAGTTACAAGAAAAGTTAATTCAACATCTACAAAGCTTAGGGTAATGAGATCAATTGTAAAACAACCAATTATGGAGAAAAATGTTTCTTTTTTTTTAGCATCTCTTACATATCTTATATCTTTAAATAGGTAGTCGTGTATTATAACTTTACTGTAGAAATATATAACACACTCAGCTGGGTGGGTATCTTAACCTAGAGTTAAGACACTCTGTTCTCCAGTTTACAAGACTGTAATGAAAATAATTTTATTACAGTCTTGTAAACTGGAGAACAGAGTGTGTTTTTTTTTACATAATAATCATTCCCCGAGTCTGTAGGATCGACAGACCAAAACGGCTATGACAAGAAGAGCTGTATCATTACAGGCCTGACTGGTGCACGAAAAAGGCAAGAGGGGAAGAAGTGGCAAGATGCCTTTGCCCAACAATTGGCCATTCCAGTCAAGAATCATCGCGAATCGAATCCACAACCATCGCGTTTACATTCAGACAATATCCCACTGCGTCACACTAGCCTCCTATATAAATTAACTATACGAATACATTCTCATATAAAATTCTAAGCTTACTTTTAAACTTATTTATAATAAATAAATAAAAAAGTAAATTTATTAGGTTCTAAACATTCCACTCACATTCCATCTTTGATCTTTCAGGTCACCTAGACCTGACCTTTAAGCTTTGATAAAAAGTGTAGTTGGATTAGAATTCGATTAAAATAACAAACATTTTATTTGCCTATAAAATACAAATTTAATGAATTATTTTTGAGATAAATACTTTAGTTAAAATTATCTATAAAGAAATTATATTTTTTTATATAATAAGGCGTCGCCAGCAACTTTGTTTGTGCACTTTAATATATAACTGGAAATTCCTTTTTTTTCTTTACCAGGAGGTACTTCGAGAAATCCTCGAATAGGTTGTACCTCGAATAGGTTGTACCTCTATGACCTACCTACGTGACAAATTTCTATTTTCAAAATTTTTATAGCTTCACGCTGTATCATCTCGCACATAGCAGAGTAACTGGGAACCTAGTGTTAAGATAATCCGTTCCCATTAAGACACTTCCGTTCCCCACTTACCGTCAAATTCATTGCATTGCGTGTTGAATGGTGGGACTCAGTAGCGTTCTTAAATACAATGAAATATTGATTAAGATAAACACTGTAATCCTTGAGATCCTAACGTTCAAGAGAGAGCTCTTTCTACTTTCTACTAAAAATAAAATCTAGAGAATACAAAAAAAACAATAAATAACGAGTGAATGACCCTTAAAATCGTGAGGAAGCCTCGATAAGGTTTAGAATACGCTTAAAGGCGATCAGATTACAAAAGGTAACCTACCCGACATAAACGACAACGAAATATAGGAAAAGCTCTTCTATCATAGTACTTATTCGTACAATACTGGCAGATTCAAGGCTTTTCCCGTAAAGCAAGGTAGTGAAAGGAACCTAGTACTCAATTTTACTAGCGAAACTGAGTGGCGGAGCTCCACACCGCGCTTTGTCCTATCAGACCGGAGTAATTAAAGTAATTTACACCCCCAACTGGGAATCTAACCCACGAATTCATCACGTTTACATTCAAACAATCCCACTACGGAGCGATGGTCTGAAATAAAAACTAAACTAAACGTACGGCGTAGTTGTTAGTGTGGTTAGAAAGCTTCCAAAAAACGCGGGTTCGAATTTTACTACATTCGTTTTCTGTCAAGAGAGAGAGTTCAAGAGCTGAAAAACATTTTACAAAACTTTAAAAAATTCAAATATTTTACTTGTAAACAAGGTAAAAAGTCAATTATTTAGAGGATATTGAGTTAACCTTTCGACTATTTAGCTTGTACCGTCAAAACTAATTTATATGTGCGGGTGGACTGTGGAGGCAATTAACAACAATTACTATTAAAGTTTTCATTAATTACGCAACGACCTTTCTCATAACCGTTTTATTATATTTTTACTTCAACCACCATTTCGTTGTAGGAAAGAGACAAAATAATTCTTATTGGGTAAACTATTAAAACTGACAAAACTTAATAAATAAGTATATTACTTCAACCTTTCTCCCGAATTTCAACGTAAGCAGAGAGAACCACCCAGTGTTAAAACGCTTCGTCCCTAACATACTAGCCAATTTTTAAAATATAATGTGAAACGTGTTGATTGGCGGAACTCAGCGCTGCATTCGTCTATCAGAGCGTAGAAATGAAAATCGAATCTTTATGAAAAGTTCTCCTAGTCATCCATCATTTCTATAGAGTCAGACGCCACTGCGCCATGAAGGCCACATCTATAGGTTTAAAATAAAATTGTAACGGATCGCTGTCTGTATATTTTTATATGTTTGTTGGTTTGTCAGTTTGTCTATGCGCTTGTCCATGATAATTTTAGAATCGGCTTAACCCATTTAAATGCAGTTGTCACTATTGTATTTCGGCAATNAACTAATTTATATGTGCGGGTGGACTGTGGAGGCAATTAACAACAATTACTATTAAAGTTTTCATTAATTACGCAACGACCTTTCTCATAACCGTTTTATTATATTTTTACTTCAACCACCATTTCGTTGTAGGAAAGAGACAAAATAATTCTTATTGGGTAAACTATTAAAACTGACAAAACTATTATTATTAAAATCTAGCTAGACTAACTATTTATTAAAATAAGTATATTACTTCAACCTTTCTCCCGAATTTCAACGTAAGCAGAGAGAACCCAGTGTTAAAACGCTTCGTCCCTAACATACTAGCCAATTTTTAAAATATAATGTGAAACGTGTTGATTGGCGGAACTCAGCGCTGCATTCGTCTATCAGAGCGTAGAAATGAAAATCGAATCTTTATGAAAAGTTCTCCTAGTCATCCATCATTTCTATAGAGTCAGACGCCACTGCGCCATGAAGGCCACATCTATAGGTTTAAAATAAAATTGTAACGGATCGCTGTCTGTACATTTTTATATGTTTATTGGTTTGTCAGTTTGTCTATGCGCTTGTCCATGACATTTTGGAGTATGGTACACTATATACTTATAAATACATAGATCAGTTGAGATACATAAAAGAATACATAGATTATATCTGCCATGGATGGGAACTGTCTACAACCTACGATAAAACAGCCAAAACAATCAACCAGCACTATACTAATAGGCCAATAATCTGTATAATTTAAACGCTTTTTATATTTAAGCATGCAATACAGTTATTAAGTACAGATTAGGTGTAAACATGACCTTTACGTTTTGAAGGGCACTTACAATTAGATACTACTATAGTGAAAATAGCTAAACCGACGTCACACGACACAGCGTCTAACTTTGAGCGAGACGGTTGTGAGATCGATTCCCACTCGGGGAATGACGTCGATTTTTACCCCATATAGTAGGATAGGCTGAGGGAACCCAGTGATGTAAGGACACTGACGAATTTTTTGCCTATAAGTTATAGCCATTCAACGTCCTAAGGTTGAATGGCGAAATTCAACACTGCGTATCATCTGCCAGAGCGGGGATCAAAGGAATAGAAAATATTAAGAACAAAGAAATTAAATAAAGATTCTTATTGTCCATAAATAACTATAAGATCGGATATGTACCTATTCAATAGTAGTGCGAAGTAAGTAAACGCGACGGATGAGGGTTCGACTCCCACTCGGAAAAATTAATATTTTTATTTCTTAGCTCTGATAACGAAGCAAAACGCGGCGTTGAGTTTCGCCCCCCAACACGTTGTACCTCAAAATTAATTGGGAAACGAAGGTGTACTTAACTTAACTGAGAACTCCCAGGAGTTCCCAGGTTCCTTCTGCCTCTGCCCTGCTACGTGCAAGGTACAATATGAATTTAAAAAAGATATATAATATGTAAAATTGCTTATATTAAAAATATTTAATAAATATATGTATAATGTTTAAACTATCAAATTGACTATGATAAAATATGAATAATCCATACAAAAAATTATAATACTATAAAACTAGACGTATAACGGCAAATGGAAATATAGACAGCATAATTAATTTATAGATTGTGATAATTTTTTAAATGTTTTATGATACTAACATGATAAAGTTATAACAGGTGGTAATTTAACAGAATAATTACTACTAAAAGCATGTATAAAACCATTTTCATTAGAAATTGTACTTCCATTAAAATATTATAAGAGTTAATTTAATATAGTAGTTTAATTCATTAACTATATATTAAGAAATTGCTCTGTCAGTTCATACAAATAGTAATTATACATATTGCACATTTATACATGTGTATAAAAGTATTGCGTTAGTCAGTGACTGGCAGACAATAGACTATGGATGGAAATATATGGAATAGATTATGGATTGTAGCACTAAGGGAGTAAGTATTTTTGGAAATTTCTTCAGGAAGCGGGAGAGGAAAAAAATAGATTTTCCATTTTTATATCTTAACATCTACGCAAAAAATATTTGAGGATGAATTTAATTATTGCATTTAATTTTAAAATAATTATACCTTTTATGGTCAAATTATAACATAATCAAAGATAACAAAATTAGAACTCAATTTACTTTTAATCAAATGGTATAACTAAAACCTGATGTAAATGCTGATAATTGGAAAAGAAAGAGAATTATTGTAAAATATTACAAATAAGGAGACCACAAAAAGACCATAGGAGACTAATGAATAAATTCCCTCTGCCTATTTTACAATGTGGTTGAATAAACTAAAGAGCACCACCACTTTATTTATTTTCTTAAAAACCAGTTAATTAAATATGACCAAAATTTTATAAACATCTCACAAAAACATGAATCATCAAAGTTACACCTAAGTTACCAATATTTGCCAATTTATAAATTCTCCAAATTCTTATGCACACAAAATGTATCATATTTGAATATTTAAATAAAATAAAATTAAAATTTTAAAATAATAATATTATAAGTTATGTTACAATCAATGCATTATCTTTTATTATCTTATAAGTTATCTATATCATTATGTTGAAATAGAATCAATTTCTGATATCAGTTTTTATAAATTAAAAAGTTGTTCTGTCACTTAATATCTTAAAAACTAAAAGTAGCTAAAATAACAGCTTAATCTTTAATTTTGTCAATCGATCTCATAAAGGAGACAATTTATTTATATTTATTAAGGACGTAAAAATGTGCAATTATTAATAATTATTATTGCGCGTAAAAATTGTTAAATTAAATTTAACATTCGATCTCTTAAAAATGGTAAATTTATATTTAATTTTATATTTATATAAACGTAATTAAGTACGAAGTTATTTGCGTCATAATGCATTTCTGAGATCACGTTTTCATTACACATGGGCGGGGTATTACTCATATGCTCGAATCATCCCTTCGGGGGGGTGAAATCACCCTATTCTTAGAGATGCCTCTATATTAATATATAAATTGTTAATTCAAGGTCAAACAAAACAAACGAAAATAATACCGTACCAACGTGTGGGGCAACTCGGAGTTTAAAAAATCAATAACAGTCGCATTTAGATGATTTTCTGAATGAACTTAGTTTTCATACTTTATTATAAGCTATACTTTTCCTGCTTTTCATTCATAAAAATTGAAATTAGTTTATATATAATGTTGTTTAGTGATGTTTACATTAAACATAGCGTACTGTATATCTTAACGTATACAACATGCAGCATAAATATTCCCGTTTATATTTAGATCGACGCGTGTTAGAAATATTATTTATTTGTTTTCCATAAGCCTCGCTAAAGTTTGATGAACTATGCTATAGTATACGTACCTCATTTTGTATCTCGTATCCTTTGTCGTGATTAATCCTTATGCACTTTTGCTGGCACGCAACAATTGTTCACATATAAACTGCATATTTTCACAGACACAATCCGACATTTCTGCATTATCGACTCGTGAACATGATAACCGGGATAGGGGTAGCCATTTTTGGTCGAAAAGCAATTTTAGTTTTACGTTTAGGTCTTCGATTTCGGTAAACGGTAAGGCAGGGACGCGAGCACTGCGCGAAGACGACGAGTGAATTAAAATATATCCGTATCGTATCAGGTCACACACCTCTCATAAATTGTATTGACGTCCAACTTAAAAAAATATTCGCGAGTTTATAACAGCTGAAGCTTTGAATACATTACAATGGTAAACGTATAGTGGGCGCCGAAGCTTTTTTACAACACAACGTGTACGATTCAGTCCATATCCGGAAATATAATTAACATTTTCGCCCTTATTCAGCGAACGTCCATACTCGGCCGTGTTATACGCTACGCTCGTCAGACCAATCACCTTTCGGGATGTTATTTGTCCATATTAAATTGAAACTAGTAGTGGCATCTAGCGCCATAATGAAACTTTTATGATATTAACTTTAATTGTTTTTTTAACTGGCAATAATGTCTTGACTTATAATATTGAATTTTCTTTATTTGATATAACATACCTCTCATTGCTATTCATGAACTTATTACGTGTATGTGTACATTATATATAAATATTATAACTATATTTCATTCTCTACAGCCATGATTAACATTATCCACAAATTTATTATAAGAATAGAGGTGTACAATACATTACAATATTTTAATAATTACATATTATATTAGTTGTATTTTATTATTTATTTTGTTTTTGTCTTTCTTAATTTCCCTGCACTATCTTGTCTTTCCCGCTACTTTGCACTTATCCACTTCCACGGGTTGGCTGGAAGAGATCTCTTCTATAAGTCCACCGTTGTGTATGTCTTTTCGTAATGTATATTTTATTATGTGTTAATTTAATGCAATAAAGAATCTTATATAAACAATGTGGTGTATAATACCTACACAGTCTTTAATTTCATTTATAAGATATAAAGAAACTTAAAGTATAGAAACGTAAGTAAGGTGCTAGTCAATATTTTAACAGTGTTTAACTATATTCACAGTAATAATACTGAAAGAAATAATTACTTTGTATATTTTGTGTAAATGCTTGTTGTAATAAAAAAAATAAGTAAACAAACAGTTACAATATAATTACAAATGTAAAACAAAAAAATGAAGCAACATGGCAACATTACAATTTGACATATTGACTCATGATTTGACAGACGCGTATTCCCGAAACGACCAAACTGTTTTTCTTTTCATAAACAATTCCTAATTCGAAAACGTAAAAAGAATGGTGGGCGCGATGCCTGTTAATATAATACCAAAATTTTGTAACGGCGCCATGGACAGCCACAACGGGGGCGAAGATTGTGATAGCCAAGTGTTTATAGGGAGTCGGGTCAAAATCAATGAAGAGTACGGCACAGTAAAGTATATAGGGGAAGTGCAGGGCTATAAAGGTGTTTGGTATGGAGTAGAGTGGGACAATGCTGAGAGGGGCAAGCATGATGGTAGCGTTGACGAAATCCAATATTTTAAGACCACCAAACCTAATGCAGGTTCCTTTATTCGTCCCAATAAGATTGCGCCATTCAAAACTTGTGCTGAAGCTATCAGAAGATACTATGGTGAAAGAGAGGTAAGTAATCAATATATTTTATTTATTATTGGGGGAGGGGGGAGAGGTATTTATTAATGAAATAAAAACCAGTGACAGTCCAGTTTTTTTTTTACATTAAACTGTCTCTAGTTTACAAATATATTCCCCTCCCTCTCCCTATTCCTTATATCTTTTCTTTCATTGAATCACACACCCACTCATATTGTATTGCTTGAGTGGGCCTAAGGCCATACTTGAAGTAATAAACAAGGTCTTTTATTAGTAAACAAATCAATCAGAATTAATTAATGACAGTTAAATTTTATATCATAATATAAGAAAAGTTTTAATAACTTTGAATTTCAATAAAATAAGAAGTTATTTAAGTTTGATAATATTTTTACCTTTTTATTTATATGTTTATTGAAGAATCAATATAGTATAAAGGTTAAAAGCTCATTGTCCTCCATTGATAGTATGTTTATTTATAATAAAGAATGTCATTAATTATTGCTGACTACATATTTTTATTTCAGTTTCTTTGTCTCGGGTTACTTATATTGTATTTTATATTTTTTAAAAATAAACTGGAACTCAAACCATGACTTTATTATGATTGTGAGTTCAATCCCCACTCAATGAGATGAAATATTTATTTAAATTTATATTTCCATTTCTTCACTGTTGTGATGGGGCAAAGTGTGGTGTGGAGTTTTGCCACTCAACACCTCCAGAATTTGGCAGAAAGTGGTGCACAGAGTGTCTTAACAGTAGGTTCCCTCTCCCTACCCTGCTCTGTGTGGGATACAGCGTGAAGCTGATTGATTGAAATATCTAGTGTTGTGTATTTATAGGATGAAACTGTAGCTGCTCATCGGAGGACGGTCATCAATGAATGGAAAAGAGAAATGGGTGCTCCTTTCATAGAGATGGTTGGTTTTGAGAAGATACATCAGAAACAGTATGTTTACGTTTTCATTGTTTTGGCATTATATATTGAAGTTATTCATTGTTTATACTTTCTTATGCCTGATGCGGTACAACATATATAGCATGGTAGGCAGAGGTAACATTGTGTTACAGCGTACAGCAGGTTATAGCGTGAAGCTAAATAAAAATATATTAATTATTAACATTCTAGAAAGTTCGACCGTCTTCTAGAAGTGTGCGTTCACGACCAGAACGTGTCTAAAGCTGGCAACGTAGCATCTTTATGTCCGAATGTAAGGAGTATTGACGTTTCACAAAACTTATTCTCCAATTGGAGGGAAATTATTCAGTTGTCTTCGCAGCTGCCTGATCTGAATGAACTGGATGTCAGGTATGTATTAATATTTACTATTACTAGCGACCCACACGCGTCTTCGCCTGCTTAATCTCGTTGGCAACGCACCTGTAGCTCCTCCGGTATTACACGGGGTCGTGGACGGCGGTGAGCACTTATCATCAGGTGACCCGCACTCTCGTTTGCCTTGTCTTATTTCTCTACATACATTATAACTAAACTAAATGGTATTGCGATGAGTGAATGTGAAACACACAACCATCCATTCACATTTATAATTTTATTATTATTTGTTTGTGCCGAAATCCATAATTAACTATTAGTTTACTTTTATCTTTATATCCTTAAAAATTATATAACATCGACATATACAGTGATAATCCAATAATAAATTCTTATTTCACTCAAGAAGAAATAGCTAAAAATTATTTTAAAACACTAGTTTTAAACTAAAAAAATACTGATAATAAATAAAATGTTGTATTCTTCATCTGTTTAAAGTGAAGTGACTACATTTAATTTAGTAAAATATGAAACACTGAGAAATGAGGCCAATCATAGCGCTAGGTTCGATTCCCAACTGAGTGAATGAAATATTGGATTTTGTCATTTCCTTGCTCTGCTAACAAGGCAAAGCGAAGCGTCTTTCCGCCAACATTCAATAGCGCGCAGTACTGCGTGAAGCTAAAACAATAATAAAAAAATAATTGCGTTACCCAGTATATTTGTATTTTTTATAATGTTTTACTAAAATATTTATTAATTTTTAGCAAAAACCGCATGGCAATAGACATGCCAGAAGAAACCCTAACCCAACTTTCAATCAATTTCACTAATTTGGAAAAATTAAATATATCTGTATGTGACTATGAGTGGTCCGATCTCCTTGCTCTATCTCATCTTTGGCCAAATATTAACGAACTTATAGCAGCTTACAATAGAATTAAAAAAATAACTCTGCCAAAGGTCACTTTACATACCCTGACTGTTATTAGATTAGATGGAAATCCTATAGATTCTTGGCAGGAAATTAAAAATCTTGGCATGTTGAAGAACCTTAAAGTACTGAGTTTGAATGATTGTATCATTGAGGAGATTAGGTTTAATGATGACCCGAATAATGATAAAGTGGACGTGTTTGAAAATTTGGAAATTTTATTCTTGAATAGAAATAGAATTAATGATGTAAGTATACTTCGCAGTATCTCGCCCGAATGTTGCAGAGTGGACAGAGAAAACTTAGTATTAAGACACTCCGCTCCCCACGTAGCGCCCAAAAGTCTAGACATTGTGTGTAGTGTCACCGCTGAAAATCGCCGCCCAGATCTCAACGCCGCGAATTGTCCAATTATTATCATTTATATTTACTTTTAAATTCTAGTGGCGATCAGTAAGCGAACTAAACAAGCTGAAATCCCTTAAGCGTCTCTACTTCCTGAAGAACCCAGTGCAGAACAACGAGGACTATGACACCGTATCACAGATTATTATAGCAAAAATTGGAAATTTACAGGTAAATTGATATATTTGTATGTTTTTGCCTGTATTTTAGGTTTTTCTATATGTTTGTATATTATACATTCTAAACGCGACGGTTGTGGATTCGATTCCTACTCGGGGGAAATGAATTATTTTCAATTACCTCACACTTGTAACAAAACAAAGCACGATTTTCCGTGCCTACCCTGCTACATGTGTGATACAGCGTGAAGCTGCATATTTATTAGTATATAATTATTCCAGGAACTAAACGGATCATTCATTACAAGAGAACTACGTAGAGGCGCAGAATATGATTATATGAAGCGATATGGCGCCGAATGGAAATTGGTACAAAGTGATATGCAAAAGAAATTAGCGTTTGATATAGAACATTGCAGATTTCAAGAGCTTGTTGATAGTGAGTTTACAATTTATTTATGTTGTTAGCATCTCTGTAAAGAGATTTTTGACCCATTCCTGGTACACTAAAATGATTGGTAAGGATGATCCTTTTTGAGCGCGGCTTTGCATTACAGTACATGTACAGTGTTACTTACGTCGAAACATTAACGTGTAATACACATGTGAAACATTTCTTTTACAGAATATGGCATCCCTGACGACAGCCTACTAGTCAAACAGCCAAAAACAATGACGCTCACATCACAACTACTAGAAATAACTCTACGCGATGAAAATAACAAAATATTAAAAAAGAAATTCCCTTCCACAATGGCACTACAAAAACTGGTAACACTTGCCCAAAGACTGTTTAAAGGGAACACTGGACACCCGTTTCTTTATTTATTGGACGATCAAATGCAAGGCGCTGAAATCGCTTTGGATAACACTATGAAAGATTTGGCGTATTATTCTATACAAAATGGTGATACCGTATTAATAAGGTTCAGATAATGTTTTTTATTGGCACATTGGCAACAGTGAATATGTATTGGCTGTATATGTTTGTTCTACACATTTGTATTGATTTTGACTAGAAAAAAAATATTTTTATTCATTTATATAAAAAAAGTATTATTATATATTTATTTAAAAATAATTATTGTTTTTAATTTTGTTCATTTTTTATTAAGAAAATTATTTTATTGAGACCGTCGATTGGCTATTGTGGGTTCGATTTCCACTTGGGGAATGAATTGCTCACTCATTTCCTCGCTCTGGTAACAACAGTGGCGTTGTATTCCGCTACTCAACATACTCGAAAATTGGACTGTGCGAGGGGAACGGAGTGTCGTAACGCTAACCCTTCGCCTATCATGCTATATGCGGGGAACAACGTGAAGCTTATTATACATTTATTTCAAATCAACAAATATTTTTAATTTCGATCTTTTTATAAAGAAAATTATACGCAATAATGTGTAGAACTGGTAATTATATTTGGCGTTAATATTATGTTTATAGATTCTCAAATATTGTATTTGTACTATTGAAAGAGTTTAGCTTTGTAAATAAATAACATTCACAAATTGTACCTGTATTTATTGCGAATTTTATTTTGACAAATAAAATATGTCCACTATGTATTTTTAAAAGTGAGTTTTATTTAACCTAATCCTAACATTTATTAGAATATATTTATATACTAAAAATATATAATTACGTTATAGTAATAAAAAAACCTTTCTAAAACTGTATGGTGTGTAGCTTTTCTTAGGAAATATTGGTTCGAAGTGATAAAATATTTGTGTATTTTATAATTGGTAGTCAATTTATCAACAAAGGCTATAGGCGATACAATATTAATAGTTCCTATTAAGCCCACTGTACCTGCAATCGAGAAATCAAGATATACCGGGCACTTAGAATGTGTCAAACATAAACCTTAATTATTTTCAATTGACCTAGGCTAAGCCAAATATGAAAGCTGTATAAAATGTAAAAAATACAAATTTAATTATAGTAAACAATATTTTACATAAATTGAACTTGAGATAACACAGCTTTGTAAATAAATTAATAAATATCTTAATTGTCATAAGTGGTTACATTATTTCTTATACAATAAGTAATAAATAAAAGGAAACATTGAAAATACCATCTGTGACCTTCCGATGAACCTTCAATAATACAGCTAACCTTTGAAATTTAATGTCTGAAAAGATGTCAGTCTTAAGCTTAGTTAACCTGATTCAGTAAATATAACTTAAATAATTATATTAACATTTAAAACTATTAAGAATAATGAAATTTTCAATCACCGCGCCTTATAAAAGAGTAATCTCATTTTTTAAAATTAAAAACAACTTAACGTCACAATTTATGATGCCTAATTTTTATTTTATTTTAAAGAAGTACTTACAAATATTGTTTAAAAAAAATTTGTTTATCAAAATGAAAATATATATACCAAAACATGGTAATATTATATATTTATTACAGTAGTAATCGCTAGCGGTAATATTATAAGAAAATATTAAACGCACTGGCCACATCGTACTCGATCGCCATTGGTAACCGTTGTGTCAACAAAAAAGTAGTGTTTACGAATACCAGTGAATGGCGGCTGCCGACAAATTTGAAGTTAAGTACTTCAATTGTCATGTAAAAAGTCTTATTTAGTGTTTAATTACGTATTTTAGATCGCAATAATGGGTAATTGTGTTCGTTTCTGTCGTCGCCGTCGAATTCGCCGTCATATTGTATTAATTCTCATCGGCCTAGACAACGCGGGTAAAACGAAAACTGTGAACAATTTAGCTGGAGAAAATGATGATAAAGTTTTGCCCACAGTTGGTTTTAAAGCTGTTAACTTAATACATAAAGATACGCCAGTCACTATTTACGATTTGGGCGGCGGGCCGCAATTTAGACAAATATGGTCTCAGTATTACAGCGAAGTGCACGGTGTTATATTTGTTATCGACTCAAGTGATTTTTCACGGTTGGAAGAATGTAAAACTGTTTTAGAGGAGGTTTTATCACATGACAAAATATCTGGTGAGTTGGCTACCTAGCAACTTTATCGTTTTGTTTTTTAATTAAATGTTTTTATCGCCGTAACGGTATGGCAATAAACTAATAAATAATTAATCTGTACGAACAGTGTAAACAATAGATTACTACAAATTATTATATTCCCCATAAATTGCGATTTCATGTATGTACATTATTAAACTATTTTTTCACATTTTTTATATTTATAACATGTCTTTAATACAATATGATTGCTTTGAAATTAAGCTTTTCTTAAAAAGGTAAACGTATTTTTAAGCAACATAATTTAATACGTTTTTTAGTATTAATATTTAACTTACTTAGACATAACACTTTAAAAATGTAAAAATAGGCAAATGTATTTTTTAATTTGTACTAAAATGATAAAACTTAAAATTAGGTAAACCAGTTCTAGTGCTAGCCAATAAGCAGGATAAAAACGGCGCCCTCGACGATATCGACGTTGTGGAAAAACTAAATATTGAGCCCTTAGTTAACAGGTATGTGTTTATTTCTTTAGGTTCACGCTGTATCCCGCATATAGCAGGATAAGCGGAGGAATAGCTAGTGTTAAGACACATAGTTCCTCACCAACCAACCGCCCAATTTTCAAGACATTGTGAATGGCAAAACTCAACCCCGCGCTTTCTCTTGTTACCAGAGCAGGCAAATGAAACTCGGTCCGGTACAACTGCCGTGCTTACAGTCAAACGATTTTTTTTGACGAAATATAGCACCACAATTTGTCACTGAAATGAAAATATTTAAATAAAAATCAATCAGAATTTGAATCGCGGCCATTGTGTGTACTAGCACCAGCCGACTTATTTTCATTTCCTACCATCATCATAATCATCATATCTTATTCGAAAAAACTAATGAGTATGTAATATAAACATGGGTATGTAGGAATTGACATAATACCTACGTTAACATATATACATAAAGCTTCCCAAACGTAGCCAAACCATATATGGCCGTTTATACCGCAAAAAACACATATTTCGATACTATGAAAGGAATCAAAATTAATAGGGTACTTCCGATTGACCTAGAATTGTGAAAATTATACATTTGTGTTTAAATCCTAAAAAATAATATCCTTAAAAGGAAGGCAAAATTTAGTATTAAGGTCAAGTGAGTTATCACATAAAACTTAAAAGTGCTCTGGTAGTGCTAAGCTTGAATTTCAGTAAAAGCTCGGGACTTCCAATTTTTATACGTAACCCTCGGTGGGCTAGCTCGATTAGCGCTTGTTCGCGAGTCCGCGTTTTTAGTATAAGTGACATTTATTACAATTTTAGATACAGATGTCCAACACTAGTAGAATCATATAGCGCCAGCCCATACGACCCCAAATCCAAGAAGGCCAAAATAGACGCAGGTCTCAAAAAAGGTTATCACTGGCTCCTAGACTATATAGTCAAACGTTACGGCGACATAAACTTGCGTGTACAGACAGACATACACTCGGAACTAGAAAGACGTCGACGAATGTTAAGCAAATCCTCCAACAGGGCATCGCAGACTTTTATAGCTGAAAGTGATGAAATAGCAACGCAAACTGGCTTTGAAAATCCCAACTTTGGTAAACAGAAATCGGAAATACAAAATAATTTAGATCCCGGAGTGATTATAGTGAAGCCTATCAAGAGTAGTAGTATAGATTCAACGATTACTGTAGAGAGTGTAGAAAACGACACGACTATAGAAACTGATACGAGTAACGTTAAGCCTAAATTATCTCCGCTTTTTGGGAGGGCCAGTAATTCTACCGTGGAGAGTGTAAAGATTGAATTAGAACCGAGGAATGAATTTAGGAAATTATCGCCGATTGTGAGGAAGAAAGGTGTAAATCATATCGACTTTAAGAATCGGCCGCAATCCAGCCCTACTTATAGGAATAAGGTAATTATGAGCGATCTCTCTGTTTTCTATTTATTTTTATCATTTATCTGAACACTTAGCAAGACAGAGAACAAGCGGACCGCCCAACTAAACTTTAGAGGTATTGCGTGTTCAAAGACGAAACTCAATGTCTCGCTTTGTCTTATTACAACTTACAAGTGGTAATCGAACCCACGACCGTCGCGTTTTCAGTCAGACTGCCACGACAGCCTTTCACTATTTACCATTTACCAACTCATACTCATCCTTTAAACACCAAGTGTCTCTATGGTCGACGAGTCGTGGCCTCCCTGAAGTAAGTTTTTTTGAATGATTTTTTTTTTATTCTTACTTATTTTTTAATCATAACTTATTTTTATTAATTCAGGAAGGAAATAATGAAAAGTAAGAAAAATCGAGTAACGAGGCAATGCGCGGCTTTTTGCTTTCATGCTGTACCGCGTATACCAGAGTCGGCAGAGGAATCTTGAAAAAGTGTTAAGAATAGGGAAACAGAGTGTCCCATTAAAACACTTCTGTTCCCCATTTTTCGCCGAAATTCCGAGGCATTGCGTGTTTAGTAGCGGAACTCAACGTTGCGCTTTGCCTGGAATAAAATGAAAATATAAAATATTTCATTCCCCCGATTGGGCAACGGAGCCATAACCGTGGTGGATACAAGCGCATATTTTATTTTTATGCAAGTAATGTGAACCTGGCTTTCACGACACAGCGGCATAGCGTCTGACGTAAGCGACATAGCGAAGAAGCATAGAAGCTCAATATATTTCCTTTATAAATGTAAATTTATGTTCTTTTTGTGCAATGAAATTCCCAATTTTTATTCTCATTCCCTCTTCCAGACGTCACAATCAAGCCAAAACACGTCCATACAAGAGACGAAGGAATCTACACTGGACGAGAATCGAATCTATATACCTGATCTCAAACATCGCGTTTTAATAACCGACGTGGAATTGGCACAAAACCATAGGGAGATTGTTTTGACTGGACGAGGTAATTTTTTTTATTATTTACCAGTTTTTTTTAATTACTCATCTATACGCGATGTCGGTATATTTATTGTACAACAGCCTTTTTAATTAAATATGAGTTTTTTTCACGTATGAAGCTATATTACTATAAAGTTTCATCTAAATCCTTCCAGTTTTTACATAAGAATAAAACAAATGTCCCAAACTTTTATATTTATAATATTATTAGGATTACTAGGTTAGGATATATTTTTTTATAGTTGTAGCCCAGTTCATTCAACACAACGACATTCAAGTTAAATTAATACATAATCAGCTTCACGCTGTATTCCGCACACGGCAGAATACGACTGGCCTGTAAATTTATATTTATAAACGGATATTATATTTATATATATATAACCACATTATCCATACAGAACATACAAACAAGTCGCTGTCAGACATAGTATCTGCGACCCTCCCGGCGATGAGGCCGGCCTCCGCCTCGCAGATTGTACGACGACAGTTGGAGCTGTGCGGACAGCATAAACGTAGATTGAGCTTACGTTGTGAGTATTATTTCATTTATGTTAATGTTATAATTATGATAATTCGAACCCACGATCGTTGAATTGTACAGTCACACAAGAAGGCCCCAGTGTCCTGTAATGTGTTTAAATTATATTTATTTTGTATTATATGTAGTTACACGTTTTTTTTCTAAATTTTAGATATGCAACGTAACAAAACTAGTCCCGAACGTGCATCGATGCTCATTTACGAACCGAAAGCTCAACGACACCTTGATAAGGGCGATTTCGAAATAACCGCCGTTAATACTAATTAATATATTAATATATAGAATATTATATTTTTTTGCAAATTTTAAAGTTTTTTGTAGCTACCCACTGGGTTTATAGCGTTATGTCAAAGTGTTTTGTTTTTTTTAATGTTAGGAAACTTAAAAACAAAATATAGGCGTAAAACGTAATACATAATTTATCTCCCTTTTTGAAATCAGTTAACAAACGGATATTTAAATGTTTTTTTAATTGGTGCTTCCAATATTTATATAATAGAGCAAAAAAGTACGTCAAAATAGTGATCTCATTACTATATACCATTACATACTGCATTTTTTTGTATGGGGCTCTATGAAATTTCATTTTAGGCATTCATTAACCTATTTTCTGTCGTCTTATTAGAACGCAATATAAAAGCATATATATACGTATTTAATTATTATATAGCACTCCATGGCGTTATACATTCAGTGGAGAGTAAGTAAATAGTTTATTCACATTTGTTATCTTATATTAAAATATGTCATTAGTTGATAATAAAATTGCAAGTAAACAGAAATAAATAAAAATCCAAAAAAAAATAACGATACAAATTATTTGTAAACCAACTTTATGAGTATACGAGTGTTTCTATTATTACATATATATATGATACTTTATCTAGGTATAACTTAATACCTATTATAAGGTATTACCTTATATTCTTGTTTTTATTCTTTTTTCGTTGATTATTCTAAATACTAAATATATGTGATTAACCAGTTTAGTTCAGTAAAAATAAAATAGCAGATATTATATACAGTTCTATGTAATATCTTATACAAATGCTGTTTTATTTGCTAAGTAAATTATTCTGACTTACTATTTTTTATAATTATTCAGAAATTAATCAAAATTACCCAAAAATGCAAAATTATTTTGTTTTTATTTCTTTATTGATTCAATGGTTTGGAACTTTGGATAGTAATTAATTTTATATATTTATTTTAAATATACCTATGTATATTTATATGTAGGTATAGCATTTATATTGAAGTTAAAACGCAGGGTAATTATTGTGATGTTAATGTTTATAAAGTACATTTACATAAATATAATATTCTATCGAGAAGTTAAATTTTAGTTTTTTGTTTACTTACAGTCAATATAATAATAATAAATGTAACAAAAACTCTTTTTTTTAAAATAAATCTACATTTAGAATTATTGTTTTAATTTTAGTGTCTAATTACATAATACAAGTATGTATAACTATATGAATAAGCCTCACATTATAATACATGAGTATATGGATATAAGTCTTTACTATATATTACTTAATACTTTATTTTCTATTTAGTTTATTTTAAACTTACTTAGGAAGATAAATAAAAATACAGTCAGTACTAATTTTATAAAATTTTTAAGACTTCAAAATAAACATATTTTGTATTAAATTCATTGTGAATTTACTTATTATTTTCTCTAAATAATAACAGTAAAAGAAGAATTTATTATTAAAATACTTAGTAAATAGTCATTGAAGGACCAAAAAATTGTTTTCTATTAAGATTTCTAATGTATTAGAGAATTAGTTAAGTTTTGTATTTTGTCTACTAATAAATGATTATATTTAGAAATTATACTTGTTTTACTTTATCTTTTTTTTACTTACTGGGTCCAATCTTATATTCTTATTATGTGTGATTGGACTGAACATCTTAAACAGATTGAAAACGAATCGCAACTAGCACTATAGTGTGAATCCTCCCTTAATTACTCTTAACATCTGTTGCAAATTGTCCATCAACTTACCCTATGTATTTTAGGGAAATCCTTATAACCTATTGAATCCTATTGAACATCCAAGTAAGGGTAAGAAAAGGAAACAAAATCATACTAGTACATATATTTACTTTTATTTTATACAAATATTTTGACAATTACAGTCGGCAGTGGCGCGTCACTATTTACACACTTTATGACAGTTCAAGGAAATAAATTAATAAATAACTTAATTAACAAATATGGGAGATGTTTGTATGCAAAACTGTTATGGTGTCTGTACTTAAAACAATATATTTAAAATATAAAAGGAATAGAAAAACACCGATATTATAGACATGTCAATACTGTTGATTACATAAAAATGCTGAAAAAGGCAGAATTATTAAAAAAAGTACTACCATGAATAAACAAAGATTGAGGCCTAAAATAAAAAAAGTCAAACAATTTCAGATATTTTTTAACTTATTTTCTTTTAATTGCTTTTTAAATATGTAAAAAAAAACATATAAATCTTAGCTGCTCTTATAAAAATCACTGCCCATGAAGTATGTAATGCTTATGTTATATTGTCCTATATAATTAAAATTGACAAAAAAGGAATAAAAATTGCTTAGGCGACTTGACAAATTCAAGTCTAAGTACAGCTGTTGAATGTCATTATTATAAGTATATACCGAGAAATCAATCTATAAGTATATAGGCCAATATATAAAACTCAATAAGAATTTACATTCTATATATAATATATGGCACGTTCAATAATAAAAAGAATAAAAAGAAAAATCTCAACCTGGTAATGTTTCTAAAAAAGATTTTTAAAATAAATATTCAGATTGTATTTTATTTAGACTTTAAATTACTTTCTAGATACATCAAACTTAAATACACTGATTAATCCGAAAATGGAGTTATTAAAAATTCTTTTTATTATTAAGACACGCTGTATATTTCATATAAATAATATAAATAAACAAAAGATAAAAAAAATGTACTATTACTCTAAACACTCATATACATATTACATTCAAATCGTACATAAATGCAACTTTTAGTTACGAAACGACATTTTCTATACAAATCTTAGAATTTATAGTTTTTTTTTCTATACAATACAATAATTTTTACACAACAGTTGCAAAAGTGTACGTTTGAATTAACAACATAGCATCTTTAGAACGAAAATTACTTAATCAATACTTTATTTCCTTATTGCGTGTTGAGTGGCGGAGCTTAACGCCGCGCTTCGTCTCGACAGAGCAGGAAAATTAAAATAACCTAAATTGGAATGGAATCCACAAGCCATGCAATGACAGTCAGATATTTTTCCACGATAGCCTGTCTAAGTCTATTTAGAACAGATTTTATGGTATTTCTTCCAAAATAATTGAGTTAGATAACTGTCATTCTCAGGATGCCATATCTAATAATTTAGACGCAAAAAAATGTACAATCTATTTACTGTGATCTAAAATAAGCATAATTTCTTACAGTGGTCATGTTTATTTAATAAATTTTCGAATAAATATTGCAATAATAATGTTTTTGTATGTATGAAGTAGTTTGTGTTAAATTGGCGCAACGTTGAAGATTACTCTTCTACAATACTTAATCATATAATCTTAACATAAAAAAAATGTATCAATTTAATTTTATTTAACATAGTATACATTTTATTCAACTCGTTTAGTTTATAATAAAAATATAAGCAAGTTAATTTATAAACAATCCGAAAATTGCGAACTCTTTAAACGCTGGCCCTGATTGGCCGCCTTCACAGCAAAATCGATCAGTTTAGTAGTTTTTGACTTCTATGGTGAATTTTTGCGTTTGACGACGTCGGTTCACAATTTTCGGATAGCTTATAAATTGACGGGTAAGATTATAAGCTAACTAACATAATGTTACAGTCAAACATAATATTTCAATATATTTTTTTATATTAAACTATACTTAGGCCACTTTACTACAAACTAATTCACACGTAAAATTCACAATAAATGTTTTAAGTTTTAACTGTAAAAGTAAAAAAAAACCTGTTAATAAAGTAAGATTATTTGTCCTAAAAATATAATTTACTACTTTTTATTAACTTAAACAGCTGTAGCTCTAGAAATCTCACTAAGAGTTATGTATTGATTTATAAATACTTTGATTGAAACAAATTATTTTATATTTCACTAAAAAAAACGAATCACTTCCGTCACTTTAGTTATCAATTATCTTCGAATTATTTTAATTGTCATACTTTTTAAAAGAGAATATAAAATGAATAAAAGAAAAAATAAAATTTAACATCGTATCTGTTAAGTGTCGGTTAGTATGTTCAGAACGATCGGTGAGTTGTGGCCACGCTGAAGTTAGCTATAGATGGGTGCGCAGATTTAATATATTTTTCATACTTTTGAATATTATTTTCTTCCCAAATTGACAATGCGCCAACGTTCAAAAAATGTCAGGTCTAGGCGGTCACGACTCTTCGATTGTTTTGATTCGATGCATTATACAACTATCATGTACCTATTAGGCAATAATATTCAACAATGATTCCATTCCGACAAGATTAAAAAAAACATAGTTTTAATATATTTATTATTTAAAGCAAAATAATATTTTAAAATATTAATTATTAAGAAGTAAAACAATTTTCCTAGGTCTGGGGACATTCTACATTTTTCTAATTGAGCTAATCTATTTTTATCTAGATCGTATAAAAATCTATTGACTATTTTTTTTATTTACCTGTTTCACACTTAGTTACTTTAAATCTAAAATAAGAAAAAAATATATATACACATATTTTTAAAGAATTTATTTTTATTTTTATGCTGTATCCCACACATTTATGTATGTGTGAGACACAGCTAGTGTTTTAACATTAGCTGTATTAGGACAAACACAGGATACGTCCATTCCTTTATTTTCTGCCGAAATATAATAATATCTTAATACTCTTAATGTACTGATGGAAAACCAAAGAGCACCATTTATCTAATAAGAACGGAAAATATTTATATTTCTTATAAATAAAAATTTTCTTTTACTTTAAAAAGAAATGTAAGGATATTTTTAAATATTTAAGTGTGATACAAATATAATATTACAATTAAAATCTATTTATATTTAACTATTGTGTAATTTTCTACTTAAATTTAAAAAAACTGAACGTTTTTCCTAATAAATACTAAAGTTTATCATTTTGTAAAAAAGAGCTGCTACAGATAATATTTGAAAAAAAAAAAGAATTCAATAAATAATTTCGATGGAAAAAATGTACATCGTATATTTACATTCTTTTTAATTTATTTATATAAAGTTATATTAATTTTTAATCTATAGGGCACAGTATTTATGACACGTCACTAAAGAAATGGCTTATTTATACTCTATAGATGCCTTTAGATTCTAAGATCTAATTTAAAAAACAACATGTTTTGACAGATAATTAATAAGCCGTTATGTAAATAATGTTGTAAATCGATTATCAAAATAATAGTAGTTTTTTTTCTAGATAATCGATTTTATATTATTTTATTCATATAATGAGATCTGTCAGTTTTTAAATAAAAGATTATACATGCGTAAATGAATATCTTAATACTAAAAATGCCTCCTGACTTGTTTCGTATTTAGGAACATTAGGAGTATTTTGGTTGAATAAATTTCTTATTAAAAAAAAGTAAACATTTTTTTATCGTTCCGTTCTACGTATTTACTTTACGTTTCTTTAATTTAAATATACTGAGATCTTTAAACTAATATCTATATCTAAAAGTGACTAATAAATGCTATATATACTATATATGTACATTATTAGTTTTTTTTATTAAGTCAGAGAGCGAAATTAGGGGTTTTCAATAGAAAACTAAAAAAAAACATTAATACTTTTTAGGAATCCGAGTTATGGCTTATTTAATAACTGGCAACATTTTACTAAAAACTGGTACAAATAAAATTAGGAATGTAAAATAGACAAAAGGATGGACACGTTATATATACAAAAGATGACTTTTCATACTTACATAGCCATATATATAGAAAAAAACGGCCAAAGATCCAAAAAGTAAGGAATGTTATGAACCAAAAAAAGGAAAAAAAAAACCACTTTGAAACTTTCAATTTAAGCTAAAACCTACAATTTTACCTAGAACTATGCTGTATAGACGAATCGTCATCAGCAAAGCTGGCTCTATTACGTCTCTCACATCGTTTTTGATGTTGCCTGATAAACGCACTGAGTCTGTTTAACAGAAATTGCTTATCGTGACCTTCCAAAACCAATTGATTCTTTAAAACCTCCACCATATGCCGATTAGCCGCCGCTACCGCCCAATAATAATACAAAAAGAACAATAAAATAGCAAATGCTGGTACAGCAAACGTCGAAGTACCCAAAAGGAATATAAATTCTCGAATTACAAACGGAAACGCGTCAAAAGTGTCTACAACGAAACGCCATACTGTATCATAGCCCCTGAAGGGACCACAATTCCAAGATGGCGTTATTTCCGCTATAGAATACGCGACCGGAAGTATTGATATCACGAAACCTAATAGCAAAACCGACATAAATAAAGATTTCGATTTAGACGCTTTGTAAACTATTGGGGAAGGCGTACAATTAGTTAGGCATGAAAATTTCTTTATATAAAAGATTAAGAAACAAAAGATAGTGCCTATTATCGGTAGGAAAGGACAGAAGAAGGCGCCCATCCAAATTATAGTTTGCGTGTAAACTATGTCCAAAACGTGTTTCGGGAGATAAAAGTCTTGGGTTCCTATCATTTTGAGGCATCTACTGTGGCTGTGTTTCGCTATAAAGGAGCGCGGTAGATTTATAAAGAATGTCATAAAGAATTGTAGTGCAAAATCTGTTAGGATCAACTTATACAACTGTTGCCCTACATACGTTTCCCAACACTCTAATCTAAATTCTTCCTCAAAAACTGAACACCTCTGCCTATCAGGATCGGATATTTGCATATAAATTTGACTCAAAAGGACAGCTAGCGACGAAAGTCTTAGCAAAACCGTTCTCAAAAGCGTTATTATTATATCATTCGCCGGCGTGTATGACTCAAATTGTATTAAATAACCGAAAATACCTGGTATTATTATATTTAAGACGACAATCGTAATAAATGGTAGAAATTCTAACAGCATGTTGCGAAACTGCCATATCGTATATGACCCAGCAGTATTAACTTCAGTGCGATTAACTAATTCAATTTCATTTAATTCGTTCAATTTATCCATTGATTCGTTGAAAATAAAATAAATAAGAATTCCAGAACCGATTAATATGATGAAAACCAGAACATTAATCAAAATACGCTTCAAATATATCAAAATTTGACTTTCTCTTGTGCGCAACTGTTTTTCTTCCTTATACCGTTCTTCTTCGAGGCAACCTTTGATCTCATTGAATAACGCTTTGTGTTTAATTTTAGCTGATTTATCATTCTGTATACAAAAATCCCACCCCCCAAACACTAAATTACAATACATATAAAACTGGCCTTCGTTTTCGACCAAACGCTCCTTAAAACCTCTGGCAGCGGCCTTAACTATTGCGATTAAGGAAAAAAGCGTCCAAATTATAGGAATCAAAATGAATGCTAGAGGCATGTTATAATACATATTAGTTTCCCACAATTTGGGCAGCAGATACGAATAAATCTGATCACTGTAGACGCCATAAAACAATATAGTTCTTTCCATCCATCCCGTCCCTTGGATAAAGTCCAAAACGACATTATTTTGCGTCAAATTCCTTTCAAAATACGCTTGAGAACAACACGTGGTGGAGTTTTCTAGAAACGTGTCACATTTAAAGATGGCCTCATCTAGTAAAAGTGTAGGTAAAATAAGAAATAAAATAACAAATATAGATATCGCCGTGTTTAAGAAGAGCAGCCATCTTAGAAATAGGAAATATGAAACGACACCTGTTCCGAATTTTCCTTCGATTTCACGCAAAGATGTCTGCCATAATTCCAATTTCCCTATTATTTCGGTGAAACGTATGCTGAAACGATGCCACACTTTTCTTTGACGCCATTGTAACTGTTCTAAGCCTTGTAGTCTTAATTTTGTTGCGTTCTGTAAAATAACATTTCGTTATAAGGTTAAGAAATCAAATATGATAATAATATTACTACTTAAAGCAAGGAGCTGCATGGTAGATTCCATAGAGCCCTAGTGGGCCAGGACGTGGATACTGTTTCATCATTATCTTGGTTACAGTTCGGGGATCTTTTCGGAGAAACTGAAGGTTTTGTCTGTGCAATTATGGACGAAGTTATCAAGACACGGAACTACCAGAGACATATTATGAAAGATGGCACTATCGACATCTGCCGGGCGTGTCATCGACCTGGGGAGTCCCTCAGACATATTGTCTCTGGTTGTTCTCATCTTGCTAATGGTGAGTATTTGCATAGACACAATCAAGTAGCCAAGATAATACACCAGCAACTTGCTCTTCAATATGGCCTTGTAGAATTGGAGGTGCCTTACTACAGGTACAATCCCATGTCTGTTCTTGAAAATAGCTGTGCTTTGCTCTACTGGGATCGGTCTATTATTACTGACAGGTATATTGTTGCCAATAGACCTGATATAGTACTAGTAGACCGAGTGGCGCGCCGCGCAGTGATTGTTGACGTTACTATCCCACATGATGAAAATCTCGTGAAGGCCGAAAAAGAAAAACAATCTAAATATTTGGACCTAGCCCATGAGATTACCGCCATGTGGGATGTCAATGCGACTATCATTGTGCCGATAGTGGTTTCGGTTAACGGTTTAATAGCGAAAAGCCTCGACCAACACCTTAAGAGGCTATCGCTTAGCTGTTGGATCAAGAACCGGATACAGAAGGCAGTATTACTTGAGACGGCACGTATTGTGCGGAGGTTCCTCTCTCTGGAGCCCTAGCCACCGATGGCTTGGACCCTTGTCCCGCCCTCGGAAGTGTGGTTTTTTATATTTTTAAATGTATCTTTTTTTTATAATAATTTATATTTAAAAATGTAAAATTGATTCGCTTATTTAATAAAAGTATATTCTGTTACTACTTAATCACTTTAATCTTTCTTTCATTTTCTTTATATTTTTTTTTACAATAAAATCAGTTTATCTGAATAATTTGCATGATAACATATTGATTAGACATTTTTAGACAGTATAATAAAACAAAAGACGTGTAGACGATTTTTTAAATATTTTATTTATATATAACGGGACTCGGGACTCGGGACTCGGGACGCCCCACAAAAGTGATAACTTAAATTAATCTAAGTATCATAATTGAATCCCACAAAAGTAACATTTGGCATTTAGATTATACACTCACTGTCAACAGTCTATCGCAAAGAAATATTACAGATCGCATTACAAAATAGAGAATAACCCAAATAACAAAAGCAGAAAAATATGCGAATAGTGGGGAACGAAGTGTACGTGAATAGCGTTTTAGCACCAGGTTCCAGAGGGAACTTAGTCGTAGTAGTAATGGTAGGCAGAGGCCTAACATGCTTATGTGGTACAGTGTGAAGTAAAAAGCAATTAACATTATTTTTTACCTGCAATCTCGCTTTGATTTCCAGCTTTTGGTGCATAGGAACAGGCATGGCTTTGATTTGCATGATTTCTTCCCAAGTACGCTCTTCATTTGATAAATTTTCTGTAACAATAAAAAAAGTAGTGATTCATAAAGAAACAAGGCAAAAGTTTTATCAAAACAGCGAACTAATCGTCTAAACATAAACATTCTTTGAGGATGAGAAGTAAATCGACAATCCTCGTGGAGATTCAAGCATTCCCAACGCGCCACGATGGCGTCTATTGACAGAAATTTCATATATGATTATAACATGCATCAAAATTAATTTAAATAAAAAACAAAACATATTCATGATCACAATTTCTTTTATCTTAGATTCACTTATTATTTTCACGGTCGGATAAAATTGATGTAGGCAAGTACAAAAGCATGAGTCATTAAAAAACGTACGTAACGTAACGTAAAAAATCAAAATTATTATTCATATATTATAATAAAAAATATATTTAAAAGTAAGACTAAAACATATTTTGAAGTACAAATTAAGGAAGGACGCTTATGATTAAAGACTACTACTAATTTATTTAACAAAAGAACAGGTGATTTTTAGAGTTTACAAATTAAATATATTTACGAAGTTTAACAAAAAGTTTAAACATTAACATAACATAAAATACATACCATTATTATGAAAATGAGGTGTTTGTATTGACTCCATATTTTTAAATAATAAGTAAATGTATATAACATATTAAATAACCTTATTTAAATAAGACAGTCTGTATTATAGCATTTTGGTACTGAAATAATCTTTTTCAAGCCCGTATTGTTTCAATATAGGTAATAAAAAACCTCATCTTGCACAGATAACACGAAAAATTCAAATTATACAGACAAAAACTATTGACATAAAATATAAATAAAAGACAAACATAGCAAGAATAAAGCAAGATAACAAATGAAACGGTATTCTTACTACATTAAACTTTAATTTTACGAAGAACACACGTTAATGGATGACTAATAAAATTGATAGTAACGCGTGAACAAAACAAATTAGTACGAAGGTCTTATTGAACGTAGGGAATTTAAAATGTTGAGGTCAATTTACTAGTAAAAGCGTGTTAAATAAATAAATAGTCTTAAAAAAGCTTCACGCTTTTTCCCGCATAAAGCTTTTCAGGGTAGGCTAAGGAAAGATAGTGTAAGTACACTGCATTCTCACAATTTTTGAGATATTGCGGAGATTTGGGCGGCGGAACATAGCGCTGCATTTTGTCTTGTTACCAAACGAGGAAATGAAAATAACAAGTTTCCCCGAATGGGAATCGAACCGCATCGCATCCTTCGCATTTACAGCTGTGTCAACAACACGGCCTCTTACGTAAGAGATCAAACAAAACGCTTTATAAATTAAACAAATATAAAAGATCAAAAAATGAAAATGTGAAACTATACTAATAACTCTTCTTCCATGGGTGTAGGAATTGGGGACAGTTAGTCCGTGCCCGCCCCAAAATAGTTAATAGTATAAATTTCGTGAAAACAAAAAATCTGATAATTTAATGTTGTTACCTGATAAGTCCGGTAACATAGACAAGTGTATATCCCGACTTTGCGTCGTCCTCGCGTAAGTGGACTGCCGCCGTTCATTCTGCGATCGGGCACGTTTCGCTGTTGTGGCTGTGAATTGAAGAAGGAATTTTAAATTAAAACCGTTGTGTCGGGAAAATATAAGCTTTTAACCTAAATTAATGTACCAATAGATTATCGATACCGTTGCACGATGGTTGTCAATAAATAATGCAACTTTAACGAATATATATTTTATAGATACAATCCGTACAATGTCCATAGAATAATAGTTTTCCAGAAAACGGCTCTAGATTGCCCTCGACGAGGATTGGGGAAATGCAGTGTTTTAACACAAACTAGCTTACGTACATACTCATAGCTTAACAATGTGGGAAGTTTTGCAGAATCGGGTCATTGCAGGTTATAGAAAAACTCTTGACGCAGTTTTTTTTCTACACTTAGCTTTACTTTTCGGAGCATTATCACCATCATGAAAAAACCACAAATACTTACTATTCCTAGCCTGTTTCGAAGGCAGCAATGTGGCAAGTTTGGCTGCATCAGCTCTCTGCAGGTTCTCGAAGAGGTCCTGCTCTCCCCCCGGGTAGAGCTCCTGGTAGAACTCCCCGCCCGCCTCCTCCCAGCCCTCGTGGCGTTTTGAACGCTTGTTCTTACCACCGGACATGGTTTATGGCATTTTTCCTGAGGAAGATGAAAAAATATGTTCTATTTACCAATTTTTTCGTAATGTGAAATGAAATTTTAATATTATACATTTTTGGTACATTCTTGACGTTTCAAGCACCTTGCAGTAGTCCGTGCTAGTAGATAGTGATGGTTTTCGTCAGAGATCTTATTATTATCAAAATACTTTAATTTAGTTAGTAGTAGAAATTTAATTTAGTAGTAGAGAAAATTAAAAAAATATATATATATTTCATTTCCTTCTATGGCAATCGAATCCACAAACTACCGCATTTACAAACGCACGCTTGTGCCCCTGCTACGACTGGCGTCTTGGTTTTGTACTTGTATTGTACATAGTTCTACTAAACAAGATAAAGTCCATAACTTAAAGTTAATTATAATAATAACCGATAAATCAACAATTGATAAACATATTGACCGACAGATTTACTTCTCTCTTTAAATAAGCATATTCGACTCTATATTATAGATATATGTAAGTATTATATATTATATTCCTATGAATAGCAATAAAGGAAAAAAAATTAACACTAAACGGAAAAACGAAGAAATCTACTGAAATCCATACTTCTATACTAATATTATACAGATGAAGAGTTTGTTTCGTTGAATGCGCTAATCTAAGGAAACACTGGTTCGATTTGAATTTTTTTATGTCGGGATAACTATTCATCGAGGAAGATTATATATACACTGATTATATCAACTTAATCGTTTAATATAACCACCAATACAACATTACCTGCTGTCAGAGTTACCTCGGGCACTTATAATGTATCATGTTTCAAAATCGCAATTAAAAACTAGTATAATTATAAAAAAAAGAATGTAGAGTAAAGAGTTATATTAACAAAACCAACTAATTATGGCGTTTTCTTTTCTTAATGGAACGACGTGACTGTCAATTTACTGATACCTACGAGAAAAAGTAACTTCCCGCTATTTCCCGCAGGGGGCTCCTACACGAGGTTCCTTCGGCCTACCGAAGGGACTACGAGAACCCCTTTCCACGCGCAACGCCCAATAAAAACTTAACACCAAGCCACCAAATGAATACCAACATAAATATAAACTCACCCATTTTCACAAAATAAATGTATACACAATGAAAAAATATTAGCAAAGTGAATTACTATATAACGCAATTTTTTGTTTATATAAATATGTTACACAGTAATAACAATAATTATTAATTAATAATGAAATATACGCAAATAAATGAAATGTTTACTTCGCGAGAGTGGTGTATTAAAAGTGACGTGATCAATTTCCTACAAATGATTCGTATCCGTTATCTTTGAAAGATATTGCCGCTATCTCGAACTTTAGGGCTGTGTAAATAAAGAGAATAAGGAAAAACTATTTAATTTAATGTGTTCTATATGTAAATATAAAATTTTAAGGAATTATCTAAATTATATTTTTTTGATAACTATGTATAAATTATTAACAAACTATTTCGTATAGTTTAATTTAAATTTTATGTAAGCGACTGAGGTTTGACGGTAAACGCCATGGTTGGGGGTTCGATCTCAACGCGTGGGAAAAACTTTGAGTTTCGCCGCTTGAAGATGCAATCTTTTAAAAATTAGGCGAAATGTGGGAAACGAGTAAATTTAAATATTAAAAAATAAAAAACAAAAAGAAATTAAAATACAAAAATTACTCTATTAAAAACATATTTGGGTTAAATAAATCTATTTTAAGCACTTACACAGATAATTATAAATATCAACAAAATATAAAAAAATCAACAGACAATAATCGAATTGTAACTAGCAATAGTATAAATATATATGTTTTTTAATTAGAGCACTGTACATAATAGATAGCAACGATATGCAAAGTTGATGGATATATTGACCTATATCTTTCACCCGGTTACCTATTTAATATGTTTTCTATGTAAAATGACGACAGAATGAGGTCAATAAAGGGTTTTACAATTAACGTATGGTATAATACATAATAATTTATTGAAACAAAGTGTATGCATTGATAGCGGGTTCGAATCTCGTCAATTATAAAGGGAATTGATGAAGCTCGAAAAGAATTAAGGTACTTTAAGGTTGTTTTTTCCATTATTTGAGTTGTTGATATAGTACATTAATTTCTGTAGTTACGTTTCAAAAATCACATACTTCTCAAACAAATGATTTCAAAATCATCATCATACTAAAAAAACCATTTTTGTTTCATTAATCGAGATCATACAGCTATAAAGAATTTCTGATAGCTGAAATTGTTTGTAATTAAATATTAACTAAAATGTTTCAGATGTAGGAACATTGCCTTAAATTAAGTTTTTCACTGTGTAAAAATAATTTGTTTGACTTGTAATTCAAAATTACCAATAAAGTTGATTATGAATAAAATGGACATATATTCAGACAGATTTTAATTTACATTTTAATTGTGTGTAAACTCAAAATACTATTTTAAAAATAAAAAATACTATATAATTATGAATATGTATGACAACCCTAAAGCTATGTAGACTTAATAGCAATTAGCCGATTGTCTGATACAGATAATAAACACAAACAAATATTTGTAATTTCTATGAATTAATAGCTTATTATATCTTTAGCCACATCTCACTCTGTTTTGTGCATTCTATTCTTCACAGTTTATTCAAATATATTTCAAAGATAACAATTTACTCTTTGGTGCAATAATTAATTAATTAATTACACATAGAGTGATCACTTACAAGCTTTGATTGCCTTAAGCAATTTTTCGAAAATTGCATTTTATATATTGTTGTGTGTGATGAAAAAAACACTGAATAAGCAAAAATTCGTGTGTTAAAATTTTTTCATTAAAAATATTATAAATTAAAGTATATTTTTTATAAGACTAATAAAAAATGTATAATATGTAGGTACTTGAAGTTGTAGATGTTCTAATGATAATCTTTTGTAGGTAAAGAAATAGTAATTATGTACTTTCCCACAATAAATATACATATAAATGGGGAATTTTGACTTATCTAGGAATGTATTGTCATGATAACATGCATTATAATGAATGTACATTATTAGATTAGTTAGTAATCATTATAACAATACTATTATTACTCTGCTACTTTTAAGATTTAATTTGAGAGCTGTTCAAGAATAATTTTTTTTTTTGTGTTATTTTATGCCTATATTGTGTAATGAGAATTTACCACAAACCAGCCTGTTGAGTAAAATGAAAACAATTTATGCCCCCGAATCGGAATTGAATCCACAATCTTCAATTTATGATATGGTATGGTATGATTCTTTTATTATGGCGTTCCAAGCTTGCCAGTTTTTTAGATTTAGATTTTATTTGTATTTTAAGTTTTTTATTACAGATATGTAGTATTTAAGGCATTTATATATCAAACCTAAAATATAAATGAAATATAATTTAAAAATTGTCTTGTTCAAAGGATGCCATTGTTAATGAGGTGGTATATATTTGATTTTGAGGTATTGAAGATTATTAAAATAGGAACTCATTTTCTTAAGTGGGGGACAAACCCACAATTTAGCATTTTTAAAGGCAGAAGCTGTGCCTTCACTGAACTTACTATTTATAACAAATGAATGTTATCCTTCTTGAAAGTACAATATGAATACAACTCATCCTGCCATTAGTCATACTAATTGAGGTTTTAACTTTTTATTTATTTGTCATTAAAGGTATGTAATGTACAGGAAAAAATTATAACCACATTCTGGAAATTTAATTATATGTTTAACTAAATATTATACGCTTCTTTTGTTAGAAAACCTATCTTATTAGACTTACTGCTATTTTTAGATCTTTACAATTTTATGTTAGATTCGGCATTGAATCTAGTATAACGGAAGCGGAAAATAAAAATTGAACACTTAATTTCACCAATATTTACCATTTCTCACAGTGATTCAGTTATGTTTACAATATTGTCTGTACTTAGAAAATGATGATGGAAAACATTGCTTGTTCAATATTTATTTACAAAGGAGCATTATTTTACTTACTTCAGTTGTGGATGGCGAATGCGTGGAATAAAGTTACGTCACATTACAGTGGATTTAATAATGCAGAACATTATTTTCACTTGTTTTTACAGAATTTTTACACCATGATTTTTTAATGAGCATGTATTCAGACCAAAATAATCCTCTTCTCAAGGAGTGGTGCTACACGTTCTGAAATGTGTGTTATGAAATTTAATGACACGAACACAAAAAATGCTTCAATCATTAGATATTTACACATATATCAAAATAATGCTTAATTAGATATTATTAAAAGTATAATAATATTGCATATTATAGAACTTTTTGAACTCTTTAATAATGAATCTCCTTAAATTTTATTATAAACTTACATATGAGTTGCGTTTCAGAACGCATCTTCGTAATTACGAATGGCGGTGAGCTGTCATTTGAGTTTATTATTGTTTTTTCTACATAACACCTGTAATGAGGACAACAGTAAATTTTAAAAATGGCATTACTGTTATACGTGAAAATTTTATTGTAATCATAATTTTCTTCATAATAAATATTGTTAAACTTGTGAAGATTTTTTTTTTAACATTTTTCATTTAGAATTACCAATCAAAAATAATTCAATAACGGTTTATTTGCCCTTAAATGTCAACGAATCGAGGTAACGTATTTTTCTCGTGGAAATTAGATGAAATTGAGCAGCAGCCCGTCAATTGAATTTCCCTAGATATCCGTCAAAAAACGACGACTGTCTGTCGTTCGCGTAAACAAATCTCTGAGGAAATTTCCTCCATGCAATATCCGGTTGTATTACCATAGGCTAGTTTTCGCGGCAATTTAGATGGAAACGAATAGAAGGCACGCAAATAACCGATCTGGCCAATCGGGCCAGTCTGACGTGAGCATAGATCTGGAGAGGGCCAATCTCACATCCGGTGTCTGACGCAGTGGCATCCTGCGCGAAAAGCCCGGGAATAGGCCAAACGCGGGCTGACACCTGCGCAGCATCCCCTCGTCGCTCTAAGATCACATCTCGCGAAAAGTAATGATTATTTCGGTCGTTTAGTTCCGCGTATTCCCGTCGCGGCGCTGCGCGTCCACCGGGAGTGGGACGGTGTATGTACCTCAATATAGTCCAGTTAAAACGTAATTTTAGCACTGGAAAATGAAAAATTGCGGATGTCTCGATACAAGTGTACCAAAACGCATCATCTGAACGTTATTTAATTTGTTAAATTCGATTGACTCGCGCGTGTTAATTCTAAATTAGTTGTAACGTAGTCCGTCGTCCATTAGACCGAGTGATAATCGTGATTCTCGAAGACAAAATCCATTATATCTGTTCATGTAGTGCTGTATAAAATGTGCTTATTATTATTGAGGATATGCCAGCGTAGAAATTGGCGGTACTCCAAATTACGATGCATACGAGGTCGCGGCACTCCTTAGGATAGTACTATCGACGTATGTTGTTCAGAGACTCGGTGAAACTATGAACACATCGCATATTGACAATAAGCTATTGGAAAAATGTTAAATAGCCCATACAGGCGGAAGTTGACCGCTGCGAGCGGCATCCACCGGAGCAACATCTGAAATCTAAACGTACTCCCTAATGGCGCTGGCTAAGGTCCTTTCCCTCATTGCCATAATCGCGGTGGTCAGCGCCGATTACAATGAGATCCAGGCGAAGAATAAAACGAAAGAAGCCGTGGCGGCGAAAAAGGAGCAAAAGACAAGAATCGCCGTCCCCGATCCAGTGCGTGGGTCGTTCCACAAATTGAGCTCGCTAATGAACAGGACAGAAGACAGGAACTCCAGGCGCAGGAAGCAGAATGTAAATAAAATACTAAAGATCAGAAATCATGACATGCTGAATGATAACGAGGGTGCGATAGCCATCAGCCAAAAGACTATGTCCGACAATGACACGAACACATTGAAGGATAAGATAATCGCACTTAAGCCTAAGGATATCAGCCCCTTTGATGCCAACCATTACAAGAACAACTATATACCGCAAGTTACGGGAGTATCTTGTGATTTCGAGAACCACACAGGTTCAGTGGACATGTGTATGTGGGAGTGGAATAAGACGGTCTCCAGTTATAATCTAGGATTCCAGGTGATGACTGCTGCTGAGTTGGTGATGATGAATGAAACTGCTAAAAGTGTGAAGTTCACCGGTCCTCCTTATGATGCTGATAAAAAGAAGGATGGTAAGAATTTTAATATTTTCTGTTATTTTTATTTCTCTGGTCTAGTTGGAAAATTGCGACGTTTGGTTCCACCGTTTGAAGCGCTTTTACAGGGAAGAAAAGGAAAACAGAGTGACCTTACACTAGATTCTCTCTGTCTTCTCCGCACGATGTAGAAAATGCTTATGTGTTGTTTATTGATAAATTTCAATACAGGCTTTTAAAAATATATAGAAAAAAAATATTATTTTCATGATGCAACACGAGAGGACAATAAAAACGTTGTTTATTTTGAACGCGCTCTCAATTAACGCTATAAGTAAGTGTATAAAGTATTTTTTATTTTCATTTTTCCTATTAAAATACTAAAGCTTTAATCGGTAAATATTGAAATACGAATAACTTTAACGTGGCGTTGGGTTCTGTCATTTAATGTGCAATTTGTCTGAATAACTAAAAGGTGCTGTGCCTTAACACTAATTCGATTTTTGTTGTTTACCTATCAATAAAAAAATAGATTATGTTTGGGGAATAGAGATAAAGAAGGCAAATTTAATGTTTAAGGTGTACTACTTCAGAAAAAAATCTGAAAACTATAAATTTATGATTCAATCCTAAAAAATAATAGCCTTAAACGGGTGTAAAATTTGATATTATTTTTGGTTCAATTGTGGTATCAGATGAAAGGGCTGTGGCTAAGCTAGACTTGACTTTCATAAAAAAGCTCGAGACCGCAAATTTTTGTTCGGAACCCTCGGTGAGCGAGCGGCTCCGACTTTTTTCTCAAAATTTTTACTTTTCTCGTATTTGTATTGTAAGTTCTCAGTTCATGCCAAGCATTCATAGTGCTTCAAGTAAACAAGTACATCGAACTCTATACTTTTATTCGTGATAATCATTTCGATTTTATTATTTAGGGCAACAAGCTTGGGCAGTGTAGGGGAACGGTGTAGTACACATTTAAAGGGACTTCTTAAAGCCACTCTCTGAGCTCCTCGCGTTACAACGCTCCTTTTCTTAGAACTGTTATGGACTGAAAGTACTAAATATTTGGGACACAAATAACGAAAAAGTCGATTAAAATAACTTTTACTTATTCTAAAAGTTAATAAAATAAATTTTATTTATTTTATTCTAAAAGTTATACTACGCAATACCTTCAGAATTCGGCAGAAAGTGGGAAACGGAGTAGCACTAGGTTCCATCTGCCTACACTGCTGTGTGCGGGATACAGCGTGACGCTGATTTTTTTTTTTTTTTTTTTAAAGTTACGTTAAGCGATGGAGTGACTTATCACTAATTTCCCCTTGCTTACAATGTCATTTATTCGGAATACAGCGTAAAGCTAAAATAAATAAAGTAACTTTAAAAGCCTAATTTAAGTATATAGTTTAGAGAGATATCTAATAAACAAACTGTCTTTTAAATATCTTAAATCTTAATGCATTTTACAAGGGTACTCTCATACAGTTAACAGAAATAAAAGTTCAAAGTTCATATCATATCTTAGTAGTTCAGTGGGAGCGAGATGATGAAGATGCGAGATCGGAATAGGATAGATATTTGTGCTTAAATTGCTGTTTATTTTATAAGGAGAGGTTCTTATTGCCTATAATGTAGTGTTAAGACATTTCGTTCCCATTAAGACACTTCCGTTCCCCACTTTTTTTGAACTTTCAGCTGGTGAGGTTGAGGTCTTTTCGACCTCATATTTAAACATACGTCGTATAGAAATAATGCGCACCCCCGTTAAGTGCGTATGAGGCCGATTTCGACCTCAAGCCACAGTGTTAAAAGCTAACCTTACAATTGTGATAATGGTCAAATTATATTAAACAAGTGTGAAGGAAGTCGTGGGGGATCAATTTAGCTCAATTGTCTTTGTTATACTTACTTGGGGACCCAGTTGGTAGCTATTTTGTTTTTTTTCTTTATGCTCCTTATTTTTTTGAGTTCACATTTTATTTATTATTTTAACACTTTATTACACAATAATTGAACATTTTGCCACCACCACCACCACCATTTTGTAGGGAGTAGTGACCTATCTTTACGTTCTCCGCTTTCTACCCTAACCTTTACTTTTAACCCTTTTTTTAGCTTCACGCTGTATCCTGCACATAGAATGCAGAGGCTACGCAGTGTCAAGAAACCATTTTCCTACCATCGCCCAATTCTCGAGTGTTGGGTGGCGGAACTCAACGCCGCGTGTTGTATTTTGACCAGTGCGAGGAAATAAAAATACACATTCTCCCAAGCGGGAATCGAATATACAACTGTCGTATTTACAATCAGAAGTACGAGGCTGTCGTGGTGGCTTCAAAAAGACCTAAATTTAATATAAATTGTCTTATAGCTTTTCTATATCTAAATTTTTAAAGAGTTTAACTAATCAAAAGAATACGAAAATATAAAAAAACAAAGTACATTCGCACTCCTTTGTTATACAGAAGAGAATGAAAGAATTAATAGATTCATATGAATGGGCGTTACTTTCACAGACTGTAAGTTCAATGTATTTACTTGATGCAGTTTTATTGGACGTCGCACGCGTCCGAAATAGAACCCGCACTCAATGAATGTTTGGTATTTAATCTATTTTAGTTCTAACAATGTGGAGCTTACTGCTAGTGTAAGCTTAAAACTTTAAACTGTTAACATTTAACGAGATGAAATTAAATATTTTATATTTTCATTTCTTTGCCTAGTAGCGAGACAAAGCGCGGCGTTTAGTTCCGTCACTCAACACACAGTTCCTCCAGATTTCATCACTAATATTCCTATTCATATAACCTGAAAAAAAATATGAAAGAAAAAAAATATCGCTATTACGAAAAATCCCATGACCATAACAAAATCCAAAAAGCTTAAACAATACTAAAATATAGGTACATACAATAGTTTAATTCTAAATGTTATGTTATATAGACAATGCGTGGGTAATAGAATCCATAAACACCTACGTTGATAGGTGAGTCGCCGCTACTCCTACGGGGTCATAACCTACAATTTCAAACTTAAGTCCCTTAGCAAATTAACTAAAGATTTTACTTGTTGAGAGCATGTTGCGGAGGATGCTATAAGGATTAACTTTTTAATATTTAATTTGATAATAGATTGAAGTAAAATGTTAAAGAGACAGAGAGATTATATAATATGCTAGTTGTCGCAATTTTGTTTTGATGGAGTATAGAGAATTAAAATGGAAAATCTAGTTAGGGTTCCGTACCTTTTAAGAAAAAAAGGTAGGTACCCTTATAAGACTTTGTTGTCCGTCCGTCTGTCTGTCTGTCAATAGGCTTTATCTCCGGAACGCTTGGCGATATTGAGTTGAAATTAAAACCATTTACTCATATAAATAGAAAAAAAATACTGTCTGTGGTATTTTTTTATTACATTTTGACAAAATCAATTTCACAGGAAACGGAGCAGCATTTGCCCGAAAAAATATTTTAGCATAAAAAAATAATAAATGTTGTAAGTTAATATTAAAATTCGTAATATATATAATGAATACTTTCGCGCTGTATCCTGCATATTGCGTGATTTATTGAAACTCTGCGCCGCGTTAAATTATTTTTTCCACTGACCGAGAATCGAATCCACAACCGCCTTCTTTATAATCAGACGTTGTGCCGCTACGACGCAACGGCACCTATAATTGATCTTTTATTTGTGTTTTTTCAGGTCACTTCCTGTACCTTCCCGTGTATCCTACTATGGAGAACATGGTAATAAAATCTCCCAGATTTCGTGGATTGTGGGAGTTCTGTAAGGTTAGTATAATATTTTTTTAAAATAATAATACTTCTTTAAATAATGGTAGACATCGTATATTGTTTTTAATTAGTGGCGTAGTTAAGATTTGAATATAAAAATTAACGTAGCGGGAGTTGAACCTATGCCTCTTGGCCGGTTTCCTAGTGCCCAAAAAAAGTTTGTTCAGTTAAACGCCATGGGCGTGTCTAGAGATATTTTCGGAAATTTTTTTGTTAGTAGTTAGTAAAATTTCTGGGATGGACTAGACCATTCTGGGAAAGCCACGGACTCAACATCGCGTTTAGGTACCGAGCGAGAAAATGAAAATATGAAATATTTCATATATTTTTAATTTATTGACTAGAGTCTATATTTTTTATTTTTTTTAGTTCGAAGCTCGTCTCCATCAAAGTAAGATGCAGAACGCCAGCATCCGCCTCGTCTCCGAGTCGGCTATATCCGAAGTGCAGTGGATATTGCAGGAAGTTGCTGGGAATAATAATGAAGCGTTAGTATACTTTGTCGTTTTTAATTATTTTATATGGAGCATATTACTTTCTCTTTGCTTTCTCCTTAGATATGTTTAATCAGATAAAAAAAGATAAAATTAAGATTAAGATAAAATTTGTCTGAATAAAACTTTTTGTCGTATCAACTTCTATGTAACTAAAATTTAACAAAACTTTATTACAATAGAATAGTAGTTTGAGTCCCTTTACGAATTTAAAAATATTTAATTTGTTATTTATTTTTTTAAGCATATCGCTTTAAATAAGGTTCTGAAGAAATAATCATAGAATTTTAAAATAAGATTTTTGTTAGGATAATTTTTAATATCACATTTTTTTTAGCTAAACTATTTTAATTTAAAATGTGATATATTTTTATACTTTAATTAGCTTTTTTAAAACAAAACCTTGTCCCCAGCTGGGAACCAATGAGTTTCATAATCGGCAAAGTCCAACAAGAAGTGCGTATAATAATAGAGATAACCCGACCAAGTTACGTGGGCGTGTCCCACACACTGCCCCACATAGCGGTGGACAACATACGCATGGTGGAGTGTTTGCCTGAACCACCCGTGTTCAATGGCGAGTGCCAGAATGGCCAGCTTAAGTGTAAGATTATGAATGTGAGTATTATGCTTTTTGTTTGAAGCTTCACGTCACTTCCATCCCTCATATAGCAGGATAGGAGGAGGGAACTTGGTGTTAGCAAGTCGTTATCTACGCACCGCCCAAAGTTCGAGATATTGCGTTTTGAATGATTTTGTTACCAGAAAAAGGAATAAGGAAAATGAAAATATTTTAAACATAAGCATTCCAAAAAAGTGGGTATCGAACTCATAACTATCGCATTTAGAGTAAAACGTTGTGCTACTGCGCTACGATGGCGCAGGAAATTATCAGAAGGTAGAAATAGTTGAAAAAATATTTTTTTGTTAAAAGGGATGTTTTTTTATAGAATTTTTAAGTTTGTAACACTAACAAAATATGTACTAAATAAAAAAAATAAAAAATAAAATATGTGTTTTGTTTTTGTAATACAAATATCAAACTTTAAAAGCTAATTCTTAAAATACAGCCCGTATTTTAAGGTGGTTCTCAAAATTCAGTCAGTATTACTCTTCTCGCCACATTTCTTCCAAATTGGCGGAAATCGGTGAATTTCAGAAGCCCAGCTAAATAAAACAATTACATCTAATAGGAATCGAACCCACAAGCATATATTCAAATTCTGACACCGTACCGTCATACAAGAATATTAGGTATATTAAGTATATATAGGTATATAAGAATATTAAAGTAAGAAAAATTAAATCATTTAAAATGTTCAGTTGAAACTGACCCACTTTCTTTATATAGTTACGTATTTATTTCTGATCGTCCTAAATTTTGGATGAATTTAAAAAGAACGAAATGGTTGCTTCAAAGTGCTGCTATTTTCAGATTTTTTTCCTTATTGAATATACAACTACAAATAAATATATTAGTATAAAGTAATAAAAAAATAATGACAACTCTATATTGTAAGTGGTGTTAGGTATATTTTTCTGTTTGCTTTATGTTTTATCCTGCATATAGATATGAGAGTGAAATAAAGTGTTAAGTAAGTCTATTCGTGATGGAACTTGACGCCGCATTTTGCAAATACTGCCGGAGTTTGGAAATGAATGAATGAAATGTTTTCCCCGAGTGGATATAGAACCCACAATGATCATATTTTCAATCAGATCCTGTGCTATTCCTTATGTTCGTAAAATGGACAGAAAGCGAAGAACTCGAGGGATTTTACTAGATTTTTTCCTAATTTTGTAATTATTTATTTTCTTATTTTTTAATATCAAAATATATTTGCAGAAAGAATCATGTATTAAGCTGCAGCAAGTGTGCGACCTGGTGNGCCATTTCTTCCAAATTGGCGGAAATCGGTGAATTTCAGAAGCCCAGGCAAATAAAACAATTACATCTAATAGGAATGGAACCCACAAGCATATATTGAAATTCTGACACCGTACCGTCATACAAGAATATTAGGTATATTAAGTATATATAGGTATATAAGAATATTAAAGTAAGAAAAATAAAATCATTTAAAATGTTCAGTTGAAACTGACCCACTTTCTTTATATAGTTACGTATTTATTTCTGATCGTCCTAAATTTTGGATGAATTTAAAAAGAACGAAATGGTTGCTTCAAAGTGCTGCTATTTTCAGATTTTTTCCTTATTGAATATACAACTACAAATAAATATATTAGTATAAAGTAATAAAAACAATAATGACAACTCTATATTGTAAGTGGTGTTAGGTATATTTTTCTGTTTGTTTAATGTTTTATCCCGCATATAGGTATGAGAGTGAAATAAAGTGTTAAGGAAGTCTATTCGTGGTGGAACTTAACGCCGCATTTTGCAAATATTGCCGGAGTTGGGAAATGAATGAATGAAATGTTTTCCCCGAGTGGATATAGAGCCCACAACCGTTATATTTTCAAACAGATCCCTTGCTAATGTGAGACACTAGCGGGAAGAAAAACCAAAAACATTTATGTTATGTTTGTAAAATGGCCAGAAAACGAAGAACTCGAGGGATTTTACTAGATTTATTCCTTATTTCGTCACTATTTACTTTCTTATATTTTAATATCAAAATATATTTGCAGAAAGAATCATGTATTAAGCTGCAGCAAGTGTGCGACCTGGTGAAGGACTGTGATGATGGCAGTGATGAAAATCAAAATTGTGGTACGTAAAGAATACACAATCTTTTCATTGTATTGAGTTGAGTGGTATGTAAAAGATTGAAATTATAGATTAAAGATTGATATTTATACCTACTGCTTTCTGCATTCATCGTCATTCATCATTCATTATTTATTTTGTCATCCGTCGTCCGTCCTCCGTCATTCATATCGCGAAGACAACTTAACCTAGGCCTGCCAAACCTTTTGTTGATTGAATGGTTAATATCCATATTTTATATATACTCCTTTTATACAACCCATATTAATTGTTACAGACAAAATGCCGTACGGCTCGTATTGCAATTTTGAACAAGACGCGTGTGGATTTGAAAATGTACCACAGTAAGTACACTCTACTCGTATTACTAAAATAAAAATTTACATTTTATAATTCAACATTCAAAATTATTTAATATTCATAATTTTAGCAATACTTAAAAATGTCATTTTTTAAATTAAATACAACACTAAATCGAATATTAACTTAAAATTATTCAATATCAACATATTCGGCTACAATCGATTTAAAAAACATTTATAATTAATTAAAATTATGATAATCTTTATTGGTTACTTCTTTACTTTATTAATTACATCACATATCACAAAAAACGTCTTTCCAGGCCCATCCTAAAATGGTCGCGCCATAGCGGTCCAACGCCAACCGACAAAACGGGTCCAAACTACGACCACACATGTGGACCATTACTCCACACGACTCCGAACCCCATACCCCTGTCACCTTCGCGTATGAACTACTCAACCTGCATAGGCTATTACTTCTTCGTAAACATGAATGTGACTGGACCGAACAAGGAAAGGGCCGATTTTGCGTCCACAGCGGTTATGAAAACGATGGTGTTTAACCCACCACCGAAGGTCCATGGGGATATAAATTCTACTTATTATAATTGTTGTATGGTAAGTTTTTTTTAATTATATTTTTAGGTTTAGGAGTTTTTGTAATTTAGATATTGTCGTGATGGTTATACCTAAATTTGATTCTCGTTCGAGTGAATGATTAGGTATATTAAAATTATTTCTTTTAAAGCGCGGCGTACTATTATCTGTTTTAATTAATCCGTTTATTATTCTTAATTTCTATACAAAAAAATAATTTTCTCTGCAGATAAGGTTCTATTACCAGCAAAATGGACGGAATTACGGGTCACTAAGTGTGGACGTTGTGGAGTTGACACCGAGAGGGAATGTCACTACGTCACTCTGGTTCTCTACGAAGGATAAGGGAGAGAATTGGTTGAGAGCTGGTATATTCTTACCGAATATTACTCGAAGGTATGTAGTTTTTGGTAATAATTGTTTTTTTTTCAGATCCACTGACAAATTGCGTACAGTGACTGAATCGGATATTTGTATATAAAAAAAGTAAATTATTAGTAGTTTAAATATTTTTTATTGTTTTTAATAGTTTTAATACTTATAAAAAAATATACAATAAGTTAATGGTGTAAAAAAGCAGGAAAAAAAACAACAACTTGATGAGTTTTTCTGCATAACAAAGTAGACTAAGCCAATTTAAAATTAAGATACTTCTGCCTAAATATGAGACACTGCGTGTTGGATGTTTAGTCGCGAAACTAAACGCCGCGCCTTATCTTACCACAGCAACAATGAAAATAATTCATACCACCCTGTGGAAATCGAACCCGGAACTATCGTCTTTGCAGTCAATCGCTATCCTACTGTACAACAGTCTCAACAATGTTTCAAACACAACTATTTATAAATCTGATGGCAGTTACAATGTAAATTCCAACAATATATCGACGCCGCTAGATTGACTTCACCCTGGAAACATCATGTAATTTCTCATTTTCTCATACTACATTGTATGCTAGTGTAGGGCTCTAGGGGGATTTCAGCTCAGAATAATCATAACTTAGGTTTTGAAACATATCCTGAAATATAAATTTTTTTCGTATTTATTTCTATAGCATAGTATGTATTTTCAGGGTCTCTTTCTTTGTTGTTGAAATGAAAACAACAAACTTATAATTTGTAAAAACTTTATTGTAGAACGTAAAAATATACGTACCTATGTACATAATATACGAAGTAACTTTAATGTGTTAGTGCAAGGCAATACGGGAATTTGAATTCTAATACGTGTTGAAAACAAAGACTTTGGAATTTTATAACAGTTTTACATTTTAATACTAGCTCACACTTTTTTAACTGTTTTTTTAGATATTATTTTATATCTTCGTCTCATGTAAAAGAAAATTAACCTCAGTTTTAGAGTGTTTATGTATATTGGAAATAATTGGTAGTGACCAAACGTGTGCAGTGTTACGATTATTTTTTAAATAAACAAAAGAATTTAAGAAAGGCTTTACTATTAATAAATCATAATTGATATTATAAACAGGATGTATACAATTCCTTAATGAATTAGTCCTTCCCACTCCGCTACGGCAACGGAGATGCGGTGCCTATATAAAAAAAATCGAATCTTCGTCTCGTAGCTCCTATTTACCGCTGCGGATATCGAATTTGCATCTTTCCTTATTCTACCAAGCTTTATCGGCTAGTAAGATCTTTGATTTTCACGATTATTAAATAAATCAGCTTCACGCTGTATCCCGCGCACAGCAGGGTAGGCAGAGGGGACCTAGTGTTGAGACACTCCCGTTCCCCATTTTCCGACGAATTCTGGAGGTATTGCGTGTTGAGTGGCAGAACTCAACGCCGCACTTTGCCTCGACACCAGAGCGAAGAAACGGAAATATAAATTTAAATAAATATTTAATTTCCTCGAGTTGGTGGGATCGAACCTGCTGTCCTGCTATATGCGGGATGCTACATTTTCTTAATTAATTATAACTCTTGGCTTTTATCTACAACTATATCGGGGTTATTGTGTTAATATTTTTAAATTTAGTTTGGCAATGACTTCATTGCACGGTTGCGATGCGCCAAGTTAATATAATTATGTTTCAAGAAAATAAATTACATTGAGCTTAAAATTAAATAATATATCTTTTATGAATCTTAAGAAATAAAAAAAGCGTAGGAAATGCCTACTGTAAAAACTGTTAGGACATTTTTTACTGTTAGAATATATATATTATTTATATTTTAAAAATAAAAAAGTATATTTTTTATGACTTATAATATTTAAATATAAAAAAAAGTGTCAGTGCATTGGTAATGTTTATAAAACAAATATTTATCAAGACTGACACTACTAACTAAACAAAGAAATGTCGCCTTTTTAAAGGTTTTCTCGTACAGTTTACTCAACTTGGAGATACAATACAAGATTTAGAATATTCCCATATCCCTAAGTGATTTAAAAAAATATATAAGTCTATCAATGCGCTACTCGAGCTAAATCGAAAAAATTGAGCTTTAGATCGCATTCATTTAGGCTATTGTTTTTAATTTTAGGTACTATTTCCTTTTCAAAACTCGCATGGGAATGCGAATTTACTCTGACTCGGCCATCGATGACTTTTCCATGGCACCCGAATGTTTTGGTCTTAATATTAATTCTACTGAACTTGGCGATTATAATTACTATGATCCCATATTTGAAGAGAAAACTACGCCTCATGAAGATTTCGTGGAGGAGACATGTAAGTAACAAAATATATATATTTTTTAAATATACTATCTTAATGCCGTCTATATTATCATTTATATTTTAATAGTTTTAATAGTATTATTATTACATAATACTATGTTCTTTCAAAATAGAATTTCTATAAAAATAATTCGATGATATAAAAAAGTATTAATTTTAAATATTTCATCAAAATCGTGCTTAGATATATTACATTTATCTTTTTTAAATTATTTTGCCTCAATAATATTGTTGAAATGGTTTAAATTTAAAACTCATTGTAGAATTTTGTAATAAATGCCCTAATAACTAACTAATTAATATTAATTATATTTTTTTTTTCAGTCTACCGTTTCTCAACATGTAGTTCAACAGGACGTTTCGGTCCAAATCAAACAATGTGTGACATCGCATATAATAATACCCCTGTGTCAGTCACAGTGTTACATAAACCCCCATATCAGGGCATACAAGTGTGGGAAGTGCCCTCTGAAACTTTATATACGTGAGTACATATTAATTGCTATTATGCTACTTCGACAGTAGTCGTCGCAGCTTTACGATTTTCACCTACTATTAGATTTAAAATAAAATATATTATAATAGACTATTTGAGTTGATAAATATATGTGTGATTTAAGTTAAACAATACAATTTTACTACAGTATAATAGCGACGGGGGCTTCAGGGGGCCTCGGGTCTATGTGGGCGGGGGTCTCTCACGGGGCTCAAGCGCGAGGCCTCTTTGAACTACATAAAGGGGAAAAATTGTATATGATGATTGGACAGCAGGGTATGAATGCTTGTAAAAAGGTTTGTATAGATTATAATAATAAATTTTTTAATTAAAATATTTTCATACATTTTCATATTTTAATTCAATGTTAATGTACCATTCACTAAACTTATAATAAGCATTATTAAATAAAACATTTTTTTTTTGCAAAAAGTTTTTCGAACCTTATTGAAATATCTCTAGTAAGTAATAAGAATTCATTCCTTTATTTATATGCAGACAATGATTTATAGTTTATTTTTTATTATATATTTATAATTTTTGATTAATACATGTTTTCACAGACATTGTCAGCTCAAGAAAGTCAAGAATGTTCTAGACGGGATATAAATGAAACGCTACAAGTGTTCACAAGCAAAACTCATGAAGTGAGGAATACTCATGTGAATGATGGCGGCGGTGGAGGAGGGGGCGCTACTTATGTGTTTTTGGTAATGTATATATAAGTATATGGCTCAGGATGTGGGTTCGACTACCATTTGGGGCAATGAATTATTTAATATTCGCAAGTTTTCGCCTCCAAAAAGTTAATAAATCTTTTATGGGGCTGAGTATACGTGTATATAATAAAATTCCGCAGTGTATTCTTAGTTTGCCACTACCAAAATTTAAAATATCTGTAAAAAAAATTCTAACAAGTAAAGCTTATTACACTGTTCAAGAATATTTAGAGGATAAAAATGTATGGAATTAATGTCTATTGAATGTCAGGCAGGACAGCTGCCAGCTAATGTAATAGTAAAATATACCATTGACTTTGAAAAGAGCAACTGTTGAGTTTCTTGCCGGCTCTTCTCAGCAGAACTGCCTTCCGAACCGGTGGTAGCTTTTTGTTGACATGTACATTCGACGATTCAAAAGTGCTTTTATAGTTTATTTGAATAAAGATTATTTTGAATTTGAATTTGAATATCAGCATAATGGCATCGTATCTACCAAACGGGTGAACTGATTTTCATAATTTTTTGGTTTGAAAGTCAACTTAATATACAGTTTTCTTAGCCGCTATTCAAGAATATAAAGTTGAAGTTCAGCCAGTTGAAGATCATAAGCTTTTTTCTGGTTAATTATTTTTTTCAATTTATATGTTCTATTAACAGTTAGACAAAGACGGTCAAGCAATACCCCTCTTAGTGGGCGGAGGTGGCGGAGGCCTCTCCGTTGGAGTGTTCAGAGACGACGGCTCCCAACACGCGAGGGGAAGAACCAATACGACACCAGAATCTGGATACATGTATGGATATCCGGGGAAAACTTCTGGTAAGTATTGAGTTAAGAAGTTGTGCTTAAATTGTATAGTATTTTTTGTCTACTTTTTTTACGAATAAACGGATTCTAAAAGAAAATTCTAAAACACAGCTTTACAGTTTGGGTCTGGGGTTGTTTTTTTTCCCTTAATATAGCTCAATGATAGACCGCACATAGACGTGCATTAGTACAGAGTAAGCGAGAACTAGTACCTACTGAAGAAAAGATCATTTTGTCACATTTTTAAATAGCTTAGTTAAAATATCAATTATTATTTCTAGGTGCAGGTGGTGGATGGATATCCCGCTCCGGTCCCATAACCCCTGGTTTCGAAGTGGTTAAGGGTACAGCGTTGCGTGAAGGTGGATTTGGCGGGTTAGCGTGTTCGGGAGGAGCTGATGGAGGGTTTGGTGGTGGAGGTGGGGGGTGTTTAAGAGGCGGTGGAGGGGGTGGATGGGTTGGTGAGTATTAGTAGTTTTCTACCGTACCTACTGATATTTGATTAATATGACACTTTGTTGGTTATTAATGATATAATTGACTTAAGGATTTTCTGCTTAGCCAGATAGGTAGATGGAATCTATTGGTAAGATCGGGCTCCATTTCCTACTATCTGTGAAACGGAATGTTTACACTAGGTTTCCTCTGCCTACCCTGCTATATGCGGGATATAACGTGATGGTGAAAAGAATATTATGCAATAGTTTTGTTTCTATCCAGGTGGTAATACAAACGAAGGTGAAGGCCAGCACGGCGGTGGCGGGTGGTCGTACGTAGACAATGTACGCGGTATCAGAGACTATACTGAAGTCAGTATGGCGCTGAGGACTGGTCCTGGCGAAGTGTTGATCATACCTGCTATACATGTAAGTGTGATGTGTTTAGTGTTAAATGCTACTAATATTATAAATGTGAACGTTTTTGTGGATGAGTGTTTGTTCCCCTTTCACGCAAAAAATATTGAATTGATTAAAATGAAATTTTACAGTGTATATAGTTTATACATGGGAATAACATGTAGATTAGAAATTATGTAATTATAAATTAAAATATTTTTCTTATATTATTTATATTATAGAAATGCGGCTGCAACTACCGCTGTGTGGCAATGAACGAGTATCGAAGTGAAGTGAAATGTTACTGTCCCGCGTCGTGGACGACCGACGCCAACGATCCCACTAAATGTATATGTAAGTATCTAAATATGCAGTCGAGCTATGATTTTTTTTTTCACCTTCACGCTGTATCCCGCACACAGCAGGTTAGACAGAGGGAAGACACTCCGTTGCCCACTTTCCGTCTAATTTTTGTGGTGTTGCGTATTTAGTGGCGGGACTCACCTTATGACTAGGTTCTCTTTGCCTATCCTGATATATGCACGATACAGAGTAAAGCTGCAAAAAAATAATTACTCATTTGTTTTTTCGGCGTAATTTGACGTTCAGTGTTAATTTCAATGTATAAGTACGTACACAATTATTTTTCGATAAACAAATAAGTAAATAAATGTATTTTCTTTTAAAAACTTTATCAAATTTCACTACATCAAAATATAATAATATTTTTGTTTCCCAGTGGACGAGGGCTGGCCTCAAATGTGGTTGGTATCGCTGATAGTCCTGTCCTTCATAGTGGTGCTATGTGTTGGAGTCATACTCGTCGTCTCTTTGCATGTTTGTAAGTATTTATATGCGAGTATACTAGTATTATAGACTTAATAACCAGATACCAGAGCGTAAAAAGGAAAATATATAATTCACATCCCTCAATGGTCTCACTCACACAATTACCCAAAACAAAACTATTGTTTTTTTAACCAATAGATAACAAATATCAACGAAAAAAGGAAGCNTTAAAATTTTTCAAAATCCCTTCTTAGTGGATGTCCAGATTACGAAAGTAAACTTTTGTCCAAATTTAACGTTTCTACTATCAGCGGTTAAGGCTGTGCGTGCGTCTTACCTCAGTCAGTGAGGACAAGTCCTTTTATATATATATATAGATTATGTAGATTAGACATTACTCAATTATAACAATATTGCCCTCAGGGCACTAGGCCAGGGTGCCTTCGGGGAAGTGTATCAGGGTTTGTACCGGCACCGCGCGGGAGACACCGTGGAGATGCCGGTGGCCGTCAAGACCCTGCCGGAGTTATCCACGGGACAGGCGGAGAGCGACTTCCTCATGGAGGCCGCCATCATGGCCAAGTTCAACCATCCTAATATTGTGCATCTCATTGGAGTTTGTTTTGATAGGCATCCGAGGTAAGTGGTATTATTATCTCTAGAAACTTCTAATGCATCTTCTAATGGTTAATGAAGGCTGGAATAATGTTATAGATTCAAAGCCTATTGAAAGGATTAGCTGCCTGCCAGGATGCCTGTTGATCTCGATTAAATTAATACCTTATTATATATAGTTTAAAATTGTACTTATTATCTGTTTTCTAGATTCATAGTGCTAGAACTACTAGCGGGTGGTGATCTAAAGAATTTCTTACGGGAAAGTCGCCCTCGACCGGAGAGGGCGAGTGCTCTTACTATGAAAGACTTACTGCTATGCTCTCTCGATATATGTAAGGGATGCAAATATTTGGAGGCGAAGAGATTTGTTCATAGGTGAGCTTGAAATGAATAAAATTTTTAAGAATATTCTATTATTATTTGTTAATAAAATGAACTAAAAAGTCAAAAATAAATTACCAGTAAGAAATATAACACTTAATAAATAATAAAAGCGTGTTATATTTTGATAGCGAGAGGAAAGGGTGTGTCGTGTGTGGTGTGTTCTTAATTATACCACCAAAATTATAAACTTATCCAATCCTATTCAACAGGGATATAGCAGCTCGAAATTGTCTCCTAACATCGCGAGGTCCGGGACGAGTGGTGAAAATAGCTGATTTCGGTATGGCAAGAGATATATACCGGTCTGATTATTACAAGAAAGGCGGTAAAGCAATGCTGCCCATAAAATGGATGCCCCCTGAAGCGTACATTGATGGGATATTTACTGTGAAGACGGACGTTTGGTGAGTTTGTTTTTTACACTCCTGCGAGTGGGTTTGGGCTTTGGGTTAAGTCTATGAGCTAGTTCTGTATCCCTGTGTATTGAGTGATTTAACTCAACGCCGCGCTTTGCCTCGACGCCAGAATGAAGAAATGTAATGAAATAGATGCCACTTTCTATTCCCGAATGGGGATCAAACCCATAACCAGTCGCGTTTACAGTCACACACTTGTGCACTTGCGCCAAGAGTCACTGAAAATCACTATACCGGATAGCCGGATAGAATATAATACCGGATAGTAACACGGGTTATGTTGTACCAGGTCGTACGGCGTTTTGCTGTGGGAGGTCTTTTCGTTGGGCATCATGCCGTACACGGGCTGCGCCAACAGAGAGGTCATGGAGATGGTCTCTGGAGGAGGACGGTTGGAGAGGCCTCCGGGTGGGTATAATTCCATACATGTATAAGTTTTATATGTGTTTATTGAACAGATTATATGCAATCAATTGTGACTTCGTCTCTTCACTTGCCTTTTTATTAGATAATTTTCTAATGGGAAAATTACTATTTTTAACTCGACAATGTTTACTCAGATCGACCACTTACCTAACAAAACAATAATCCTACACTCTGCTCACAATGTCATCAGTAACATGTCATCCGTCATCCAACATTATAATATGTATAATGTTGGATGACGGATGAACTATTGTGCATTACTCGGGAAGAAAATAATCTAAAAAAAAAAATCTTTAACTAACTTCAGAGCGGCCACAACTCGTTGACCACACTGTAATTGGATATGTGGATACATATTTTCCTATTATCATTACTTATATTATTGTCGTTACTGTAGGTTGTCCCCCCGACGTGTACCGCCTCATGTGCGAGTGCTGGAACCCGGCGCCCTCGGAGCGACCTTCTTTCGCGCAGATGTTTGACAGATTACAAAGATTGGTGCAGGTAAGTTTATACTTAGGTATTACTATATTTTTATTTTCTTTATTTTTTGAGTTTTATCAGATTTTTTTAAAAGGGTATTGTTAAAACAAATCAATTAAATCATTAAACAATACAATCGCTAATCAGAAACAAAATCAAATGACGTCCTCTTAATTACAGTGTCATATATGAAGGANTTACTGTAGGTTGTCCCCCCGACGTGTACCGCCTCATGTGCGAGTGCTGGAACCCGGCGCCCTCGGAGCGACCTTCTTTCGCGCAGATGTTTGACAGATTACAAAGATTGGTGCAGGTGAGTTTATACTTAGGTATTACTATATTTTTATTTTCTTTATTTTTTGAGTTTTATCAGATTAAGGGTAAGGTAAGGGAAGGGTATTTTAAAAACAAATCAATTAAATCATTAAACAATACAATTGCTAATCAGAAACAAAATCAAATGACGTCCTCTTAATTACAGTGTCATCTATGAAGGATATTTAAAAATAATTCTATATATAAGTTAATTATACTGGCAATAATCTTTACTTCATTAATAATTTTTAATACTTTTTCACTCATCAACTTTTCTCTTCAATAATTTTCAAACAGGACCCAGAAATAACTAACGCGCCTCTACCCCTACTCTGTTCCTACCTCGCACCTCCTGACGTCATAGAACCTAACGGACCGCAGGTATGATATCATATATACGTATATTATATATATTTATATTAAATATATTTTTATATATAATATATATTTATTTATTGGACCACCTGTCCGTTGATGTGGGACGTTCAGCTTTGGAATCTTTGAATATGAAAAATTTTATTTTAAGTGAAACTTTTAAACCGGATTAATTGTGAATATTTAATATTAAATATTTTTGGTCGAAAATGTTTAATAATAAATATGTATACGCGACTAATCGTTGAGAGTTTCATTTAAAATCTTCTAAAAGATCTTATTAAGATAATATTATTTTAAGAAAAGGTTTAATTTTAATCCTTTTACAGGTTTGATTTATAAAACGTCTCACATCTTTTTAAATTTATTAATACAAATATTTATTCAATAAATTTTCATATAATAAAGTGACATATCTAAATACATAATATAATTTTATGACAGTGTTAAAATGATACATTTTTATCACTTTTTTTATCAATACAATTTGTATTTCACAAAAATAGTTTTAAAATGTTAAGAATTTAATAGACAATTGATACCTTTTGTTTACAATTGAAATGTTTAAATTGACATAATATAAAATATTGTTAAAATGTACTTACTAATATTTGTAACTGACATTTTTTGTTCTTTTTTTCAAATGTTTTCGCTCTGGCTACTAGAAGCAAGTAATTGGATTTTTTACTAAATTAAAAAAGAAATCTTTTTTACTAAAAATTCGGTGTTAGTTCCGTGATTAAAGACCGTGCTTGCGAGTGGCGCATGAATAAACCATTTTTTATTATTTTTTCTTTATATATTTTTTTTCTAACCGCCCCCCCTTTCTCCTAGAATGATAAATCGCGTAGAAATTTAGAAATCCCTGTAGAATTAAAGAGATTCATTGAAATGTTGGTTTTCTTTATTTCATCATTATAAATAATAATTTTTAATTTACATACCATATTGCATGTATCATTTTTAATCTATTAGTTTTACATTATTATTAAGAGTGAATCATTATTAAAAATCATTACAAAACCATTTCAAAGAATCTCTTTTTCTAAATTATCCAAAATTTTGAGTGTTACTTGCCTAGTAGCTATAGCGAGAACCATGACCTGTATTCTTTTTTACCTTTTATCCTTTGACTGGGTTTTATAAAATAATACACAATATGTGAATAAAAAGTAATTGAAATGACGAAAGCAAAGAAATGCAGTAAATAAGAAATATTTTACGAAGCCCAGCACTGTCTAATGCACGCTTAGACCTGAATTTGAGACTCAGGGAGATTAAAACATGAATACACATCCACGACATACTTACATTACAATTACAAAATATTATACGTTTCCATTAAAAATAAATACAAAGGGAAGACTAGATACAAATAATAAATAGTTTTAAATTATAGTTTTAAAATAAAAATAGTAAATGACAATAATTTCTGAAAACCTATTTGAAATTACCTATATATATCTTATTTAAGCATAATTGCAACAACACAACAACAATCTATCTTTAAGTGAAATAAGTAAATTATCAAACTATTATATTTATTAAAAAACGAAATAGCAAACTATAAACATATGCATAAACTAAAACAAATAAAGAGACGAATAATACTAAAACAAATATAAAGACACAATCATGTAAATATGAACAAGCGCTAACATTTAAATTGTTTAGTTTTTACATATTTTTTAAGAAAGTGTTATCAAACTTATATGTCTATATCTCATAGTCTTACTCTTATAGTGTTGTATCGATCAATAATTAATAAAATAAAAATCCAGGCCAATAGAAGCACTTTTTATTTGTCAATAAACTTAAAAGTTGTTCTTTTTATTTAAAATATAATTTACACCAATATAACTGCAACATTTAAAAATACTATTTATGTTGAAATTTACGCAAAAAATAATAGTAAGTTTAAAAAATATTTAACAAAAATTATAGCTAAATACATAAAAACACATTTCTTTATTAAATTTACACACAAAAAACACGCAAATGCCATACTCGTATGTGTTGTGGTGTGTATCACCCGTATGTGATCTCCCTGGCGCTCGTTGTTGGCAGCGCTCCGGCGACTACCTGGTGCCGCTGCCGCCGCGGGACCTGGACGCTAGGTAAGGGAGATTGGCGCTATTCCGATAATTTTTGCATATAAAATTGTTTATAATAATTTAGTGAAAGTTTCATTTTCATTTAAAGTACAACAATTATACACAAGTCAAATTCCACTTGTTTCCTATATAGGTATCAAGTGGAAAACTGATTTTCGAAGATGGACCATTAAATGAAATAGATTTAACGAATAAATTTCACGTAATTTAGTTGAACAGTATAAATGTAAAGTAGTTAGAATTTGTCTTTGATTCCTCTTGATAAATAGACACCGTTAATTGTTCAAATCTCTTCTTCTTTTTTGGACTCATCCAAATAAGTACTTATTTTTTAATGACAATAATTTCATTTAATTAAACTTTTAGACGGTCTTTAAAACCTGGTCGGTCCGGTTAATTTATTAAAGTGATTTTTAAAAACATACAGTTGATATTCCATTTGTAATGAAAATATTATTAGAATAATGCCAATCTCCTCCTCTATTGAACATTCATTTTTTTTTCTCAAAATTTTGGTAAAGTTAATGTGGCCCTTTACAATAAATTCGATGTTGTTAACTGATTACTATGCAACGATGGTTATCTTTAAAAAAATCTGATATTTTTTTATACAATTTCACAATATTATAATTAAAGATTATTGAGTAACTCAGGTAAATGAATATTTTTTAAAGATAATGCTTTGAATCAATTTTAAAATTTTCCCAAAATACTATTTAAAACAATATAATTAGTATTTTTTTCACATTGTCTTGTTTTTTCTTATTATGGAATTTTTTTAATACAATTTTGGGAAAACTTTGAATCTACATTACCCGAAGAATAACAAGTACCAATGCTCTATAGACGAGCGCAGGCATGCTTAGTGAGACCCTTCTAAATAACAATCGGCTAATTAATTATAAAAAAAATAAATTACAATTAAATTTTTAAAATTACATCCCCTTATAAAATATTTTCTTACGTAAATATTTGTTGGATAACTCAAAATTAGCTTTATGGTGGAGAACTTAGGCCCATATTTCTAAATCGCTTGCAACTCTGAAATCGATCTTGAGATCGCTGCTTTCTTTCACTGATTATAAAAACAGCATATCAAAGTCGATCTCAAAGTTAAAAGTGCTTTATACATACGAGCCTTAGTTTCTTAGTTCCTGCCTTGGCAGAAACGATACAATGAGCTTCACGCTGTATCCCGAATTTAGCAGGGTAGAAGGAGATAACTCTGTTCTCTGGTACACTGCGTCACAGAACTCTTTACTGTACTTGATCTTGCTAAAATGGAAAATTATGATAAGTCACTTTCTGTGTCTATCTTATTAGATCACTTTCAAAGCTATTTGAACTTTTAACGTTTTTTTACAAATTATAGTGAAGTTTGTTAATATTATAGTGATATTTGTAAGAAAGATTCAAAGACAGAAAAAACAAAAAACGTAAAAATTGTTATTTGCACGCTCAGGAATATATATTATAATTATGTATAGAAAAAAATATATTAAAACCTGCGCTTGAACTACGAGTATGTTAGTCTTCTAACAAAAAAACTGTAAATCGCAAATTTAGACAAAAATTTAATGTAGTTGTAAGCATTTTTGAGTTATCCATGTATACTCGTATGTCTCAAGGAAACACTATTTAATTTGATATTTGAAGCAACGCACATCGCGTTCATTATATTATATGCGTATTTTAGCTCAACGGATCAGTCGGCACCTCATAGCAAATCGCTAACGGCGGCACAGGAGAAAGCAGAAATGGAGGATTCACAATATCAACCTCTTCTGAAAGGTATTTTTTGTGTTTTTTAAATTTATTTTATAGAGTACATAAAACTTGGTGACTTGAACTGAACTTGAACGATACGCACACTTTCAGAATAATGGTGTAACTCAGTGACTGGCGTAGCAAAATATTCTAAAATGTAAACATAACATAACGTAGGCAGGGTGGTTTTTCTATGTCACCTTAACAGAGCCGCTGCAGCATACTGGCCTCAATAATATTTTACCTTCAATTAACATTTTATTTTCCGTCAGATTATTTATAATTTTTCTAAATGTTGACGTCGAGGTCGACAATTACAAGTACAATTGATGTTAGACAATCAAAGGCTATATATTGTACACCTAATTTAACATTAACTTCGGTATAAACCCCAGCATCACAAGAATATGGCAACATTCCAATGGCCGCCCGCACGTGCGGTGTGAGCGCAAGCCGCGAGGCCTCGCCTGCTGCCGCCGACACCAGGAACAACACGTTTCTGCAGTCTAACTCCACTGATAGGTCAGTTAATGTAGCAACGTCATCACTATGAACATCATTATTGTCATCATCAATACCTTTACCATCACAATCATCACCATCACTCTCATTAAATTGAGCATTTTTATCATCGCCCACATTACACTGGACATAATCCGCACCAAGGACATCCACGACGATCGATGCTACTGCGCTGCCCAGATAATGCTACTGCCTATACAGTGTGTACAACGTATCGTGTATTTTTTTAATTTCAGAAGTGAATACAATTCCGAATGTTTTTTTGTATTACATATTTACCTGTTTATTAATTATTACTACGACATAGTTGCTTATTCACAAAAATAACTAAATAACATAAGTATTTATGCATCACAAAAGGTTACTAAGCTCTGTCGAAGGGGCTTCAATGGACGAAGACACGGCATCAGAACCAGATGAGAGTGCGGTCATCTGGGAGACGTCCTTCAGCAAGCCCAAGCCGAACTCTGAACCCCAACCGAGCACTGAACCTGGACCTACTGTAAGCCATTATATTTTAGTTATTCTGTTTCAGTTTTTTTTTCACTTCCCATCCCATATAGCAAAGAATCAGAACATTCCACCAGAATTCAATACGATGCGTGTTGTATAGCGGTATTCAACGCCGCACTCTGTCTTAGCCGGCAGCAGCAGTAGGGAATATGAAAATAATTTATAGCAGAATTAGGGTCAAATCCACGATCAACGCGGCTAAGCGCGGTCCCTTTTGTAGATATTTATTAATAATGACTCTGATGTGTCGTTGTCCTCTAAGAAATTTTTCGTACAATTTTAAAGTATTGTGAAATATTCAAATTCAATCAATAATGTGTTTTATTAATAGGTCGAAAAATTAATAAGCATCACACCAACATCACCGAAACCACCCGACAATGTGTTATCCCAAGCGATAGAATCCAAAGTTATTGATAAAACTAATAATAAAAACACACTAAATGTTGATAAGAAGGCAGCACCGATAGCCTCCCCAGATCCCCCGAGAATAAACGCGTGGAGCAAAGATCCCCCAAAACTTTTACCTAAAGCTAAGCCATTCTGTTTAGATGCAGCTCAATTAGAGCAAAATCTAAATGCCCTAAAGAAAAATAGTGGCTCAGTTAATCTAACTACAATGAATACTATGAAAGTACTACCCCCATATATCAATGTTGTCACACCAAATAAATTATCAGAATCAAAAACAATACAAATCGATCCGAAAAAAGCAGTTATACATGATCTACAATCGCCGCAAGAACCCGATGTTACCATAAAAGATGAGAAAAATAAATTAAAACAGTCTAATTCGGCTGCCAGTTTGTTAAACGGTCCAATGACAGATGTTCCATACGCAGATAGCGATAACACATCCTCTAGTTCAGGAAGTAATACACAAAATCTATTAAACAACAAGAAAAATAAAAATTATCCGGAAATTATCGTTGGAAATGGCAAAAAAGTTATAAAACAGGGTAGCAATGAGTTCGGCGACTCAGAAATTAGTTGTTAAGACGGCTGACTACAAGATGGCCGCCAAAACAAAATGGCCTCCCAAGATGGCCGCTGTGTGCCGTGGACGTTTTTGAACGTTGTAAATAATTTTAACGAACAATCGGTGTGAATTTGTGTCGTTATTTTTAATCTGTCGATTATTTTTGAAGGCTTCTATCGCTTTTTTATATTATACATAGTTTTTTATAATTGCTCAATTTGCTCAATCGTTTGCAAATTTAGGAAAGAATAAAATTAGATTTTTCTACGTAAACCCGTCGTTGATTAGATTTTTATTATTATATTTTTTATAAAACATGTGCATTATTTGATATTAACACACATACACGCACACAACAGCTTATAACATAACGATTTCTAGAAAATTCTCATTAAATAATACAAATTGTTTAAATATATGTATATTGTATATGAAAAAAAAAAATATTTTGCGTGTTGTTGTTTTTTTAAAAATAACCAATATAAAGTCATTAAATAGTAGTTGGCTTTTATGTAAATAATATACGAGTAGAATGTGTAAATCCGCCCCGGCATAGCGATATTTTATGTTAAAAATATAGAGGTAGTGTTTAAATTTTTATCAAAAATATAAATTATAATTTAATTCCGAGTGTTGCCAAAGCAAAAAAACCACTTATAAATAGAAAGGTACTAAATATCCACATTGTGTAGTGTGATTTAAAATTGTTTTTCGGATTTTTTTGACTGGCAACACTTATGGCGTTCGATGTTTAAAAAATATAGTGACATACAGACAACGGTCTTATATATTTATATGTATATGTTTATATGAAATGTGTGGAAATACACATATGTGGATGCTTTAATTAAATTTTAAGATAGAATAAGACGCGCTTTCTCTGTTTTAGATTATTATTATTTTCCACAGAGTATTGCCAAAGTGTTGCCTCTGAAATGCATTTATTTGTTTTCTTTTTTATTTTTGTGTTTATTGAGGCATGAAAAGCAGGGTATTGTTTTGTTTTTGTGTAATTTAGTTTCTTTTGTCTTTCAAGCTTGAGGAATACGTATATGTACTGAAGTATATATATAAGAGTACATGATATATAAAAATGTATGTAAGCCACAGCCAAGATTATAAAATGAAGTATTATTTTAACACAAGGTTTTTGTAAATGTTTTATATTGTTATTTTAATATTTTAAATATTTAGTAAAGTCATGTACTCTGCATGTCTGTCTGTGTACTCCTGTACAGAGAATACGATGCTATAAATAATATTGTTTTGTTATACAAAACTAAAATAATATTCTATTTTAGATAATAAGAACGTTTTGATTGTTGATTGTCATATGTTTATTATAAGATAATTATTTTTTTAATTTGAATGTTGGTAACATTTCTATAGTTGTAATATTTATTAATTGGTAACATTGTGTCATTATTTTTTAATGGGAATTAGTGAGACGTATAACCATCGAAGATGAAGAGAAACCTAAAACCATCTACACTACAGCTAACTTCAGGGCGGCCACAATTCGTCAACTGTATTGTAACTGGCTTAAAACCATTTCTTCCAACCATTTGTTCAGGTTTAAAATGGCTTAGTTTTCTTGATAGCACCGAGTTCCTTCTTTTATTCTATAATTCTTCTTTTGTACTGAGATTGGAGTGTTTTTGTCTTTTACAATCAGAGACACGAAAGGGCTCAACGTGTCTCCCGGATGTAACAGAACAAATTTAAATTCAACTCATATTTAAATTAATGTGTGGGGATCCAACCCACAATAAGTCGCGTTCACAGTCACACTCTCCTCCTGTGCTCTAGCGCCACGACTAGCCTCAAGAATTCTAGTTACTATGATTCAGGATTTTTGGACAGTGGCGAAGTGGCTTCCGTTATGGTCAACTGACACGTTTAGAACGCTATAATCAGAGAACAGAACAATACATCTCTAAATAAATTTATTTATTTTTAGATACAGTTATTATAATAATATATATATTCAGTGTTCTGATTTTTTTATTGATTATATAAACATTTATTTTTGCATTATAACTTAAATTTAATGATAAATTTTTATTTAATTATTTTAACGCGCACAAAGTAAGCAATGATTTTTATTGGGTATTTTGCTTTGCAAAAATATTACCAACATTCAAATGGAAATTTAAATAGAATATTTTAAATGTTACAATGATTAGTTTTATATCATATTATTTGAATAAAGCTCGAGAAAATTTAAATAATTGTTTCGAACATACTTTTTAATGAGTAGGTAAGTACGTCATTTTAAATAATGGACTTTAATGTCACACGCGATGATATAGATAATTAAATTCGTCCACCTTTTGCTCTTGTTACGTGCTTAAGACTTTGCATAGCCCAACTATGAAAAATATTTTAAATACTTTTCATATCAACACTGAGCTCGAGCTTTATTTAAATCATATATGAATTGTTATTGTGCCACAGAAAATACAATTATTACTTAAGAAAGATAAACAAATTATTTATAAACAAGAGGGATGTATTTAAGAATTCAAGATGGCAATTTGTTCCCTGTTCTTTGTCATTTTTAACTTTAAAAGTAAAAAAAAACTTTTTATATTATCTTTTTAGAAATTATTTAAGAATCAATGCCAAAGTTGTTTTTTAAAATGAATGTGTAATTATATTTTTATTATAATAATATCCACGTGCGCTCCTAAATTATATAATTATTTAATTTTTAGGCAAATTCCATTAAATTTCTTTATCATAAAGTTTGTTTCACACGATGCCTATATTTTTCCAGATGCCTAAAAGGTACAGATTACATTAAATAAATTAATAAAGTTTTTTCTATATGACAACACTATAATTTGTGGGGTAGGTAAAGGTATCAGGTGTCGAATACTACAGTCAAGGCAGACCATTATCTCGTCTTAGTTATCTATTTTAACATACGTTATCTGTGTCCAATTAATTTATCAACTAATCAATCCAAGAAAATCTTTCAGCGTTATTTTGATCTAATTCTTACCGTCCAAATGGCTTGAAAACACACGTCTTTAGATCCAATAATAATATAGGATTATGAACCTATTATATCATGACCCAAGGAAAAATAGTATAATGTAATTTGGTGATTTTTTTAGTAAAATTACTGCGGTTGGCCAGGCTTACCCGGTCTCCTTTTTTCCTTTGATTATGCACAAATTCCATATATATATAATGATTGTAAGAATAGGTGCTACTATAATTACTTTCTTACAACCATTTCAAGAATCAAGAACCATTTTTAAATCTACAATTTTTTTTATTAATAAACGTGATACTACTAAATCCCTTTCCAAATATCCTTATATTTTTTTCTTGAATGTGTAAATCGTGTGTAGCAATCTTTATCCCGAATAACGTTTTATCGTCACTTCGCGTTGCTCAAGTTAGTATATATTGGTTTTTTATATTCCTTTCAATGAGAATCGAGGGTTGTGACTTAATATAGAGGCAGAGTTGAAGTTCCTTTTTTATAAAGTGACTTTAAAATGTTATTCCACTTACCGCGTCTTGTATACGTCCGTTGACGGTCGCAAACACAATGGGGTCTAAAAAACAATAAAAATCTCATAAGAAAAACAATAAATGTACAGATTTATAAACTAAAATGAAGACACTCGTTTCTGTTCGAAAGGTAAAGGACAAAGGGCTCAGGTTCGTGTCGAGTAGTGTTTTTTTAATACATTTTCCAACAGATTGGGGTGCCTTTTTACTTCAGGAATTCGGTCAATAATCAAACCTGTGTACCTACCTATCGTGTCGACTCTTTTTGGGCCTCATTGACAACTATAATTATTTTAGTTAATCATCGATTGATTAAAAATACAAGTCGCGGTAGAATCCATTCAATGTTTTTGAACAACGAAAATTATGTATTTTGATTTCCATCAAACCCCTGTTGTAATATATTAGATATAAAATTTTAAACTCAATATTTATACAATGCGAATAGATATAGTGATGATGTAAACTAAACAAATAACAATGTATGGCTAACTTAACAATAAAATCTTAATATTAAATGTATGTTGTGTAGTTTCATTTTGTTCTTTTTATAAATTTTCTGCATCTTGTTGACATTTAGTAAGGATTAAGTCAAGTGCCAATTTTTTTCCAGTTTGACGTTATATTTCATATGTACCTGGATAGGTAGAGGGAATTTAGCTTGAATTTAGTATTAAAACATTTCTTTCCCCACGAACCGCGGAATTTTAATTAGACATTAATGAAACATCAAAACTTTGACAAAAAACATTTTAAAATAATCATAAATTCTCGTCACTATTTTAAGAGAAGAGGGACAAATAAATAAAATATCAAAAATGTTTATACCTCGTTTTATTTTCCTGATAAAACAATACTTTTATGAAATGCTAAACATCAACTATAATATAAACTCTACTTTGAAATCGCTTCGCTTTTTACACAAATTCCAAAATCGAAGCCAGGCTTATTCTAATATAGCTTGATATCGAAGTCTTAACAGATATGAGACATTCTACGTTTTGGAGGAGGGTGAAGCGGATACATATACAAACAGACAGCTTTCCATTTTCACGCTTCAGCTTTATTTCCCATTAGCAAGGCAAAGAACCTAGTGTTAAGACACTCCATTCCCCACTTTCCACCATGTGAGGAAAGTTAGTTGAATTGCGGAACTCAACGCCACAATCTAGGACAGACAATTTAATATTACAATATATAAATATAAAGTACATAGATATTATATCAATACTATCAACACTGAGATCATTTTGGGACGAATTTCAAGACTTACATATTATTTTTATATATATTCCATTTTTTTTATATACGAGTATTAAAGTAACCACTTCACTCTGCTCGAGTAAGCTCAAGGCAACAAACAAATTATTAATTAAATAATTTGTACAAAAAATACTGGACTTAATCTCTGGAATTAAAAATAACTACCACTTACAGTAAAAATTGCGAAGGATCTTATATAATTTGCATTTTGATAAGAAATGAGTATTCATTAACAATGATGTTTCAATACTTTGAATAATACAAAAATAGAAATTCGTAAAATAAAAATCCTTTTAAAAGACAAGAATAGATGTAAAATTGTATATAATAACTTAACAAAAAATTATAATATTAATTGATATATATTTTATTAGGATTTAGAATTGCTGAAGTTCATCTACTCTAAATTCAGAGAACATTCTATCACAAAAGTGGACAGTATTAGCAGAATCAGGCATTTATGTACAACAAATGCAGTTACAGTATGGTCAACGAGTTGTGACCGTTAGTTAGGCTTCCTTAATTTTTGCGCAGTTTACTTTTGAGAAAAATAATCACAAAAATCAAATCTGCGCAGCAAATGGCTAACTTCAGGGCGGCTACGACTTGTCGTATGTAGTGTACAAAATAAGGGGCCCATCCATAAATGATGTCACACGTTCAGATGATGGAGGGAGTTGTCAAAGAATGACATTATATGACAAGGGGTGGGGAAGGTTCCGAAACATCGCATTTCAGAAAATTTATTAAAACATAATATTGGAACTGCTGTTTTATATTTCATTAATTCTAATAGTAATATTGCAAAATACTTCATGTTACATAACGGTTTTGCAAATGTGACCAGATGTGGGAAAGTCCGGTATCGGACCGGAATTTATAGATGGGCCCATATACTTATTATTTTAAGATTTAGAGCAGAATTTATTTGTGATTTAATATAATAATAAAAAAAATTTTACTCATGTACAGTTAGTTAGTTTTAAAATTCATAAAACTTGTTATATTGGCGAGGCATTGAATTGTATCTAATATTTTAACCAAAAAGGCTTTATTAATCTACCATAACTGTACACGAGTACCTATTACATAAAAAAATACCAATTGCATAAATAAATCATAATTTCTATTACATAAAGTGACATTTCATGTGATGTTTATTATAATTGCACTAAAAACTAACTAAAGCTTACAGTTTAAATAAATCGATGTATGAATGACATGAGCAACTAATAAATTTATAATACTATATATAAAAAAAGAGTGTCAGTCCGTTTAGACTACCCCTAATTCTCATATTGAGACCCTCAATTTATAAGTGCATTATATAAAATAACAATTCCTATAAATACGGCTAAATAATTACAATGTACTTACGTAATATAATAAAGGATCATCAGTTTTCGAATTGTGCGATGTGTAAAGAAATTAAATTGCATTTCCAAAGAAAAGTAAACTTTCTTAATTTAAAATTATATTTTGTTCGAAGCGAAATATAAAAAAAAATCGTGGAGATTCATAATCTGATAATTTAAATATTTTATAATCGTAACAAATCTTATAACAATAATAACGCAAACAGTAATTATGCATATTGACATACATTTGGCGGGAAAATTTTGACTTTTGACATCTGTCACTATAAAGCGGGTACCACGCGACGTGTTATCAGCAAAACATATTCGATTTTAATGCAAATTGTAAATTCATCTTTTTTTGTTTAGAATTTTAAGTTAACGCATTAATTCACTCTCATTCATCCTTTACTTAAATAAATCTACAATTTCCGTTAAATCGAAAAATAACTTGTATTTACAAAATGTTTATTTTATAACGCAATAAAGTTATTATTATTATGATTTTGGTAAGCGCTACGCTATATTTATATATTTAAATCGTCTAAAAGTCGTTGTCGCTTGATGCGTCGCATGCCTCGTTGATGAGCGCGGGCGGGTTGTAGCGGGGCGGAGACAAAACTGGCCCGTGAAAAGACTGCGATCTTAAGACGTTACTGTAATGAATAATTATGTATATACATGTTAAAAATAATTATTATAAATGTAACTAATTATGTCAATAAAAATAAAAATGAACTAACTTAAAAACTTCTGTGACTTCTGATTTTGCCAAAAAACAATACATCATTTAAGTATAAAAAATTGAACGTAACAGCATTGGAGCCTGTAACGCATACGTTTAAGTACCGTAGTTTACGGTTTCCAACTAAAAATATGAGCAATTAAAAATATGTTTTTTAAAATATTCTGATATTCTTATTGTGAAAATATACAAAAGTTTATTTAAGGATTCCATGATGATTTTTAAGTCAGGTCACTTTTATTTTAAAGGTGTGATGTACATCAAAGAATTTAAAAGATTTTATTTTTTAAAAATAAGTTGTTAAAGTATTTTTGTATTAAAATTAAAAAAAAAGTGTAAAAAATAAATTTTAAAAGTTAGAATTAAAAATACAAAACGAAATGGAATAAATATAAATAAATTTTTAAATATTAAAAAGCATCATACATAATAACTGATGGATGTTTATATAACAATAGTACTTATAATAAAAAGCTATAAGCGTTTCATGTTATATATAAAGCCAGATGATTATAATATATCGATGTTGTATTTTTTTTATTATATATTTTAAAAAAGCAAGGGTTAAAAGGCCAAATCTCCAAATCTTGATTTTTCATAAAATGATACAGAAAATTGTCTAGTCTTATTAGCATTAGCATTTTATACAAAAAAAATCATCTGTCTCTCAATCTGTCATTTGTAACTATTGTTGTAAATATTACATACATATATATTTTACAAAAAATATATACATACTTCATTGAAAAACCAAGATAAAAACAAAGCTTGAAATATTTGCAAGCATATATTATATTTGTTAAAAATAAAGAACATTTTATATTGTGACAACATTATTTAGTGGCTGTTCGTATTACGACCTTCAACCTATGACATAATATAGGAATTTGCAATTCTAAAAATACATTAAAACTGTAAAATATTTTGTTTTAAGTTAACATTCTGAATTTTTAATTCTTTTAATGTAAATATTTTTTTATTTTATCAATTTAAATTGTTGTTGAAAAACATGTATTGTTTGTATATTATGCTACATTGCAATTTTAATGGACTCTAATTGACTCTGATTAGATAATAAAGATAAAATAAAATGTATTTTTAATTAACTATAAACACATCAAGTAGTCCGTTTATAATTATAATATTCAAAATAATTCATATATACATATTTAGACATTCCATTCTATACATTTCCAAAGAATTCCCATCGAACACCATTATATTGCCACTTTTCCAAACTAACCTTTACAAGATGGCCGCCCTTGACAGTTTATCCAGAATTGCATGCATTTTGACATCTGTCACGCTCTAAAATATATTAGAATACAATTTAATAATTCCTAGGACACCTATGTTAAAACATAAATATTAAATAAATAAAATAAATTAGCCAACATAAATAACTTTATAAGAATCGCAAAATAATAAATTGTCTATTTAAATCTACTCAGCTTAAAACTTATACAGATTATATAATATAATATAGACTAAAGACATTAGGAAATAAAAGTATATAGCGATACTCAATTATTTATTATCTGTTGTCTATTAGAAATCTAAATATCTATGTGTAGTAAAAATAATAATTGTATCGATACATATTAATATATGTGTCGTGATTACCTTCTATATTCCAGTACCTAGACAATGCACGTGTTTATTAATTTTTATTAAAATTAGAATAACATAACGATTTTTCTTTTGTTTTATTTTGTAAGTATGTATTCATTACTTTATAATTTTAATAGGCTTTCAAATTAAATCTTTTACATAAGATAGAGTTACAAATTACTTTGTTTAAGAGGAATATTATTTAAAAAAACAACTATTAATATAACATTATGATTAAAACATAATATTATAATTTTTAATTGAAATTAGGTATTAACTATCAAAATTCCCTACATATTAAATGGGAATGTTGGGATGATGGGAATTTTGACAGGTCATATTTTCAATAAACAAAATCAATCCGGCATAAAACATATACGTAATAAAAAAGTGTAGTTTCTCTGTAAAGTAAACTAAAATAAACATATAAATATATATAATTTACCTGGCACTTTTAACCGCCGGTTTGTTCTTCCCGAGCGCCGCCGCCTTGCGCGGGTCGTACGATGCTCGTCTCTTCCACTTCTCTAGTTCTTGCTTCTTTTGTTCTAAAAAAGTGTTATAATAACTCATAGCTTAAAAGATTTTGTATCAATCAAGTGTTTAGAAATAAAACACTACGCAATTAATTTACAAAGGGGATATAAAATGTTGCTTATATTTAGAATAACAGGAACTTCTGGTTCAAATTGATATATTCTTATAACTACTTATAACTAAAAAAAAACCAGCTTTACGCTGTATCCCACACACAGCAGCAGAAGGAACATAGTGTTGAGACACTCCGATTACTACACTTAAGATTTGTACGTAAAACAGCCTCTCAATATATTGATAAATCTTTCTAGAACATTCCTTACCCATTTCATAGTGCTGAGCACTACCTCTGCTAACTTCTTTCTTCTCACTCGTATTCAAAACTCCCACGTAAGTCTTACTCGGGTCTCTTCTTAGGAAGTTTTTAGGTGAATTTTCAGATTTATATTTAGATATGTCTAAATATCTAGGTTGTATGTGCTCTTTTTGTTTCTTGTGACTGATCGAGGTGGTCGACGATGACATTGAATAGTCACCGCTGTATCTGTAAATTGCAAAAAGCTTCGCTAAATGGGTAGAATATATAGAATGATAAGAATGAAGACCATATTATAATTTTTTATATATTATATATAAACAAAAAAAATATATTATTTTTTTATACTTAAAATGTAAATGTAGATAGATCATTTATTAAAAAATTATAAATGCATTATATAAAAAACTGAACACTTAAAAACAGATATCCAAATAATAGTTTTATTGTACAATAATAATAACATAAATATTTACTACCTCTGTTTAGGCTGTATAGGTGTTTTCTTTGGCCTCATCACAACAGGTGCACTTTCAGGCCCACTCTCCCCCTCAGTGTCGCTAGTATTCAACGAATTCTTCTCATGACTGAAAATAGATGAATTTCTTGGACTACTTCCGTTTGTCGTGGAATTAGTATCACTGTCCAAGATGAAAGTTTTGCGTTTATCTATTGCTTCTTTATAATCTGTGTCTTTGGTTTCATCTGTGTGTTGGTGTTTGCGTCTGTCATTTTGACGTTTGTATTTTTCATGATGTTGGTTCACCTGGAAATATATTTAATTTTGTTTTTTATTGTTAACACTAATAATTCTTTTCGAAACTTGTACTACTTAAGTAGATAAACTTTTATCATAATAGTAAATTCATCTGTCAAGAATAAAAAAAAATTGTTTGAATCAGGATAAGACATAATCGAAGCCTTCCTGGTGCAATAAGGATGTCCTTGTAACCTGATAAAACAAGGTGGCTAAGATATCAATTCTCATTCTGTACATTCTATAAAATACTTTATAATAAACTTACTAATATAAATTATACATAAGCGTAAACCGCTATCTATTAGCTATTTGCTTCACTCTCTCTCTCTCTTTAAATCCTGAACACTCTTAAGTAGAACAATAAAAACTAAGTTAAACAACAATAAAACAATAAAAATAACAATAAAAATTAAGTAAAACTAAGCTTTTAAAAAACTAAGTCTCAATCCACAATAATACTAAAAAAACATAAAAATAAAAGCTAATACTACAAACCTGATATCCAGCCATATAATCCCTCTCCAACATAACACTATCATTGACATGTCTCCGCATGTCCTTCCTAAGATCCAAGATGTCAGAATGTGTGGAAGTTATCATTGGGTCGATTGGAAGAGTGATGTGGTCATCTTCTGTCTCTTCGGAAGAGTAGTCTAGAGTCAAGTCTGCTATGTTGGTAGTATGGAAGGATTGTGAACGGTGTACTGGGGATGAATGGCTGTAAAAAAATATTTTTATTTATTTATTTGTTTCAAACAATTGTCTTTACAAATATGAATGTAATGTAGAAATATGTACTTGAATACATGTAACCAACTTATACAATAATATGTTCTTAATTTATTGTCAATTCTAAAATTATGTTTTGAGAGTCTTTGTAAAGTACACAAGACTCAACCACTCAAAACACATTTTAAAAATGGGAAAAAAAAATCTATTTAATATCCATATTATATACTAGGGATAGTAAGGAAAAAACATCACAAGAACATTTTTATTAAATAAAAAATTACTTAAAATTCACATAAATTACAATATTTATAAAATATTCCATATATACCTGGGAGAACTAAGGTCATCCTTGTTACACTCCTGACGCCTTGCTATCTGCTGTCTCTTTTTGCCTTCTTGAGCAGCCTTCATTGGATCATAGGACGATCTTTTCTTCCAATTGGAGAATTCCATTTCTTTTGTTGCCAGTGCTGATGACGACCGATGTTGGCTTGGTTTCTTCTGGCCTTTAAATGCAAAACAAAAAACATTTAAATATTTTAAATGAAGCTATTTAAACGTGTATATTTAGTATTATACATTTTTGGAAACCCAACGTTTCGACAATAGTTGTTTTTACAGTAGGCTGTGGTCACAATTAAAATCGCCTAGTTAGCTTCATATCTATAGGTATAATATAATGGTAATGGTATCACAAATAATATTATTCAGTGAAGAGACAACTTAGAGGTAGTTCAATTTAGGTCTTCACTTTTGATTAATTCTAGTTAGGTGGGACATAGAAACCAAAATATTTCCTTAGCCATTACTACAGCTCAACGTTTTCTAAACATTTTTATTATTTTAATCTTACCAGTAAGTGATATAATATAATTAACAATCATAAATAATATGAACCATATCAAAGTTTTATCATAACTTTTTTATCAAACAATTCCAAATAAATACAGATAACATTATTTTATGACTAATATTTTTTAGCATTCACTACTCGATTAAAATCATAATAATTGCACTTATGTTATATTGAAACAATCATAATTTATTTCAAATCGATTAATTCAAGGACAGTCATTGTTCTCATTGGCTGAGTGGCAAAATCTTTGTCTCAATCGTATTGTTAAATTAAAAGGTTAGTTCCGTTGTTTATCTGTGCACGTGTCAAGGAGAAATGGCGGCAAACAATAAGATCTTTGTATTTAAAATCAAATAGATTTTTTTAATAAAGAGTTTCTAATCAATTAGAATTGTGGAAAATAAATATTATTCTGTTTTTTGACTTGGTGTTAATTTTCAATAATTATAAGTGAGGTGAGTGAGTGATAGATATAGGCCTGGAGGCCATCGTGTTGCAGTGGCACAACGTGCGACTGTAAACGCCACGGTTGTGGGTTTGTTTTGCCACTTGGAGGAAAGAATTACTTAATATTTTAATTTCTTCGCCCTGGTGTAATTAAATTAAGGCGGCATAGAGTTTCGCCATTCAACACGCAATGTCTGTCAAAAAATTTTGCGCAAATTGGTGAAATAAAATACAAATAGGTAATACCTTTTTCTTGATTCTTCGGATGGACTTCTCTAGTCGAAGATCTAGATTTAGTGAGCCTATTAAGCACCGCCTGTCTCGTTGGTTCAGATATTTTTCGACTCTGATGATTAGCAGGTTTTGATCTTTCTCTTTCTTCTCTGGACACCGGAGGTTCAGACATTCTTGTATTTAATCCTCTTTCCTTACTTGTCACACGTACTGAATTCCTAACTAAACCTGGTCCAAATTTTCTTTGCATTTCTGGAGTATTTGGACATCTTGGTGAATTAGATGGGACCTTGGATTTTAAGTCTGGATACTCTATCCTGCCTCTATGAATCGGCCTCTTAAAGCGCATATCTTGAGATTTATCATAACATCCATTATCGGATTCATCTGAATAATCTTTATATTCCTCGGACTGTCCACTAGATCTTCTTGAAACTAAACGAGGTTCGATGTTATTATTTTTGTTGACGGTACTAAATGAGCTTGAGCGTTTAATCGATGTACCGAAAGCGGTATTGGTATAAGGTTTTTTCGGTTTCCCATCGCTGTATACTCTTTGGTGATTTTTCTTCAGATCTCCTTGGCAACGCGTTGGATCGATTCTATAGTTCTTGGACTCCAAAACGTTGTTTATCAAGACAGTCTTTAAGCAAACTGTTTGGTTAGCGTTACTAACGTCGTTCGTGAAAAATTCTGCAGGATTGCGACCTTCGAACGATCTGTGTCTTGTATGAGTTTTCCTATGTGGTGAAAGAATTGCTTCAACATCATAAGGCGGTCGGTTTGAAAGTGTTTTATCATCAGAACTGTTACTCAGCAAACCTTTCTCAGAATTGGGGCTGTTCATGTTGGAATCGTGTCTTGTGTCCTGGTCCAAGGACCTAGATGCCGTATTGAGCAATACTTTATTAGTTTCCGGGACTTTGGACGACCCAGTGATTACATAATGGCCAGGACTTCTTAAAGGACTGCTATCGCCAGACGTATCTTTCCTTCTTAGCCGATAGTTGAGTGAGTTTGATCGACTTAGTTGTGATAGTGGAAGTCTGGATACAAGTGTCTTTTCGCTAATAAGGCTCGTTGTGAGTGGATTCGGAATGTACGAAGAATTATTTGCCCTGGAGGAGTGCAGCTTAGCTTGCAGGTTAGTAATAGCGTTTTGTGTTTTAAGCAAGTAGGACTCTGTATCTTGTGGCGGTATAAGATCCTGTAACAAATAAAAAATATTACTTAACATTATTATTGTAATAAAAATTTAAACGTGTATGTATACGCCGCTATGGCGCATGGACTAAGCATTTGACTGAACGCGTGACGGTAGTGGGTTCGATTCTCGCTGGGGGCATTGCATTATTTTCATTTCCTCGCTCTGATAATAAGATAAATCTCGGTGTTTCACCACTCAACGTGCAAAATCTCGAAAATCGTAACTTTGAAGTTACATTTCAATATAAAATTCAAACAAAAACGACTACACTTAAATAAAAATTTCACGTATTTTTTTTCTTTTATTTGTTTATGTCAGATTTATATAATTTTCTTTTCGCAACTACAATTTTAAGCCTGATTTAGTTGTGACGGTTAGTAAGCGTGCACTAATTGTGCGTGTTGAAAAAATATATTTTTTTATCTGTAAAATAAGTAAAATTTAAATGACTTAGCAAACAGCTTTTAGAGGCAAGTCGCGGTGCAGAGGCACATGCGTGCGACTGTAAATGCAACAATGAATTCGATTCCCACTCGAAGAAATGAAATATTTCCATTTCCTCGCTCTAATAATGAGCCAAAGTGCGGCGTTGATTTCCTCCACTTGACACGCAATACCTCCGGAATTAGTAAAGTGGGAAACGGAACTGTTTTAATAGGAACGGAGTGTCTTAACACTAAGTTCCCAGATGTGAAGCTAAAAAATTTTTTTTACATAGAACAACTATATCGCAGTGAGGTAGAGGCGTTTGACTATAAGCTCGATAGTCGTAAGTTCTATTTCCACTCGAAGGAATACAACCTCAACCCCAACCTCAAGAGAGAGTGCGGCGTTGAGTTCCACCACTCAATTAATAATTTCTCGAATTTGGGTGGAAACGGAGAACAGAGTGTTTGTTTATGTGCATTTAACAATATTATACATAAGTATTAAATACATATATGTAGATCTTAACTTACTCCAGATCGGAATTCAATACGGTATAACCTCGATAATTGAACCAAATTACAGTCCAACGACCGTGGATTCGATACGGTAACTTTGAACTCACGCTTACTGTGTGTATTATCGGTTAAAGTCTTTAAAAGGTAAAAAACTTTTCAGGGTTTACTTCGTAAAAATACTGGGTGTGAGTCGACTTTTTATTACATTTTTATGTAATTAATTAAAAGAAAAGCCCTTCTTCATTTTTTAAAAATATTTTATAAAATATCAGTTTTAGGTTTTAATTGAGAAAGGTGTATTTATTTACTAAAAAATATATATCAAAGATGTTCATAGATGAACGTTTACGCCGTGAAGAGCTCTTTTCTCTCGATAACTTTAAAATGACGTCATTTGGCCAACTATTAACGTTTACGATCATTTAACACGATGGCATAACATTACTATTATTATACCTAAATGATCTCATTAAAAAAGTATAAAAATATAGAAACTTTCATAAAATATCGTCTTTTATGCGCTTATCTTAGCTACTGCGTTATAGGTAATCTTAAAATGGCAAGAAGTTACAAATATTATATAAACTAGTTTAAATTAACATAGAAAATTATGCTCCTAGTTTATTTGATAAAAATAAGTAAAGCTTTAACTTTACTTATTTTTCTACATATATGCAGAAAGGCGGTGGAAAGCTAGTGTTCAGACACTCCAATTTACATTTTCCATTCAATTTTCAAAACAAAAAAATAAGTTATAGTTATATATATACCTATATATCTATTTCCCCGCTCTAATAGACCAGATAGCGTAACCGCGGTTACAGCGTCTGAATGACCATTACTTACACTTACGATAAATATACACCATAAGTAATAAATAATACATACAGCCAGAGTACAGGCAGGGCATAGTGTTAGGACACTTCGTTTCCCACTTCTCGCCGAATTTTACTAGGCATTGCGTGTTGACTGAACTTAACGCCGAGATTTTGCATTGCTGCCAGAGGGAAGAAATGAAAATATTAACGCATTTCTTCGAGTGGGAATCGAACCCACAACCTGTCACGTTTACAGCACCCCTGCGCCACGACTAGACTCTACCATAAGTAATAAATGTATTTATATATTTTTTTCTTTTTATAGTTTTTAAATAACCAAGCAAAGAGATAATAAGAACCATAAAATAAATATTCTTTCCGCGTTAAATATCCGCGTAACGCGTTAGATAATTCCTCTGTGCGTGATCTGTGCGTATAAATGTTTAGGAAAACCATTTTGTACCAAACTGGGCCAAAAGTGCGGAAACTGCATTTGCAAGAGTAAATTAAAAAAATATTGTAATATTTTGATTGATATACTTTCAATTTTATAGTTGGAAGAGTGAGATATCTTTCATATTTAGTAGTGGTATATAAGAAACATATATTTTTTTCTATCTTTACGCTGTTTGCTGCATATAGAAGGGTAAAGGGAAGACAGAGGGAACCTAGAGTTAAGTTACAATTCCCCTCGCGTTGTTTTAGAGACATTGCGTGTTGAGTAGTTTCGCACGATATAATTCAAATATAGCTATTGCACGTAGTAAAATATAACATACAAATAATAAAATAAATAATAAAATCTCTCACACAAAACTTTCGTCAGAGAAATTACCCATCACTTATCCGAAAATCTATGTATGTACTAATATTATTAAGCTGAAGAGTTTGTGTTTTAAATTAAATGCTTTAATCTCAGGAACCTTGGAAGACCATAGGCTACATTACATGCACTCAAAATATGTCGTATATTTACACACAAAACTCTTCTTTATTTAGATTAGACGCATGTTGCATGAAAAAGCTATACAATAAATAAATAATACAATATTCACAGCTGTATAACAACTAAAATAGGTCTAAACAATTTTCACTATGGTCATCTAGGCTAAGTCTATGCCTAAATAGGTTAACTAGAGCTACAAAGAACGTGGCCGACCGCCGATATAGTCAACTTATACTTTCACCGACCTTCCGCTTGACAATCGCATTCCTTATAACTGTATAAACTATACTGTAGAATAGAATAGATCTTATTTAGTTTATAATATATTTTCGCCATTTTGACACCGTGGCATACATTAAATTTGTTTTGACACATTGTCTAACTGTCTAATAAAAACTAAGAATCTGATCTATATCTAATTGTTGTATTACCCTGAACCTTGGAAATTATATGTAGATTAGATAACAATACACGAGGTACCATCGAGCTGCTCTGATGATGGAATTGGGAGATGGCTGATGGAACGTTAGACTGCCTATAGTAAACATATCTAGTTTGTACTGATTACCACAGCAGGCGTACACAGTGACACAGCTGAGATATGTCTTGTTACCAAAGTAAGGAAATATTTAATTCCCTAGAGAGAGATTGAAGCGACCACCATCGCGTTTTCTGTGAGGCGTTTTGCCACTGCGCCAGGGTGTCCTCAGGTGGAAAATAAAATAATATACAACTATCATTCGATTACCTGCAAATAGTATATCATAATAATATGATCTTAAAATACACCACCATGACTCAATTGTTACTCATGCACATGTAAGTTGAACTTGAAGCGACCTTTGACCAAAAATGAACACAGCACAGTACAGCCTCTACAAGGCCAGGTCTCGTGTAGATGTGTTGATGATTGCGCATGATCGATTGAATGAAGACTTCATTTCCTATAGGTAGATATGTAAACAGATAGAAACAATTATAAATTTTTACTTAAATAATTAATAATCACTTAAAATACTCTATCAAAAAGTAGGTACCTACTATATTATCAAATTTTTCAAAGTTAATAAAAATATTGAATAAGAATTGAAATTTATTTAATCAAATGTTTCTAGTGTTGCGGCCAGTCGTATCATACAGCACAAGCGTGGGACTGTAAACGCAAACAGCTCGTGGGTTCGATTCCCTCTCGAGAAAATGAATTTAATACTTCCTCAGTCTGATTCGTTATCAAAACAGCAGCAGCAAAACGCAGCGTTGAGTTCTGCCACTCATCACGCGATGCCTCCAGAATTCTGAGGAAAGTGGGAAACAGAAATGGCTCAATGGCAACGGACTGTCTTGACACTAGGTTCCCAGATTCCCTCTTGCTTACCCTGCTATGTGGGGGCATTCTGCGTGAAGCTAAGTAAATTAAATTTCCAATAGTCTGGTTTCCATCATAATTTTAATATTTTGTTTTAAAAAAGATCTAGACCAAAACTTGTAATAAGTTTAAAATAACCAATAGATGACATAAAGATGAGTAGTAGTAAAAAATAAAGATGACACATCTAATGATCACATCTATACTAACTATATAGGTACTATACTTATATATGTATATTCGTACACAATTATATCATAAACAACTCAAAAGGTATTTATGAAGATTCACATATGATTATTGTTCGCTTATATCTACTAGCAAGAGCTAGATTTTATTATTAATTTAAATAACGTGGTCATTGCTTAAGACACTGTTACGGTATTTTTAATAAGAGAAATGTATAATTTCCGTTTACAAAACGTTTAACAACTTACTAAATTGTTTTAATTGCTTTAGTTTCCGCTCTTATTTAAGTAACTCTACATAACCAGAGTTACTTGTCAGTGTAAATCCTTTTTAGAAAATATTTCAGCAAAATTAAGAGTAAAATTCTCTGCCTGCGGGATGCTGCGTGCGGGATACAGCGTGAAGCTGATTTGATTTAATAAAATTTTTATTAATACTTTATCACTTAACGATCATAATAAAATAAAAGTAGGCATTTTAAAAACTCTATGGCAACATTAGCATAAAATAAAAAAAAGAAACCTACTAAACTACTTATTTAAATTAATCTGTCCATAAAAACAAGTCCGCCCACTTGCTCTAACAGTGAACTGTGATGCGAAACACTTATTATTTTATTATATTATTTATACACATTTTCACAATTTATTAATTTAGTACCTATAAAAATAAAAATACATAATATAATTCTTTATATTCAATCATCTTAATTACCTACATACTCTAAAAATTTAATTGGACTACACCCTTATTTCAAACGATATGTAATACCAACTTGTCAAGCAGTATTATGAATAAAGGGGAAAGAAACAAAAGGCTGTGGATGAGAGGAAGTGAGTCATCAACAGGTGCGTATACCCTATAGGGTATACCTAATGGTACAAGCTTCAAAACTAATTATTATTTACATTTCTTACGCCACGGTCACGGTTGATTTTTGTTTTAGTTTCACGCTGTAACCTGCATATAGCAGGATAGGTAGAGGGAACATGGGAACCTAGTGTTAGGCAGACAGAAACTAAAGTTACGACACTCCTTATCCCACCCATTTTCTATTCAATTTAGACACAACGGCGGCCTCATCATATAGCACAGTTATGTTAGGTTAGTCAGTCAGTCAGTCAGGCGTATACACTTGTACCCACCTGACTGGTGCGACGCGTTTGGATTCGGGTCGTCTCCTAAAATGGAGAATTTAAAAATATTTTTCGGTTCTATGGTTTGGTAACAGAAGATCAGGTTTTCAGTTTACGATGAAGCTTCAGTGTAATTTTATTTAAATAGAAATTAAACAATGAATGAAATTCGGAGAAGAAAAATTTCTTTACACATCTTTAGTTTATTTTCTAATATGCTTTTCTATTTAAAAGCTTTCTTTTTCACGATAAGAGGGCTTATCTTATTTTTAATAAATAATTCCCCGCTTAATGCTATAGCTTACACCGCACACAAGGACCTACTGTCGTGACCGTCAGACCGTGCATCCGCTCCGTCTACCTTAGTTTAAAAGTTTATGTTTGTTTACAAACCTTTTTTAATGATCTGTTTTACATTTGAGATTTTTAAATATATCTTTAATCTATCTCAGGTAAATGAACACATAGTTTACAATGAGCTGAAATAACACAGTTTATATTGAGGTTAATTTTGTTTGTATATATATAACGCATCGTTGAGTTCTGTTACTCAACACGCAATGTCTCGAAAATTAGAGGGAAATTGTGGCACGGATAATTTAACACTAGTTTGCCTGTACCTATCCTGGTATGCGGGAGAAAAATTAACGCCACTCCGTTCCCTACACACCGCCTAATTTTAAAGACATTGCGAGTTGAGCAGCGAAACTTAACGCCGAGCTTTGCTTCGTTACCGAACTGAACAAATGAAAATAATTCATTACCTCGAATGAAAATCAAACCCACAACCACTCAATCATTACGACAGCTCCTTCTTTAGTATATTTACGAAAATATCGCTATAATGTTACAACTTGGGACAGTAAAACAGGATACACTTGCGGCGTACCCGTCGAGGCGTGCGTCCACACCTCGCTGTGCGGCTATAGCCATATAGTCTCTACACCGTAACTTGTACGTTAAATGGACGCGATTTTATAATTACTTTGGTTATCAACTAAAAATATTTTAAACCTTGTTAATAATATGAATATACCTATATCTATTTCGTTTTATATTTAGATTTTTTTCTTAATTACCAGCTTCACGCTGTATCCCTCATACAGCAGGGTAGGCAGAGGGAACGTAGTGTTAGGCATTGCGTGTTGTGCAGCGGAACTCAACCCCGCTCTTTGCCTCGTTATCAGAGCGAACAAATTAAAATATTCATAATATAATAATGTCGAGTGGGAATCGAACCCTCCTCGAACTGTTGCGTTTACAGTCAGAGGCTTGTGCCCCTGAGATATTACTATAATTATATCTTAGTATATAATATGGAAAGTCTAGCCGTCACGGAGCTAACTTTTCCGGTATCTCTCGATTGATCAAAACTATATCTAGGTATATCTATATAGATATATCTTATCTTTTTAGGAGAAAGGTATTACGAAACTTGTACCATTTTATTATCTTCAATATTATGCGAAGTAGACTTACGATATATATTTAATTTAGTACTTGTCTAAACTAAAATATTTTGTATTAATATACAANCCCCTGAGATATTACTATAATTATATCTTAGTATATAATATGGAAAGTCTAGCCGTCACGGAGCTAACTTTTCCGGTAACTCTCGATTGATCAAAACTATATCTAGGTATATCTATATAGATATATCTTATCTTTTTAGGAGAAAGGTATTACGAAACTTGTACCATTTTATTATCTTAAATATTATGCAACATAGACTTACAATATATATTTAATTTAGTACTTGTCTAAAATATTTTGTATTAATATACAATCTGTATCTTACTGTAAAATAAGGATAAAAAACAATATCTTTACAACTTTCAATAAATGATCCGAGTCTAGTTAAAAAAAAAAACAAAGATAATAGAAACTTTATCATCTGTGAGTTTCTCAATTTCATTTAAAATGTCAAATAGCGAATTCCATTTTAGAATTGCCAAACACTCCTATTTATAATTGTTTGTTTGAAAATAGACGTTATTGCTCAGAAAATAGGATTCTATTTAAAATAAAGTAAATATATGACGGCATATAATGGCCGCTCCTTTCCACCTGTACGGGTTAATTAAATAAATTTATAGCTAAACAACAGTTTCGTTTATTATACATATTTAAAAGGATAGAAAGTAAATGTAATATTTATAATAATGTTTTACAACTTTTATTTTTAAATTGTAAAAAGAAACGTTACGTTTAAATAATATTTAAAATAATAATAATTGTATTGATAGTCTTTAGAAGTTAATTAAATGACAAAGCCTACAAAGTGTAAAACGGCAAATCTTTGCGTATCATCTTTAGCGGTTTTCACTCTAGTAATTTATAAGTAGGTAGATATCTGACAGTTACTTTTTAATTAATTATAAAAAATAATTACGAGTTCCGCAACGCAGCATTACCTCTATAATACAAAGGGAAAAAAGAGGACTATATGTATATGTTTTTATAATATATATTACACAATTCTTATATTTCTCATTCATATTAGACCTATCTTAGAAATAGAAGACGTTCTAAACTAAAACTAAAGTCTAATATTGTTAACCGGGTACATGCTCACGATATTTCACGTTTTCAACATTTGAAATGGGGTCGCCTCTTTACGCGTCCTTGACAGATCGAGAAAAACTAACATAGATGTACCGTTAATATAAATAAATGTTGCACAATGATTTTAAACAAGTATATTTTTTTATATTTCCCCATTTAGCCTCTGAGCTGCGTTGACTTTGCAATAACTATTATTCTTTTTTTTAGCTTCATAGCTACCGCACATAGCTAGGTAAGCAGATGAAATATAGGAACTCCGTATTAACACACTCCGTTCCCTTTACGACACTTTCGTTGTTCTCTTTCCGCCGAAATCTTGAGACAATGTGTGTTGAGTGGCGGAACTCAAAACTGCGCTTTGCCTCGTTAATAAGCAGAAATGAAAATATTACATATTTCATTCCCCAAGTGGGAATCGAACCCACAATCGTTTACTGTCGCGCGCTTGCCCTTGCCCCTACGCAACGACGGTCGATGATTTATTACTAAGTTATAATTATTAACAGATTTTCTCCTGTGTAGTGACTAACTAAAACGAAGAAGATAAAAAGACATGCAATTCATATAATTACACATATAGCTGGCGCATATCCAAATTGTTTATTATTTTGGCATCAGTACCACATTTAACGTCGGCTTTTTATAGAGATTTATATTTTTACATCTGCGACAATGATATAAATATATCATCATAATTATTGATTAAATGACAATTTATATTATTTATTATAAACTATTAACTAATAATGAAAGCTAAAATTGCAAAACTAATATAAAATACGCTACGCTTACATTTTACAAAGCGAGCCTTTTAAGAAAAATAGATTTACTTAAGTTAGACCATAGAAAGATTTTTACATGAGATAGGTAAGATTTTTCAATCTATAGGTATTAGTTACTCTTATAAATTACATAACTGACATAGTAAATTACAAAAAAACTAGGATAAGATAAACTTACAAAACGTTAAAACGTTACTGGTTTACATCAACCTCACTCCATTAGAAAAATCCATTAGTGAATGCCATCTATACATATATTTATTTTATAATAACATAAAAAATTTCAACGTTTTCATAAAAAATATATAAAACATTTAAAAGTTTTACTGACTGAGATTTACAAATAATAAAATTTCATTAGTTCGTAGAAAATTAAATGTAATTAGATTTAGTTTTGTTAGAGCTATACCCACGGTATAACACGCATGACCCGGGGTTGTCGCAGAGGACTAGTGTCAAAAGATTGCATTTTCCGCTTTCCACGCGAATTCGAAACAAAAATAAAAGTTTATTAATAATAGCTTTATTTGTTTTTAACCGACAACCAGTCACAATTTGTGTCTTTGCACCCCGGCCCTTGTCTCAAAAAAAGAACTGACTGATTGATAATAGTTTACAAAAGCTAAAAAATATCGTTATTTTCTCAATAAAGTTTATGTAAATTCTAACATAAACCACCCTAATTGCCCATATGGAAAATATCTTAGCCATTAACTAATATAAACAAACATTAGACTAAACACTACAGATACAGAAACATTATGTACGTGCTTAACGAGCTTAAAGCCCAAGGTATTGATTGCCTTCTACACATTATATTGTAATACTTGATGCCATCTTGAGGCAAATATAAAGTAAATAATTCTATTCTATATTTTCTATTCTCCACTAAGTACACAGAATGAAAAGAAAGAGTACGGAAATGAGCGTGAAGATTTAACCAAATAAAAGCCCAGCTTGTCAAAAAAACATAATAACCTGTCAAAATTGGACACAGACTATTAAGTATTCTACATACTGCATCTAGACAATATGGCGGCCGTTTTGTATGGCGCCATACAACTTACAACATAATTTTAACACAATCGTGGTCACGTCACAAATTTACATGCGTACCGTAGCTGAATTTACAATGGCATTGCCTTTAATACATTTTATATTCTATTTCTTTACTGATAAAGATGATTTCACGTAAACACGCGTTGTATGAAGACATAAATATTCAGTACTGTACAAAACTCATACATTTCGTTCCCAGGTGTATTTCTTAGTACAGATTATAATCAAATTTTGAATTTTACATTATATTTTTGTATTTCACAGACAAGAGATTTAGACATCATGAAGCCACTTTATTTGTCTTATTTTCACAATTTTTAATAGAATTAAATTAGTATACTTTTTAAGCTTCACGCTGTATTCCGCATATAGCAGCGTAGGAAGAGGGAACATAGTGTTAAGACACTCCATTACCCGTTCCCAACAAACCGACAAATTTTCAAGACATTGCGTTATGAGGGACCTTCAATAAATTATTATGTTATTTACATTCTAAACTAATTTATTACTGTGTAAATGATATTTGGTATCACTTATCTAAAGCTCCGATAGATTTAGTCATCAAAGTTTATCTTGCCGAATATATCTATGACGTATTTGATAGCAATATGAATATAAATTTTCAAAATGTACAGCATATTAGCAATTTCACATCTTTGCATTGGTAAGACAAAGCGCGGCGTTGAGTTTCGCTACTCAAGCTACTCAACACTAAACTCGACTTCAAGTAAAATGGTCGAGAACGCTAGGTTCTTTCAGCCTGTCCTACGTTTCGTATAAAGATGACTTAAAAACAGTAATTTAATTATACTATTCTGATACAGCTAGGAGCTAGGACATATATAAGCGCGATAGTTATCTATTCAAATTCCAGTGGCATATCGGTCACCATTCAACACATAATCAAATATTTACAAAAAAAAAACAAAAGAATCTCGATTAAGACATTATGGAAAATAACAAATTATGGGGTCAATAATCTCATAATAAGAAAATTGTACAATTAATATAAAATAAAAAATAAATAAACATACTTTCTTCAACATATAAAAGTAATATTATAATTTTTATTAATATAATAAATTAATATGTTATTGCCGCGATTGGAATATAAAGCAGATATTTCACTTGTATCAATATATTTAATAAATTATAGAGTTATATAAATTATAAATATTTATAAGTAAAAATATATACATTACAAGTTATTTATGTTTTTAATAACTAATTTACGCAAGTCATTTAATAACTAATCCATTAATTATTTTCCTTAACACAGGACAAACATTACAAACATAATGAAAACTCATTGAGTTCTTTAAACGACTACTCTTACAAAACTTTTTTATTCGACAACTGTATTTTTTTTAATATAAGATTTATCAGCAATTATCCACATAAACCACTGAGAAAGCTGTTTTCGGGTAGACTTTTCAAATATTCATCTCACTTAATTAAAACATAATTATGTGGGATACGTAAAAATGTTATATATTTTTTTAATTAGAGTACTTAATGTGTATATATAAAAAAAACACGTGTCCATCTGTCATTATAAACAGGTGCAGCGTTGAAACGTCATTGCGGAAATAAAGGTACGGAAGTCTTGTTTTTTATGTTCATTTATATGAGCTTTCTCAGTTATTGCTTACAAGCAAATGCACCAATTTTACAAAACCAAATACCGTAAAGAACGGAGTGTCTTAACACTAGATTATCTCTGCTTACTCTGCTATAGATATTTTTTTGTTTCACGTTACACGTCACAGAGTGATACTGAACTGTTTATACACCTTTGTATTCCTAACTTTTAGCCCAATTTTTAAAATATTTAAGAAATAAAAATAATTTTCGCCCTAAATGGGAGCCGAACCCATGGCGCTTACAGTTAGACGTTGTGCCCCTACTACGCCACGACGGCTTCAATGTTAACAATTGTAGTAGACTGGTGTAATTGGTGTTAATTGACCATCAGTTACTTTTTGTCTTTTACACATCTCTCGTATTAGGTTCCACTCTTAACTCTCTATAACTCTCTACTAGCTAAATTTAAGCCGTATGTATTTTTACAGTAGGTTTTTTTTTTGTTAAAAAAAACCTTGTAGTACCGTGAATAGTGTTTGAAATAAAAAACATTCACTAATAAAAAATATTTTCTTAAAAGCTATAAAATGAACTATCACTGTCTTATTACAAAAATCGAAATATAGAAAAAATATATAACTTAAAAATATAAACTTGGAACACACTATTCAATTCAAAAATTAAAATTTAAAACAATAACGCTTAGTCAGAGATCGTTGCTCCCGACTCCCGCGCACAATATGGCGGGTAGGGTTACCAATTATGTGAATTACTTTATTAAAAAAAATGTCCCTTAAGGCATATGCTTTCTTTTTTTTAATATTTATGCATCTGTTTTTAGCATATGCGTAGAAAACCGGTTAATAAGTCACTTCCTTTTGTATATTTTAGAGAATGTGGATTAAATTACATATCGAATTATGGTACTTTATATAACCCTTATAAACATATCGTTGCCCCAAGGCAACAATGACGAATTTGCAGTTTTTAAATATTTTGCTCGAGACACAAAGTTTATAAATAGTCTCTACATATATATATATTGACATATTAAAGCTTTTTTGTTATATATTTACACTGCAGTTAAGTCATCGTTGAAGCAAATGAACTTTGTTAAAGACATGCTTTACGGATTATGTGTAAAAATCCATATGTCCAACGAATTGTTACATAAATAAACATACCTAACCAATTGTTGCCAAACTAAACAAAAAATATACAGACCTTTTACACATAAAAACATTAAGGTCTGCTATATTTATCAAATAATAAAATAATAAATTAATTATGACATTAAAATAATTCTAAAAAGAATTTAAAAAAATCAAGAAACAGAAGCATCTTCCATCACAAAGTAAACAACTTTTTATAAAAACACATGGCTTCCCTGCCTAGAAAAGACAGCTTCCGCCATATTTTAATATTATTGTTTATCTTTCATACATCCCATTTATTATAATTTATGGTATGTTATTACAGCTATGAAAGATTATACTAATACTGTAAATACTTAGCTGATGAGTTATTAGTGGAACACTTATGGAGGGAGAAGGCATAAAAACAAACAAATTCGTTCCAAAAATCAACACCGGAATCGCATATGCTAAGGAAATTGTCAATTACAATATATTGTTAAATAATAATAATGCTAATAATATAAAGTATGTCCAATACAGGGCAACCTTAGATGGTATGATGATGATGATGATGATGAGGCCGTGGTGACACAGTGGTGACACGTTGTGGGTTCGATTCCCAATCAGGGAAATGAAATATTTAATATTTTTATTTACATTAGTCGTTATGGTAGGGAGAAAAACCGCGGTACAGAGATTCTCCATTCAACATGCAGTAGGTACCTACAGAATTAAGTAAAAACGGGAGTACGATATTGTCTTAATGGGAACAGAGTGTCCTAAATCCTAATACCTAATACTTATAACACAAACAAAATATATGTCCTCATAGCTAAGTTAGACGTAAAGGAAGAACGGATCGCCACTTATAAGGCATTATGATTAACAGCGGAAGTGTCATCAAGTGTACGTACGCCTACACTGTCAGTATAAGTACGTGTACGTATCCAATAATGGTTACTTACCGCGTATATATTTTTAAATAAACTACAAACATTTTATAATATATTATAAAATATCATTGTTGTTCTGTCTTCCTGAATTTAAATTTAATTTGTTTTTATGCAAGGCTGTAATATAAAAAAAGCTTCTTGTTACTAAAATATAATATGTTATAAAACATTACATATTTTTAAATAGCATATACACTTCTTCGTTCTCCACCGTTTGATTTTTAGCCTTCTTTAAAGACATTGCGTGTTGGGCGTAACTCAACGCCGCGCACCACACGGTAGAACCGACACACAAATGTTTGAACTATTAATATTTCCCCAATTTCCCAAATCTATTCACTGTGGTATTCCAATAAGATTAATAAAAAAGCAATTTGAATACATTTGTTTTTAATGCCCATACACTCGAATTAAATTACCAAAAGTGCTGCCCCAAAATGGCCAAAGATAAAATTTAAAATCGATATTATATTTTACGATAATGCAAACAGTTTAACTTTTCGCCATCCGTCTGTGGTGGTCCAAAGGAACAGCGGTTTGGGTTTGTAAATTTTAAAAGATTATATTTAAATTATTATCGTATGAGGAAACAAACGAACTGCTCCTGTAGATAAAGCGCAGCGTTAAGTCCCGCCACTTAACTCACTCGAAAATTCTGGCGGAAAATCGGGAAGTGTAACCTTAGGTTCTCACTATAAACGGGAACAGGCATGAAGTTATTTTTTTATCAAGCACTATGCTTGCGTATTTTGCATAGCAGAGTAGGCAGAAGGACCCTGGGGTGCTAAGAAACTCCGTTCCTCACTTTCCGCCAAATTCTAAAGGCTTTGCGTGTTGAGTGGCGGGAATCACGGCCGCTCTTTACCTCGTTATCAGAGAGAAAATGCCACAACTGGCCTCAAAAATAAATCTAAAAATAACCACTAACATCAAGAATTTTGAGAACAAAAGCACGTAATAAACCAGAAAACAATATTCCATCGTAACAGTTCGCATGTACATTATTGTTTACGATTACAGCGCGGCGTGAGTCAGACTAAATCTAGACTGTGGTCGTGTGAACACTCGCCACGTGTAGAGGCGTCGTAATATATAAATAGAATTTGCAGAATTTTATCATCTTCTTCACGCTGTATCCCGCAAATAGCAGGGTAGGCAATAACCTAGTGTAGAGACACTCCGTTTCTCACTTTCCACCGCTAGATACATTAGGCAGAGCGAAGATATGAAAATATTATTAGTTAGCAATTTATTCCCTTGAGTAGGAATCGAACCAACATTAGTCGCATTTACAGTAAAATGCTCTTATTTTTGTTTTTCATTTTACATTATTTTAATTACTTCCCGCTATATCCTGGCATATAGAAGACACACCGTTCCCCACGCACTATTCCCTTCTAGAAACATGGCGTGTGAGTGACTAAGCCAGGCTCTTTTCGTATATCCTAACTAATTATTTTATAAGGTATAAATAAAAAAATACGTCTGAGAAAAAATATAGTAATTCAAATTCAAATAAAGCATTATTTGCAATAAAATTGCAATAAAGCATTATTTTGTATTAAGAACAATTTAATGAATATATCCTCAGCAGTAATGGTTTCCAAGAATCTTTTTCTCGACAATAATAATACAGTAATACCACAACAATCAACTAATAATTGAAAGTGTAACAGATTAGAACACGACATGTTACGTTTAGAAAGTCTGTATTTCACTTTAAATTATCAATTTCATGATAAATTCAGCTATTAGTTTTAAATAAAACACAGTTACTCTCTGAAATAAAAACATGAAATAAAAAAAAACTGCATTAACAGTAAAACAGAATAAAAAATAAAAATTGCAATCGTGACTCGACATCGCAACTGTCATAAGTCATTGTTGCGCGCCATTTTTTACCGCGAAAGTTTTGACAGGTGATTCATATTCGGCATTCGTACTTGATCTGAATACTTTAGACTACCAAAAAGGTATCGTTTTAATTCGTGTATTTTTTATATATAATTGCTTATCGCGCCTTATTGTGACGGAAAATATTGTATAAAAAAACTGGTGTTAAATTACTTTAATTACCTCTATTAATATGTGAGAAAATATTTAATTTATAAATGTGAAAGCTTTAGTTTAATTTACGTAAAGGCTATTTAAAATATTATTTAAAAAAATAAAGTAGTATGTGGATTTTTTAATATTTGGTGGTTCAGTTTGTTTAAATTGGAGATCCCTATTACCCAGTAGGCCCTGATGAATTTCCAAGGCACGGAGTTACAATATCTATCTTATACATACTGTCAAATATTTGAAAATTTGAATGTGCAATTTTTAATATTATAAGATGTAATATAAGGTTTTTACGTTAAATATGATCAATAAAATTAATCCTTTTAGTATATTAAATACTTATTTTGCAAATGCGAAAAATAAATAATAATGAATTAATATAACATTTGAATAAACACTGCGTCGTCAAACAAAATTTAGATAAGTAATAGATAAATTAACAAATTACAATAGCAATTAGCATTACTTATGAAATAATACAAAATCTCACGCTGCAGCTTAGTGCTGTTTAGTAATTTGATTAGATAAGCAGTCAGATTCGTAAAGTTTTTTAGCTTTACCGTAAAGCCGTATATACCGTATAAAACAGGGTAGCTAGAAGGAACCTGGGAACCAATAAGACACTTCTTTTACATTAACATACTTCCATTTCGCCATCTTTCGGAGGCATTGCGTGTTAAGTGGCGGAACTCAGCTCCGCGCTTTTGCCTTATTACCAGAGCGAGGAATTGAGAATATTACATATATCATTTCCTCGAGTGGGAATTGAACCATTGGCCTGTAGCGTTTACAATCGCAAGCTTGTGCATGTAATCATTATTAAATATTAATCAGCCACTCTGAGAAGAACTTAACCACTCTTAAACAACAATTAATCTTCATCTCTTTTCTCAGCTATCTTCATCACATTCAATTTAAAACAAAACAAAATGACTAGGATCGGTCATTTGAAAGGATATAAATCGTCAGTTCACAGCTATAAATCAATCCAAAGGACTTCCTGGTTAGACACAATTAAACACGACCACTAACATCACGAGATTCACGAGTGTTGTTCTTACATGTTAGCTGAGGCTATAAATATAAATATTATTTTATTGATGCAAGTTTTAGCTATAACAATTGCAGTTATTATTTTATAGATATGGACCCAAGGTGCAGATATGGACCCAATTTTCGCTGAAAGAATTCCTACTATTTTTGAAACTAAAAAAATTATAAACATAGAGGTAAAATATTAATATATTTTTTAATAACCATCATACAATACAAACATATCGACATTTCGTGAAATCGAATGTTATAATCGATTTATGATAAGAAATATGATAAGATAAACAATATAATGTTTTCAACGTTTAGAATCAAGACTTCGTTAATTGCTTGAGTATGTATTATTTATCTATTTCAGTTTTATGCTGTATCCCGCATATAGCAAGGTAGGCAACGGGAACCCAGTGATAAGAACCCAGCCTTCGATCACTGCGCTACGTTTTAAGTTTGTACCTAATATGGATTACATACTTCCAATCCTATAATAATTCTAAAAATAATATTTAAATATTAACTCAGAAATTCCTCGTTTTATCGTACAAAAAGTATTAAAGGTTATAAAGAAACAGGAAAAATAAAAAAAAACACATTAATAAAGTAAAGCAAAGTAATAAAGGAAATATTATACCTATTGCTACTTATGCAACAGATAATAACAAAAAGATAATTAAATGATCATTATCTACGTTTAAAAGGCTTGAAAGATGCGAAATGCGCAATCGTTTAACATATTATATTTATTTAATTTAAAAAGTACTTAAGTTATAATTTTTATAAACAGTGTGTTTTTTGTTATTTATTTTATTTAGCTTTATGTAGGTAGAGGGAACTTAAGAGTACGTAGAGTTTAGCCCTTGTGTTCCGCACTTTCCGCCGAATTTTAGAGACATTTCGCGTTGAGTGGTAAACTCGACGCCCGAAAAAACGTCGCATTACAGGAGTGTAATAACACTACATTCCCCCTGCCTACCCTACTGTATTACAAAACACGAACACTACGATATATATGTAGATATATAAATTGCACTTGCATTAAATTGCACCATTGATGGTGTCCAAAAATAATCGATATAACAAATATCTTTAAAAAGAAGTTCTTTCCTTATGACAAAAAAGTTCATGCTACCTAAAAATCTCATTTAAAACACCAATTACACTGACATTTCTTAAAGACGAATAGTAATTGACAGTACAAAAAAAACAATAAAAACTTTTTTTTAATAATTTATTTTTCTTAATTTTAATCTTATAATAGCTACTTCGAACAATAAGTTTTCTTTTAGATCTCCATCGATACGAAACTTCAATCACATCATGTTGTTATTTTTTTTCTGTATTTTTAATAAACGGCCTGAGTTTTATACGTAACCAGGTTTGTGTACGATTTCGACTGTTTCGTCGAATAGAAACAAGTAAGGGAGGATCCAGTCTATGGTGTCAGCCACGGTTCGTTCTCCGTCCGATCTCTTATTTTTGTATGAAAATATTCTTATATATGCGATTGGACCGGCCAGGTTCGTTCAATATATATACAAATAGTAATTCAGGTAAAAGTCAATTAGCAGTAGATATTTATATTCACTTTAACAAAATATATATATCAATTCATTCACAGATAAAATAAAAAAGTAATTTAATTCAGACTACGACTTCCTCAATCATATATAATGATATAATTTCCCTCCACATATAATAAGAGTCACGTTATTCATCTTAATCGTGCTACAAGATCATCCCACAGATTATTTAGACGTACAGACATAGGTAATTACATTTTTCCGTTATTGAAACTGATAAATTTTAAGAATAAATATTTTACTGTATAGTTTTTTTTAAAATAGCACTCGGTCGTTTAAAGCTGTTTTTTTTAATATATCATACAGCCTTCCTCCATATAATTTATATAACTTCGCGTTATATCCCGCACAAAGCAGGCAAATGGAACTCAACGCCGCGTTTTCCCTCTTTACCCGAGCGAGAGACATTAAATATGAAATATTTCATTTCCCCGAGTGGGAATAGAACTCATAACTGTCGCGTTTAGTCATACCCTTGTGGCACGGGGCTACGACGGTCTCATAAATGGAGTATCGAATAGTATAAAAACTTTTGAATTTAAGCCAAACAAATTTTTTACTCGTTTTGAGCTGACTATATAATAAATTAAACTTTATAATACATTTATTTTCTTGACATATTTAATTCCGTAATGGACTGAACATTAGAAAGCAGCGGTAAATTTTTGTACCGTATTTGAATATTATTTATACATATAAAGTGGGTAAATACAATTCTATATTGTTTGATTATTGAATAGATGTAATTTATTAAACGCTGAGGTAGTCGTGGCGCAGTGAGAAAACGTCTGAGTGCAAGCGCGACGGTTGTGGATTCGATACCTACTCGGGGAACGAATTATTTTCAAATTCACGCTCTGTGAAGGTTCAGCGAGACGTTCAGTTCTGTCACTCACTACCAATGTTTCGAGAATTGGGCGATGCTTGGGAAACGGAATGTTTTAGCACTATATTTAATCTGCCTGTCTTGATGTATGCGAGATTCAGAGTGAAGTTTCTTTTAATTTCTCTTCTTCTTCTCGGCAAGTCCACTTTCAGATTAATTATTATAATAGAAAAATCCTACAATATGTAAGGCACTTACAAATTACAATTGTTCCGATACAATACAATATTTATTTCTTTTCTTTTGTGAGATCTTCAAACTTGACTACCAACAGAGGAGCTCTACTTGCTGGGTATCTATTTAAACTATTTGACTATGAAGTATTATCTTATATAGACAGACCATCTACTCCAAAATCGAACTTACAAACACATACAAATAAAGTAATTGTGTTTGTAAGCTCAATTTCAGAGTAGACGGCCTATACAAGTAAATTATTCCGGGAATAGTTGCTAAATTATTTTCCTTAACCGATATTACATATGAAAGTAAAACAATTACATAATAAATATACGTATATAGTGTACACACAATGGCTACGAGCGTGTCAGTGAAAACGTAAGGTCACATACCGTTGTGCTTAGTCAAATGAACATCTAAAACAAGTTTTGACTTTGAAATCGCTGGTAAGAGGATATGGATTACAGTTAGTTTCATTTTTTACTGACATTACTTTTAAATTTAGAAACTTCCTTCTATATACCTATTTTTAAATGAATTTTTAAGATAATTTAACTTAAAATCATTTTACTTAAGTTATTTAATTTGTAAAAGACTTCAAAACAAAACAAAAATAAAAATTAGTAGTTTCGGAAAAATGTCTCCAAGAAATATTAAATAGATGATAAAAATATAATAATAATAATAAAATGCATGACACAATATGGCCACCAGCACTAACCAGAATACCTCCTTTCGACACGCCGAGCTTCGTGTCACAATCGATCATTAGATACAAGACTAAAGGTTGGTACACATATATCGAGATATAATAAAACGTTAAAACAATACTGGTGGTAATATAGGGGTGAGGCCAGTCGTGGCGCAGAGATACTAAATGTGACTGTAAACGCAACTGGTTGTGGGTTCGATCCCCACTCGACGAAATGAAATATTTATTTAAATTCCAGTTCCGCCACTCAACAGACAATGCCTCCAGAATTCGACGGGAAGTGGGGAATGGAGTGTATTAATACTAGGTTCTCTCCGCCTACCTTGCTGTGTGCGGGATACAGCGTGAAGCTGACTTAGTTTTTTCATTCAATTTTAATTTCTAAATAATTTCAATTTCTTGCATTTTGCAAGTATATTGTTTGAACTCAACTAATATAATCCACTGTAGCTGTATGTGGGCCGTCTCGCGAGCCCGTTGCGGTTTTAATACCAGCCTCTTAGCCTATTTACAAGGAAATCGTATTTAAGTTTGCGCTAGTACTTTTTAGAAGTAATTGTTATATGAGATTGAGATATTTTGTTAAAAAAATAGGAAATATAGATAGTATTTTTTTCTACTTATATTCAAATAGTGGTCACTCACATTATTGTGTGCTTCGTCAGCTTTAAGAATTGTAGTTTTCTGAGGAATTTTGAGAGGTTTTCCTTTCTTAGCGCTCCCCTACACTCCCTATCCACCTACATGCAAAATTAAATCTTTCTAATACTAGTAGTTTCGTCTGTGTGTTAATTGTCAGTAAGTAAGTAAACGAAGACAAAGAGCTTTATATGTTTCCCCCTGCACACCTCGAAATAGTCCCCAGATATGCGTAAACAACATAAAATCGACTTCACGCTGTATCCCGCACACAGTAGGGTAAGCAGAGAGGCAAAGTACTGAGTGACTGAACTACTACTGCGCCCAGAGATACTAGCAGTATGCGAATTAAGACATTAACATAGAAAATAAACAAAAAACCATGTATACTCTACATTACTATAAAATTTCTACCAAACCCTAATGGCAATCTTTTAACATTAACATTCTCGAAGCATCTGTCGCGCCTCGCGAAGACCACAATAGCCGAGCGGAAATTCCTGATTCATTCATCATTTTATAGTTAAATTGTAAATACGTGTAAATTCCAAATTCACAATGTAAAAGTTTGTTTCTTCCAGGGCCTAGAATCTAGGTACAGTCACTGTGATAAAGACAACGAATATTTTTTCTTAAATATTACGTACTTTATAGTCTAAAAAAATTCTTGTAATGGAATTGTATTTTTGTAAAACTCTCCATTTTATCAAAATCAAATATTTGTTTTTGATAAAATGGAGAGAATGCAGAAACAAACACACACACTAACTTAATTTTAGCTAGTTCACAATCTAAGCACAGATGTAAAAGTTGCCTTATATTATATTGCACATCATAGTTCTACAATCACTCATGTTCATACATCTCGGTATACATTACGCAAACTAAAATAAAAAACAAATATAATATTAATTATAAGTAACCAGATCAGATTGAAGTAAGCCAGAGAGGTAATTAATTAAAATGACTGACACGTTTGACAGAAAAAGTTCACTGAATTGAAACAAAAAAATAAAAAAAAGCTTAAAATGAATGTGTTATTTAAATTTCATAAGCTAACCTCGTTAAGATATTTTTAAATTAATGAACTATTAATTTAAATATATTTTTGGTTATAAATTACTTCATCTTATAAATAAAACTACTTTTACTACTATAAATATTTACCATCTTACAAGAAGTAACTTCTTTTTAGTTCTTGAAGGCCTTCGGGAGGATTCGCTTGATGCTCCTTACCACGCCCCATGGAATGTTCTAAATTTTAGCCTTTTACGGCATCTATGCCACACAGCCTGTCAGTCTCTCAGTAAGGGAACATTTGTGTATTATATTATAAAATACTTTTTTAAAATAATACTACAAAAAATTACATTTTGCAATGTCAATCAACAAAAAACTATTTTTTTAAGATGATTGTACAGATTGAGTAAATATTGTTTTATTTGTATTGCTGCTAGATTTGAACTTATAACTATCTACCTATCGGGTAAATACTCGAGTTCAGGCAAAATTACAGGTTTCATTATTAAAATTTTCATTATTTATACGTACACAGTTTATGAAGTAATAACCTTAACTCAGAAAACAGAAATCCAACTTTATTAAGGATTTATATTTATAAAATTGTCTAGATTTTATTAATTTTCCCTTAAAAAAATTTTATGCCAAAATCTTTGAATATTAAATTTAGCTTCTTCAAGCACTGTTGCTAAATTAATACCCGAAGACTTTTTATCCCTGTGTGAGCGTGTACGCTCAAATTTTGTTTCAATATAATAAATTTCGTAGACTCAATATTATGGAAATATTACACAGATTATAATAAAACCTTGCTTTAATTTACATCTTCGTGCATGACATTCTGTGTACATTCTGCATACATCTCTCTCTCTTTCTCTGCATTCAGTACCCATGACAACTCGGACCGTCAGCAACACCGCACACCTACAGTGGGTTTCATATGGATAAAGGTAATCCAACCAAAGACTTCCTTTATAAATAAAGTCATCAACACAATAATAATTGATTAATTCGTACCAGTAGTTTCCGAGATTAGCGTGTTCAATCAAATAAACTCGTCAGCTTCATAATATTAGCATAGAATATAATTCGCTGTCAAAACAAATTAATTTAGTATATTGTAGTATTGGCGTCTCTACAATACGCAATGTCCATTGCTCAAAACAAAAATAAAGTAGGAAAGATAAGTCACTATTTTCTTATACTATTCGAACAGACGAAGTTGCTTGAATATATCCAAATAGCACAAAAAATGCACAAATTAAATCATATAACGACTCATATAATATATAAAGTAAAAGTTGGTATTTTTTTTCTTTTTAATTATACTACTTTTAGCGTTCCGTAGTGGAATACAAATTGAGGCAATTACGTGTGGAAGATGTAATTACTTTTTTTTTAATTCATCTAAGATATCAAGATAAAAGGATACCTATCTAAAATACATTACTAGAATGTCTGCTTGTCAGTCACTGCGCGCGTTTGTTATGGCTATTTCGTTATTTCCCGTTTTGGCGCATAAACATACAAAATTCAATATAATACATTACAAATCCTCGATACAGAATAGTATTCAAGCATAAAATAATGAATTAATATTTTATATTTTACATTTCGCTCTCGCTCTAGTAACCAGGTAAAATACAGCGTTGAATTCCGTCGCCCAACACGCAATGCCTACAGTATTGGGAACGAAGTGACATACCACTACGTTCCCTGATTCCCTCTGCTTACCCTACTATGTGCTGCATAGAGCGAGAAGCTAATAAAACCCTTCTCCCGACTCACACGTTGACAAGCGACTTTGTTTTTCAGCATGTAGGTACTGACAAAGATTTAGAATAAAAAAAAAACAATGAATTACCACCAAATCATTCAGTCAGTCATATTTAAAACCCCACCAGGCTATAACCATAGGAAACAGAGCGCAAAACTAAAATTAGGTAATAAAAATATCTAAAACGTATAATTATAAATCAACGATTGCACTCGCTCGTCGAGCAGGCTAGCCTTACTATGGTAAAAGTGAGATGCTCCAGTTCGCTTGCATAATTATTTACTTTACTTCGTTTTTTTAAACAATTTTTACTTTCCATATTTTGTTACAAAACACACGATTTTTACATGAAATTCGTTTTTTAGTCTGAAAGTGAATTCGAGTAGGTATAGAAAGAATATGTTTTTCTTAGCTTCATTCTTTATCCCCAGCAGGGTAGTCACTATGTCATCCCTTCAACTTAGGAATTTCTTCAACTCTCGTAAAGCAATTCTTCTTCTTCGAAATTTATGATATAAATAAATGTAAGCGCGATGGTTGTAGGTTCGATACTCACTCGGGATTTTAATTATTTTTTTGCGTGTTGATTGACGGAACTCAACAGCGCACTCAGAGAATACCTAACAAATACATAGGTGTGACTATTTTTATCATTTGACTATTTATTTATTTTATTTTATTTTAACACTTTATTACACCATAATAAAATAAAATTAAATAACTAAAACACAAAACGAAAAACAAACATAAATACTATTTAGAAAAAATAGTGGAAATTATATTTAACTAAGCTAAGAAAACAATAATAAATACATAATTTAATCAGCTATATTTAACTCTATATTTCTACTAACATAAAAGGACACAGAATTACTGCACAACGACGGCGTTTTCCTTTGATTGCACTCAACGCGATCTGGAATTTTTTGCCGCAAGCATCGATCGTCAAGGGGTTTTAAAGGGCTTAGCGTAGTGTTTAGAAAATAAGAATAGACCTGGATAGAATACGCTACAGAAATTGAAATGGAGAGAGTTCAATGGTTATTGATCTATGAAATATGTCATAAATTATAATCTTTGAATGAAAATGTCATCTCAAGATCGATCTCAGAGTTGAGAGCGATTTATAAATACGAGCCTTAGTGAGACTTTTTCAAGTAATTAATAGATAAAGAAAGGTAATTAAACTAAAGAAGATTGGTAATGAGATATATTTTTTTTTTACATTATCCCATATGCAGACAAATGATCTAATAATTATATGAGAATAGCCGTAAACACCTACAATAAAAAGAAGCAACTTTATAGGCTTGTTAACGTCTTGTATGCTATAAAATCTCAATTCACATTGATTAATGATGCCATTAAAATCTATTTTAATTTTAAAATTTAGATACCATATTAGATTTTTTTAATACTTTTATGGCACAATGTATCGGTATCGTATCTGTTAATAACCTACATGTATGTCATCGTTGTGGGTCTACGCTCCAGCAAGAAAACAAGAAGATATAAAAAATATTATTATGCACAGATACGTAGTAATGATTTACATTGAATTATTTGGACAACATTTATAAATTCTTAATTTTTTCATAATCAAAAATATTAAAAAAACATAATAAGTCACATTACCGCTTCCTTAAAGAACTTCCTTAAGACAAATAAGACTGAATAAACAATCACTTTACAATGTCCTTTAAAATAAATGTTTTCCAGTCCTTCAAAGAACTATAGAGCCAGTCCATACTTAAAATGCAGCTTGCATTTTAAGGTATATCCTTAAGGGGAACAGCAGAATGATTCACTTCGATGGCATTCAGGTGGTATAAACAGACATCCGTGGTTGTTTTGCACCAGTAAATCTATATAATTATCCTTGAGTATATAAATTAAGGCATTATCTCATTTAAATTCGACGTATAATGTTAATTAAAAAACAAAATTGAAAAATGTAATATCTATAAAAATGGACATTTACTTTTAAAAAGCAGCTTCTCCCCATTTGTCGCACAGCAAAGTGGAAGAGAACATAGTGTTACAACACTCCCACTCATCACTCTCCGCCCTATTTTAGAATATATATGCCATTTCCCTGAGTGGCTATTGGACCACTCGGTTAAATCACATTTCAGCAATTTCGAACAAAAAAACTGAAAAAGCACGAAATGAAAATTTGATCCACAATCATTAATTCAAGCTCAGTGGCCACGTCCGAGCTGGATGAGATTACGTACATACATACATACTATATGCAAAACTTCGTTAATTTGATACGCAGCATCTGCTAGCTGGCGTGAGTTTAATAAAATTTTATAAAATTAGTTGAGAGAAACTTTAGTAAAATTTAAATTCTATCAAAAGTTATAACTAGCTATTACGTAGGGACTATTAGAATTTAAATTCTCTGATGTGGTCTTATTTTCGTGTCAAAACTTTATTTATGTATTTTTATACTAATATATACTAATATTTCGCTTTTTTCTAAGCTTCAGAAAAAAATAAAACAGAATTTTAGATGAAGAAAATTTTAACACAGGGCACAGGCCGTTGTGGCACAGCATCCGTAATGGTTCTGTGTTCCATCTCCACTCGGGGGAACAATAGTAACAACTGCAACACTAGGTTCCATTCGTCTATCGCCGAAAAGTTTTCATATAATAGACTCCCAAACGTTATATTAATTCGAAATGAGTTTTCTAGTACAACCAATGTTTTATATTAAAAAACATTCAAGTAACACATATTATGTCCTAAATGTCACCCAGTTTCAATGTTGTTTAATATAAATGATGCCCACACAAACACGCCACTCTCTACATCCATTCTAATATAAAATTTATTTCGTTCCATATATTTCAGTGGATGAAATTTTGAACAGCACGAACAAAAACACTAAACTAAAACTAAGTAAATATAGCAGGGTAAGTAGACAGACTCTTGAGTGGCGTAACTCAACGCCGCATATTAACATGTAAACTTAAAAGAAATTATAACGACTGATTATGGGTTCAAACGCCCACTTAGTGGAATAAATTGTTTGTGTTTCTAGGCTCTTGAAATACAGAAGTGCGGCATTGACATAACAAAAACTTGAGTTCTTTCTGTTTATCCTGCTATATGCGGGATAATGCGTGAAGCACATACAAATAAACAACAAACACATACCAAAACGCAATAGACATTTTGGCAACACGATGCAAGGTCGCCTCTAGCAGCGTTTAATCTTTAAATATCCCATTTGTTTGGACACCACTATGTGGGTCGGACGTAGATCAACGTTTGATGTT